>JAUMHI010000051.1:7453392-7510956 GCA_032359435.1 Enteromius unitaeniatus
CACGTGGACACACAGAGCACATGGGGATTATACACAAAACACGACCTGACAAGAAACAGAGTCCCACGGATGTTACAGTATAGCCATGTGAATTGGGGTTTTTTTTTATATGGCAGGTTTATCAGAGCTGCCACTATCCTCAACATTTCAAAACATGATTTAGGTTATTCTTGGACTTACCTAGAAACCTCAAATCTGAAAAACCCATTTATGTTGTTGTTACATCTTGGGTGATCTCTTCAGTCAGTCAGCAACAAATCAACCAAAACAGATTTTTTTCTCCGATGTAAATGGTTGTTTTTTAAACATTTTTCTTTATATAAATATGTATGAGTGTGAATGAAGACTTTTCTCTTTCTTTCTAGATCAATGAGGACATTGATTTCAGGACATTGAGGACTGTGAGGATGAATGGAGCTAATTCTTGCGTCATATCCCAGAATTCAGTGCAAACCTACAGTACATCTGCTTCTGTTCATTTGTTATTGCCTCGCAATTTTATCCCATTTTTAGTAGTTTAGTTAACACGAGTTATCTAACAGAATGTCTGAGCTCCTCTTTTCCATATAGTGATAGTTTGCCGTCACTGGTCCCCATCTGCTTTCCTAACACTTCTTTGATATTCTGCGAATTCTGTGAATTTTGTGTTCTCCAGAATAATGGCCCGTTCACACCAATCACAATAGCGGAAAAGAGAACTATAAAGAGAATGATATTAGCGGCCAGATTGGCGAACAATATTGTCTGTCACATGTGTCTGCCACTTTAAATTCTCAAGCTCCCGAGAATAGCTTTCTGATTGGTTTTCAATGTTTATATCGTCCATCAGCTGAAAAAAATTGTTCTGAAAATGATTCCAACTATATCGTTACCTTTACCATTATCGTTGTGTTGTGGACTCTGCTATTCATTAATATTTAAAATGATTTTTAGAACTATATCTTTATAGTTATCTTTATCATCATCGTGCTTGATGCGAACAGGCCTTAAGTCATACAGGTTCGGAACGACACGAGGATGAGTAAATGATTACTTTTCATTTATTCGCTTTAAGACCCATTTTATCATTATTTATTTATATAATTTGGTAGATAAGAGGGGGAAATTATAATTTTGTACAAACCGAAGGTTATTGTAGTTTTAGAGGTTAACCATTACAAAAGCTCAAAGAGCTTTTAATGTGCTGTTGTGAACATTTATTCTAAATGCATTCAGTTTGGATATTGCTTGCGTTATTATGACATCAGCAAGGTCATTTCCCTTTCTCTCTCCATGTCTCTATTCATCCTGCTTTCCCTCTTTCACCCCATAACCTTATTCTGTCTTCACTTAGCCTTAAATGCCTCCAATCCATGATTCTGATTTAGAGGGCCATTAAAAAGTTTTACAGCACCGGGTGACATCATAGGCCAGTTGGATGTGCTGGGGAATATGAATCTCCTGGGTCTTGCAGAGAATCTAGTGTCCTCTTCAGGGAAGACGAATAATTCCCTTGTAACGGTTCCCTTGGGTGTGAGGTCTCAGCAGCTGTTCTGACACAACAGGAGACAAAAATCTCACCTAATTACACTAATTAACACTTTTTTCCTTAATGCATTTAATTAAATTGCTTCGGTTTAATCTATCACAGCACTTTAATTTTGCCAGAGCTCTCAGCCCAAGCTTTTAAACATTAATAAGACGGTATATCAGTATTGAAGACATTCATGTCCTTATAGTGGAGTTTATTGCTACCGCTACCAGCAGCCAGGGTGGTCAAATAAATATGGTGAGGTGGGGAAAGCAATTGTGTGCATGTATGCAGTAAATCATTTTCATTTTAAAGTTAGAACTAAAGTAAACACGTTCTATTCTTTTTTAGTTTAATAGTTTAATTATTCACTAATTTATATTGCATATATTTGTATTCATAGTACCTCAATCAGTTTTGTATGCGTGTGTTCGTTTGTATGAATTAATTTTTTTTTAAAGGCAGCAGTTAAGATTATAGTGACCCTGTTAATCGGCATGCAACTTTCTGAACAGTACACTCACACATTTATAACTTAGCTGATATCAAGCTTGCTCCATCGGTCAGCTTTCTTCAGTTTAGACAGGCCTGTTGCACATTTTTTCAATCTTAAGAGAGTTGTGTGCCTTTAAAAAAGCCCTATAGATGTTTTTGGGTTTACCATCACATATAGATTTGCTGTCTTACCGAGAAAGAATTGTTCTAGTGCCACTGCCTCATAGCTCATGATAACTGGCTGACTCACAGTGTGTGTTTTTAGCAAGTTCTTTGTTCTCTCACTGACAATCTGACGACCTCCTCCTTGAAGAGCTCTGCAGGTTCCTCAGACAGATTTATAGTCGTAATTATCCATGAAAATGCTCCTGGAGGTAAAACCACACAATATATCCAGTGCTGAATACTGTGCCTAACGGAGTGATGCGATATGATTCTGGGAGTGAGTTTGAATGTATGCATGAGTGAATTTCACAAATGCAGTGCGTTATGAAGACAATAAGCAAGTAAACAGCGCCCCCTGGAGTGAGCTACAAAAATATGTAAATCTTCAGCTAGAAAGGGAAATAATAATCATCATGGTCGTAAGAAGGATCGAGGAGGAAGTTTGTTTGATTGTCACTGTGGAGATTGGATTTTGTTGGATGAAATATCACGCTTCGTGTCACACTAATTAATGTCAGCTATGTAATTAACCTTCAAATGTGTGTGGTAGACCTTAAAGGAATATTTCAGGTTAATTGCAAGTTACTTCAAAGTATAATTTCAATTCATCTCAGTTATAAATGAAAGTATATAGATAGATATGCATTTACAGTACAAACAGATGTTCAGATATTAATATTTTATTGTAATTGCTTACAATCCCAATGTGTTCAGCTGCTTGAATACAGAAATATTGTAATACATTTAACAAATCATAAAAGATCTAATCGACTCATTCCAAGAAGACAATTACGATAAGTTTAACATGAACAAAGATAAAGAGAGGATAAATTATATATCCAATGAAAAAGATAGGCCAGGCATGTCACAACGGACAAATGCAGTAGTAGGTAAACTGCCTCTCACTTATATAAAAGATACATTTACTACTAACAAGAGTGATAGAGTATAAACAAAATCACGTTTTAACAATCAGATGGCGAACCGCTGTTATAGATACTGAAAAGCCACACACTATTATATAGAAACAGGCACTACCATAAAACATACAGAGAAATACTATATAAAGCACAGCACCAATGTACATTAAAACTGTAAGATACTGTAATCACTTTCAAATAGGCAAAGTGAACGCAAAATCCTTAATTTATTCTAAATCATATAAAAATAAAATGTGTTTTGTAGAACTGAATGTAAAATAATACTGAATTTGTGTTGATTTTGGCATAAAATATAGTCCTGTTGTTCACACTTATTAGTTTTATAGTCTTATTAGAATCAAATTTGATTAAAAATCAAAAACATGAAACCTGTGAAAAGTGTGTAGACCTTTGTGTGGCTTTCAAGCTTTCAAGTTAGCAGATATGTATTTAATGGGCTGTATTATAGTCTTCGTTTTTTTTTTTTTGTTAAAATTGAAAAGAAAAAGAAAAAATATATATATTTCTCAGCTTACTATGGTTACTAAGATGGGATAATATTCTGAGTTAGGATGTATCTGTAATAAAGTTAGTGATTGCTTTATAAACCTCTAGCGGTAGATACAGCTACAACATACTACAGTAAAGAGTTGTGTGTACAATGTGTGTGTTTACAGAAGCTCACAACAGACTCAACCATTTGAGGAGAACAACTGATAAAGACAGAATGAAAAAGAGCACTGCAGTGTGTTCAGTGACTAGGCTGAGTGTTTTGGAAATTTTAAAGCCTTAGATCACACATTATATGAGATTGTTTCACAGAATCAGTACCTTTTAAAATCAAACTGAGCAAGATCAGTTTACACAGGCAAATATCATCTCAAATCCGATCCTGCTGTATTTTTTTTACATATGTGAACATATGAGGTTAGAAGTTATCCAGTTACTTCTCATGTCCGTTGATGTTCTCAGGAACCAGACCCTCCATTACAGCTTGTCGAGACTCAAGAATCTGGATCCATACAAAACAGATGAACAAAGAATTCCAGCCGAATGCTATCACAGAGGTATGTGTATAGGTTTGTGTATACTCACCTGGAAAGTCGGACTAAAAGCAATAAGGGTTTGCATGTTGGTGCTGTAATAGCCAAGAACAAAATCCCCTGCCAGCAGGGGGAGCTCATTTTTTTTTATCTGGACCTTAAACAGGAAGTGCAGCAATTATGTCAGTCCTTATATGGCGACTTTTTAGCATCATCCAGTTGAAATGCACACAGTAGTTGCAAAATTTTATTTTAGATCTTTAGCAATATAAAAGTCTATTATTATTCATTATTTTTTCAATATACATCCAAAACATTTCAGTCTGCCATACCGTCACGACTTCGCCGTTGGCAGCCACTTCATCATCTTTGACCCAAGCGAAGGTGGAGTAATCGGAGGCACTTTTGAAGCCAATCTGCACACAGAGATATAAATCACCGCTCGTTAGTGACCCGCTTTGTGATACAGATCTCCTTTTTGTCTCTTTTGTTCATCCATCAAACTCTTTTTTTCCTCTGCCTCACTCTCACCTTGTACAATCCGACCCAGTCCCAGGTTGAGGACTCAAAGTTTTCTAGAATGGTGTAGGTGAATGTGCCATCTTCATCGGCACTCCAGTGTCCCTCCACAGTTAGTGTGACTAGAGGACTCTCCACCTTTTTTCTCATCTGCATGAAGAGATCAAGCCAATTTGGGCTAAATGTCATGTACACTGAATGGTAGAAATTATAATTATTAATGATTATTATGTAAGCATGTTCAATTAGCACTTTTTCATATAATTGATTAAATGTTTATAGAATACATCATTCTTACCTCCAGATTGAAGGTTGCAATGACGGGTTTGTGGTCACTGACCCCATACGAGACATCACAGGTGTACAGGTCCTGTGTCACCTTAATATGATACTCATCATCATCAACTGATGATGATGTCGACCAATTCTCATCCTCATTCTCTGTAGTTTTGGGTTTTATCCTCCACAAGATACGATCCGTCCATGCAGGCTTACGCTTTTTACCACTAATCATTGGTAAAAAAAAATGGTAACACTTCAGAATAGGGGGTCAGAATAATGCATCAGTTAAGCATTAATTAATGGTTAATTTGTTTACAATTAAGCATTAGTTGAGCAAAAACACAATACTAATTAATGATTAACTTAATATTTTAATCATTAATTAGTTGTGTTTTTGCTCAACTAATGCTTAATTGTGAACAAATTAACCATTAATTAATGCTTAACTAATGCATAATTCTAACCCCCTATTCTGAAGTGTTACCAAAAAAATTCATTTAAAAAAAAGTGAAGGAATGTAAATAATACTGAAGTAATAAATGCAGAGTGAGAGAACTTAAACTTAATTTATATTAGTTTATACACACTAAAAATGTTTGACATTTTAAAATATACTCAAATAGAAAATATTTAAAAATTGCAACCTTATTGAGTTTAAGATTCTTCTTTTAAAACATGAAAAATCTTACACAAAAACTTTTAAGCTAACTAAGAATGGATAGATGCAACTGAATATCAGACAACATGCAAATGCACCACACACCAGTTTATCACAGTGAAACATGCTTTCTACACAGTGATGAGGTGCTTAGTGACATATATGACAGGTGCAAAGCAGCTTCGTGACAGCTGTTAAAAGCCCAATGACACACTGACAACATGTCATGGATGTGTGGTCATGTGTTAAATATGATAGAAGGGTTGGATGGGTGAATGGAGTGATTGGTGTATACATGGTTTCCAGTTTTTGCAGTCTTGCAGATTTTCCGTTTTCATAAAACCCACTTTTTTCGAGACACAAACGTCCTCTGCTTCCATTACGGACACAGCAAAACACCATCTCCCAAACATGTTCCGCTACCCATATAACAAATCAGCAAAAAAAGGTGACAGCTAAATGAGGAAAAGATCTGTGGTGAAGACTTTTTGTACGCCGACACAGATTCAGATACTCTGTGGTGCGGAAGACCTCAGACCTATATTCAGCCACTTATGTTTGATGGGAAATACAATCCCCTTCTTACAGCATCCTACACGCCCATCTCATATTTAAAGTAGACATACTACAACGTACATTTCTTCAAAGCTGAAGGCAGCTGGAGCACAGAAAACACACCAATCACGACATTACATTTGTGTAGACATGACTGAAATGCTTACTGGAGCATCTGACAGGAGATTATGGAAAGATTGAACACTGAGTGAGAGGAGTGCAGTGTTTTACAGGGATGTGATGATGGGTGAGAGGAATTCTGGGTAAGAGCGGTTAAGGTTGAGATGAGGACATGCAAGAAACACAAATATTTCTCATCAAATCTTACATAAATCCAAACCATGTTCTCGGTGCGCTGTGTGGAGAAAGAACGACCATGAAACTCTTCTAAGAAAACATGATAGACGTTCAGGAAATTGAGATTAGCTGTTTCTATTTTCATGCACTGAAAATAGTACATTTCTATTGTGTTAAAGGAGTAATTCACTTTCAGAACAAGAATGTACAGATAAAGTACTCACCCCCTTGTCATCCAAGATGTTAATGTCTTCAGTTGTAAAGAAATTATGGCTTTGAGGAAATGTTTTTTTCAGCATTTCTTTCCATATAATGAACTTCTATGGTTCCGAGTTTGACCTTCCAAAATGCAGTTTAAATGCAGCTTCAAAGAGTTCCCAGCAGAGGCAGAATGGTCGGTCTTATATAGTGAAATGGTTGGTTATTTTCTTTAAAAAAAAATTTACTTTATGTCATTTTTAACCTCAAATGCTCTCGTCTTGTCTAGCCCTGCGTGAACTTTGTGTTTTCCAGTTCAAGACAATTAGGGTATGTTGAAAAAATCCCCATCTTTTTTCTCCCTCAAATTTAAAATCAACCTAAATCGCAGTTTTACCTTTTTTGTAAAGTCACATTTGTCCTTGTTTGCATGTTCACCTTGTAAATACTTCTGCTACGATGTAGGATGATTTAGGATGATTTATAAGTTAGAGGAGAAAATGAAATTGGAGTTTTTCAACATACCCTACAGCAACTGTCTTTACTATCTGTGTAACTATCGTTTTGCTAGATAAGACCCTTCTTTCTCACCTGAGATCGTTTAGAGCCATTTTAAGCTTAAGATTTTGCTGAGTTCGATGTGTCCCAGGAAATCTTTGTTGTCTCTGGAACAACTTTGTGATTAGCCCATCAGATATAAAGAACCAGTTTATAGTTTAGTTAGTTTGTTAGTTTGCTTGTACATTGGTATCATTCATCTATCATTAAAACTGATTTTAGTCTGATTAATCATGGGTAAGGTTAGGTGTTCAGTGTAGAGATATGGTCAAGACAAAATTTTTGCATCAACATATTTTTCTAGGGTCAACAAAATACGTTGACTTATGAACACATCGAACTCTGCAAACTCAGGATGTGAGCATTTAAACTGCATTTTGGGAGTTCAAACTCGGGAAAACATTAAACTCCATTATATGGAGAGAAATGCTTAAATGTTGTCCTCAAAAACCATACTTTCTTTATGACTGAAGAAAGAAAAACATGATCTTGATCTTGACCAGGAGGTGTGCATAATGTGCAAGTGTGTGAATATACCTTGTATCGTAAGTGTCAGAGAAGCGGTCAAACTTATATGTGGGTTTGAAGCACAATGGTCCCTCCTCAAACTCTTGAAGAATAGGTTCTTTCTTCTTCATCGTCATCAACTAAGAGCCAGAAATCAGAATACTTAATTAAATGAAACCAAACAATTAATCTGTGCTATTTTTGTTTGTGTGTTTGTCTGACCTGATCTTTGGACCACAGCAGGTTAAATCTGCCATTGCTGATTGAGGAGCGGAGAAAGTGCATCCCATGGTCAGCGATACGAAAGTTCAGATCACCAAACCAGAAGACCACCCTGATACACGGAACAACAGCAGCATGAGAACCATGATGCATGCGAGAATGCATGAACGTGAGCAAATTTTTTGTAACTTAGCACTGACTTGTGGTCAAGCACTTGTGGTGTGTTAAACATATCGAAGTCTTGTGTGTCCAATATATATTCAAATTCATCCATTCGTTGCAGGGCGTAGTTCATATGAGCTGCCAAGTGACAGTTCAGAAAACACAGCATGTGACCGTAGAATGAGAACCGCACAGACACACCACCTTTATTTCCCTGTGACAATAAAAAAGCATTAGTCCAGCTGCATATTATTAGATAATGACATGTAATGAAATTTTACAGTATGGCTGTGTCCTTAATCAAATAAATGCAGCCTTGGTGAGAATCAAAGACTTAAAAAATAACACTTTTTTAAGTCTCTCACTCTTTTGAACACCAGAATAAATATGTCAGTGTAGCAGGAAAATGCTATTAAATTGAAACGAGTGTATAACAAGTCTATAAAATGTGAAGATGTAAAGGCTGTACCCAGTATCCAAACAGGCCTGTGCGGGTGTATGTACTTTGGATGTCTCTGATGAAAGGCAGATGGACCTGCTTGGCAAACAGTATCAGCAGCAAACCCTGCATCCTCACTGAAGTCACCTGAGGACAGCAAAAAAAAGCCTTTTCATATGTCAAAGCTTCAGTGCATTTCTCAACACAAATGTCATACGCCGCTTTGACCTGCATATCAAAACTGACAGCATCACAGAAAGAGGATTGTAGAAGGTTTCTCTGCAAGAAATCTATATTAGGCCTTACACAGTTGAAAGAATACAAGAGGAAACACGTATTTGAGCTTAGTGTCCTTGATACGCTGACGTAAGAAAATAAGAAGATTGGTCTTGGAAATTCCTGGGATTTTTTGGTGAAGTGGAATTTAGTTTCGAAAATCAGAGCTAATTAGTCATGAAAGGCAGAATGGGACGGGCTCACATCAAATCTGCGGTTACGGTACACTAATGTGCTGGTGTGAAACAATGCCTCTAGTGTTTTCAATGGCCTGCAGTGAACAATGGAGCTTAACAAGCTTAATGAGGAGACGGCTCATCCTGATTCTGTCTCTCTGTTCTTTTGTAACTGTTACAACTGCATAAAAACATATGTAAGGACACTCAACAGTGTAGAGAGCTGAAAGACACAATCAGTTTTTGTTTATTCTGTACCTTGATGTATCCCATTGGTGCCAGAGTTTCCATGAGAAGGTGACTCCATGAGTCCTCAGAAATGAGATCAGAGATATACCGCACTGGAGTGGCATTCACTTCCTGTAGACTAAGGCACAAACACATCTGCTCATCTCATATCACATCATAATGTAAGCTTACCGACAGACAGATAAATTAATTCTGTCTTAAGGCCTGTTCACACCAAGCACGATAGCTATAAAAACAACGATACCTATATTAGCGTCCACACCAGTGAACTATAGCGTCTTTTTACTATAAACTCAAGTGCGTCTGCCGCTTTAAATTCTCAAACGTGATAGCAGGATTGATTTTGATTGGTTATTAATGTTTCTATTTTGATCAGCTGAAAAACAAATTGTTCTGAAAATGCTTCCAACGTTATCGTTTCTCTGTCCTTTATTGTTATAGTTAAGTTGTGGCTGCTGCTAGTCTTTAACATTAAGAACGATTTTTAGAACTACATTTTTTTGTGCATATTGTTATTGTGCTTGCTGTAAATGGGCCTTTATACATAGAGTAGCTATATATACTGGGAAAATATTTACTTTGAAACCATTTTAACTCGCTAGTAAATGTTACAGAAAAATATATATTAAAAATGAAGTAACCATATTTGATAAGTAATTGAGAATTGTTTTTTAAGTAAGAAGAACATATAACACACACACATACACACAATTTATATGTATATATGCTAGTAAATTTAACAAAAATTGTGGTTTTATGGAAAGTACATACTTTTATTCAATAAAGATGCGTTCAATTGATCATTTACATGAATAATTACAAAATCATTACAAAATATTTATATTTCAAACAGTACAACTGTTTACAACATTATAATAACAAGATATTTTTATGAGCAACAAATTTGAAAGATTTGTGAAGGATTTCTGACACTGAAGACTTAAGTTGTAGTTGCTAAAAAATTCAGCTTTGCAATCACAGGATGAAATTACACTTTTAACTATATTACAATAGAAAACTTTTTTTTAATCGTGATAATGTTTTAAACTGTTACTGTTTTTACTGTATTTATTTCAAAAACATTTTATAAATCTTTCCAAAACTTTTAAATCTGCTGATCATGTGATTCAGGTGATGTCAACTCACCCGATCACAAAGAGGTCAGTGGCCGGCTGCGAGTCGAGCTGCAGTATTGACCTCACATCAGCTGGTGGCTCCGCTGTGCCAACATTCCACGTCACCATGTGCAGCCTGAACAAGAGAACAAGACACAAACAGAGCAGGAGTCAATCAATCAGTTAAGTTCATATAAACTCTGAGTTTATTATATTAGAAAAACCTGTGAGAACGTATAAAATTCAAGATAAAAATGCTAAGAACCTGCTGGGAAACCACCAACAAAATTCACATCTTTCATTCAACATAAGTAATTTAAAACTAATTTCAATGATTTAATACACCTGAAGGACTCTCTGTTGGTGTATTTTCCACAAAGGTAGAAGGCTTCGTCTAGCGTACGGGACACTTCCTCATTTGCCTCATCATCTGAGCTGAGATCATCCAAGCAGACAAGCAGCTGAGCGAGCCTCTGGCGAAGTATCGCCCGCGAGGAAGTAGACGCCGTGGTGGACGTACTGTCAGAGCGCACACGTGGGCCCTCAAATGTGTCCGACATCGTTTTGCCGTGCCCCCAAAACAACTGATAATCTGAAGCCTGATTCATCCAAACCAAAAGATCAGCTGAAGTGAAGTATTTGCTCCAGATGTCCAAAAACGTTCAAAGGTATCCAAGAGGTTTAGATTCAGAAGATACAGAAACCCCAGGTTTTGTTCAAGCAATGCCTACATGCTCCAAGACTCACATTTCTCAGAACTCAAAGTTTAGCATTGTCCTCTGACACCAGGAAGCCTTCTGAAATCAAGCAGTTAGTAATTGCAACTCTTTTTGTTGATCTACATGTTCTCATTGAATCTTGTTGCCTGAATGGATGTGTGTGTGAGTAAAAGCAAGCATTTAGAAGAGTGTTTGGGATTAGGAAGTGTAATCTGGAGCAGCAGAGAACCACGTGAATGAGGCCAGGAATACAAAATGCAAAAATCACTAACAGGTCTGATCTCCAAATCACTGCATGTATTGTTGCAGGTCTTGAGCGACGCAAGTAAATGTCGACAGATATTAATCTGCTTTATGTAAGAATCGGCCTCAACACTGTGAATATTTCTTTGACTCTACAATCAATTATTCCTGAAAAATCATTTTCTATAATAATATTTTTTCTAAGTATACAAACACTAAGGAATTATACACTAAAATAATAATCATTCTCAAATGCAGGCTAACTATCTTTCCGCCCGGTTGCTCTATATACGGTCACATGCAAATTCTTAGAGATTCAGGGAAGCATTCAGCAGTAGAAAGAGAGCCACACTGGGAAAAAGCAACTGGAAAAATGTTAACACCAACATAAAGGTTTAGTTCCATGCAAGAAGAACAGTCAGTAACGCTGAAAAATAAACCAAACTTAACACATTGAACTCCTTTCAGTTCTCTCAGTCCAGTTCCTTCACCTCACTCTTGTCATTCTTTTATTTTGAAGTGAATATAGGTTCATTAAATTGATTAAGGATGATGTTACCTGAAAGCCTGATGTTTATTCCTGGATCCAACAGTTTGTGCGCTCATACTCAGACCTGTGCACACACAAAAACCATGTAGACAGGCATGCATGGTAATTCAAACATTAATCTAATCTAAAAAGAGTTAATCCTGTCTCGTTTGAGCTGAAAAGCTTTTTAAAATGATGAAATAAAAAAAAGAAATCTGGAGGTTGACTGATTATTATAATATGGATCAGTGATGTAATGTTCACTGAAAACGCTCTGTTACTATGGATACGGGCGAAAGTGACTTGTGTTTGCACTTTGCGTGTTGTTATTAACTATAACTTTTATGATTGCCATGTAGTTTGATAGTAAGAGGAATACGCCGACATAGCCCACTTTGACTCAAAGGGACAGAAAATGTATATAGGTTTTTCCAAAATTGAATTTCTCCCTTGTTTTATGTAACGAGTGTTGTTTGTCATACAGCGTTCAAATATGAAAAAGTGGGTTATATTCAGCCATCGAATAAAGTTAAAATATTTACGAGTAAAATATTAAGAAAACTAAACTAATCTTAAAGATACCGCGACGAAAGCAAATGTTTATGATACTTAATAATTAAATTACTCCTCTATTCAAAGTCCTTACTTTAAGTATGAATAAGACAACGTAATCTCCGTCATCCATCAATAAATAATAATAAAAAAAAACTTACCCTTTATCTTCGGTCTTGTAGATTCTGCAGGTGTCTTGAATATCTATTCCGTAACAGGTGCTATAGGACAGTGTGAGAGTTTGGGGTTTGTGTTTACACCCCTTTACTTCCTCACTGTCCGGCCAATCCACAGAAACCTCTTAAAGCCGCAGTACTTTATTGTTTCATCATATAAACTCCTGAAAGCTTTAGTTAAGTTATGAAAGACTCGACTGTGTCTGAACTTGTTATATAGCCCAATCCTTTTGTTTATGGCAAGAAACAGGGAGTTCTCTGTTCGTAGAAAATGTAATTTCTAAATTAATTTAAAATCCATAAACTTGCTTTGGTCACTATATCATAATGGCAATAATGTGGTTTATGCAGATGCAGTGATTTTAGTAAGGGATAAGTAAAAATCGTTTTATTTTTCTTTCTTAATCATGCCAATAAAATAAAATTCCTTTTTTTGTCACACAATATTTTTGTAATCGTAAATTATAATCTCGACTATAAATATGTCTTTGTCATAAACATGCTAAGATGATTTAAATAAGATATACATGTATAAATGTATCAATAATTGATACATTTAATAAACAATTAAACATGTCACATACAACTGCAATTGTGAAAATAAAAATCCACACATTCCCCTTACTAAAGGCCTCATAAGAAGGGGTTAGTTTAATCTGGCTTCATCTCTTCAAATCCTGATTAGGCTGAAAGTTTCATTTAATGAAGGGAGGGTTTGCAGTGATCCTTTTTCTTGACGATTTGTGTGTTTTTATGTGGTTGTCCTGTTTGGGCTCCTTGAATGGGTTAGCTTACATGCTTAGGCTACTGTGGAAATTAAGGAAAGAATGGGTTTTATGATTAAGAGAGAAATATAATTGGAGAAAAGAGGGAGGTCTGACAATATGTCACTGAGCACCACAGCTCAACATGTCAGTGTGCTGCCCTCCAGGAAAACAACTCTGATGTTAAAGGGATAGTTCACCCAAAACTGATTAATTACTCGCCCTCATGTCGTTCCAAACCCATAAGATCTACATTCATCTTCCAAACACAAAGCTAGATTGAATCCAAGAGCTTTTTGATCGACCCTCACTAGACGCAACAGTTACCACAATCAAGGCCAAGAAAGGTATAGGACATCTTTAAAATTGTCCACGTTACGATTTGACAATTTTATGAGTATAAAAATACTTTTTGTGAGCTAAAATAACAACTTTATTCAATGAGAGTAAAATATTGTCAGTTTTATTTCAAAACAGCAATGTTATCCACTGATGTGACATGGACTATTTTAATGATGTCCTTCCTACCTTTCTGGGCCTTTTTGTAAATTGTGTTTCTGTTTATGTGGAGTTCTCGGATTTACGCATTAAAAATGTGTAAATTTTTGTTCCGAAGATAAAAAAAAAGGTCTTGCAGCTTTGAAACGACATGAGGGTGAGTAATTAACGACTGGATTTTTTTGCTTGAACTGCCCCTTTAAAAATACAACTGAAACACGATGTACAAATTTACTGAAAGTATTTTTAGAACTTAAACATGTAAACCAGTAAAACACTACTTTTTAAAAGTTTATTTATTTTTTTCACATCTCCAAATGTAGTTTTATTGGAAGATAAGATGACAAAAGGCACAAATTCACAGTAAAAGAAATAAAAAAAACATGACATGACAGGGTAGGGTGAAACAAATTTGATAAAACATTTTTTTTTTTTCGTATTTCTAGAATCATTGGGTTTTAATTTTCGACAACAAATTGTGAAATCTAACAACAACATATCTATGAGAAAGTCCTGTTTACCATGATCTGCCTTACATAATGGTAAAATAAACTGAGGATGATCAGTTCATGTGGATAGTTCCCTTTTATAAGCCACCTGTCTTTCATTCAAAAGCCAGCTTGGACAAGTTTCAATCGAGTCTCCTGAGAGAAGAATGACAACCTAGTCCAAAGTCCTAGTCCCCCCTCCACCAAAAGGGTATTTTCTCAAGATCAAATGTCGTGGCTTCGTTCACAGTGTAAGCTTTGAAAGAAATTTAAAAGTGAGAGATTTCTACAGCTCACAGCAAAAATACAACAACAATCGATGAATGAAAACATATTTAGACACCATCCTGCCAAAGAGGAGCGGCCAGGGATGAAGGGTGGGGCCAGTGACAGTGATGGGCGGAGTTATCTGAAGGTTCCATTATAGACTGTTCAAATCAATAGTTCAAATCTAATTTCCTAAACCACCATAAATCGCCACATTCCAGTAACTAACCCACAGATAACACCCAGCCATTACTAAACCACTAGATTTAATGTGTATTATGTGCTGATAGCCTGGCAGGATAGTCTGAGCTATATTTATATAGTTATATATATATTTATGTGTTCATCTACATATATTTATATACTATATACAATTCGATACATACATCCATACATCACTTTGATTAGACTCAGGACCAACACAGTTCTGGTGTATCGGTGGTTGTTTTATGACGGTAGAGATGTTTTAACACGCGCAGTCTACACCATAAAACCTGCATTCATCTCTTAAGAATTCAATGGAATTTCTACGAACTTCAAAGAATTCGACATAATTCTACAAGAATAATTAACTCTTGTCAGAGTGAATTTAGGCGTGCATCAATGGGTCCTGAGCATTGGCGGAAAGAAACACAAGGGCGTAAACCTCCATTTTAGTTACATATCGGATGTCCCTCACGCGAAAACAAGAAACACTGAAAACTTCAAACGCACATACATCCATACACACATCACGTTACTAAGAAAAGACTGATTTAAAAACCCATACTCAACCCATTTCACGTTCCTTACCCCATTCCATATCAATAAAACTAGGAACCAATTGGAAGTAAGAGTATATTTGTACTAATGACGCAACATTCTGATAGGGAATGGATTATACACTTCTAAGTCACTATCTCACATCGTGTATGTCGACTGGAAGGGTTTGTGAAAGGAGGTATTATTGCTAATATCTGGATAAATGTGCCTTTATCCTCAAGACAAGTTATAAAAGGGGAAGTACGATAATCAATCCTTCAATAAAATGGAAAGGAGGTGAAACATAAATTAATAATACATTTATAAAATATGCGCATAACGTAAGATACCCTCCTTGAGCACCGCATATAGTCAGGGGGGAAAAAAACGTACTCTATATTAGTAATAAACCTTTTATGAAAGATGTCAAGACTAAAAGGTTTAGCGTCGCTCTTACAAGTTCTTTCAAAGACAGTCAGTCAGTCACTGACTAAAGAAAAGGGGCGGGGCCTGATCTTATAAACCAATCAAAAACAACCGAAGAAGGGAGAGCTACTGTACACCTGTCTTTTTTATAAAAAGTAAATAAATAAATAACTTGACTAAAATAGCGCACACAAGGAAACTGTGGTAGAAATGACAACGAACCCATTAATATCGACTGGTTAACAAACAACAATACTTTTAGCTTTAGCTTTCTTCAAAAATGCGATACTGTTCGATCAGCTGATTATAATAAACTCTTGTGTTTTGCATTTACACATGAACTGTACTTGCAGTCCGTAATGCGTGTCACAAATAAATGAATGGTCAGGATGACATGATGATTGTACAGTACTACAGTATAAAGAGACACACTTCCACCTCGGATCAGCTGGTGAATAGGTTAAAAAAATGGGTACAACAAAATGAAAACATACAGCAACAAAAACGAATCACTACAGATTAAAACAAAACAAGGAAAACTGGCTTGGTCCGCAAAAAAAGAAAAAGAAATAGAACAATTACTTCAAAACCCTGTTTGTACATTCGTCACAATAATTCCACTGCCAATAGATATTCTGAGTATATATATATATATATATACACACACACACAAATATCATCTGCTTTACACCGAGCTCCAGATATTAAGGTAATGATTTGACATCATAAATGACGAACTGCTGATCGTCCCTGTATTTAAGTAGGTAGACTTAATAAACTGGGCATGGCGATAGAACCGGTATAATAGCCTATTTAACTAGTCAATGTGCTCCAATGTCAGACTGAAAGGAGGATATGAAGGATGCTCAGGACAAACGGCCACCAAAAGGGCTGGATGAAGGACTTCAATTACGATTAAAAAGACATGTCGCTTTGAATTGATAGAGGGGAGTGATGCTGCTGGTCTCCAGTAGTTCAGGTCTGATCTGAGAAAGATTCACAGGAAATGACACGACAGAGAGAGAAAGCAAGAACATTCAGTTACTGTTAAGGTTAAACACCACAGTTATGCTCAGAATAAATTACTACTGATTGAATACAGTCGATCAGTTTCGGGTCAGTATGATTTGTTTAAAAGAAATGAATACTTGTAGTCTTAAAATTGAACGTTCTATTGGTCAAACAATCGTGAAAAAAATGGCAAATCAACGGATCAGAACGATTGCTGAAGAAAATTGTGATACTGAAGACTGGAGTAATGCCATCACAGCAATAAATGATTACATTTTTAAATATATTAAAATAGAAAATCATTATTTGAAATTATAATAATATTCCATATTGCCATTTCGGACACATTATTCATGAAATAATTGCAAACTTGGTCAGCACAAGATACTTGTTTTGGAGTACAGTTACCAACTTTATTTTACATTTTGATTTTGTGGAAGTACTAATATGCTATCCCAAACATAGCCCATATATTAATTTCATATAATAGGATGCCTATACTAAATCATTTTCAAGTTCTCACTTGCTGTTTTAGATACGTGCCGTTAGGGGGCGCTAAAGATGGTAAAATACCTTAATGAACAGCAGCATCCAGGAACACAGAGCAGCTTTAGTCTTCAAGAGCCACCATGCCTTTGACGGGATCCTTCACTCTCATCTGGAAGACACCAATGGAAAAACAAGCATGTGAAAAGCTTCTTGTGGAAGTCGAGCGGGCTAAGAAAGTGATCCTAGACTTTCCTATCCTCTGGGAGATTACAGATCATGTGTGGCAGTTAAGGAGGAGACACTGATTTCTGGGATAGCCCTGCAAAGTATGAGAAACTGGGAATGCTGCCAATACATGACGTCACTCATTCCCCGTGCAGCACCTGAGAGCGCTGAACTGTGACCTGCTCCGCTCTGCTACCCCTTTTGTTCGCTGTGCCTGGACCTTATTATGGGCTACATTCAATTATTCATCTGCCTTGTTACATGTAATTGTTTTTGTATGGTGGGAAAATGTGTGGCGAGCTGAAGGCGACACTCAAAACACCAAACAAAACACAAACTCATGAATTCACCAGTCTGTACTCCACAAGAAAACATCTCAGAGCAATTAGTTTGTTTGGCTAACTGGATCAAACTCATCATTACTATGTAAAAGCTGGTTCAAACTGAACAACGGAGATGAGGAATCAGTTAAAGTGGACGACGACAGGGTGGAGGGCATCTCATCTGACCTCATCCAGTTGCTTCCTGGTCTCTTCCTCCATTCTGCGGATGTCGTCCATGTTCAGCTCGATCCATTTATCAATCCAACAGAACAGCTGCCGATGGAAATTAGTGAACAAGCGCTTCTCTTGCTGTTAAAGAGAGACAGGGGTACATTGTTCGTTTTGGAAGGTGAATTTTAAACAAGCGTTTATTTGCAAATTAGGATGGAACCTAATTTTAACAGAAAATGATGTTATTTGGGCTTCAAACCATATACTACCGTTTAAAAGGGTCATGATCTGCCTCTGTTTTTTGGTTCTCTAAGGTCTACTAATAATGTTATCAAGAATTAGACATCAAAAAATATAATAATAGCGATTTTTCTGTCCTGTTTTTAACCTGCTTTGTTTGAATAGGTGTGGTGGATTGTAGATGCAGTATTAAGTGCCCACTGCTATGATTAGCTAATACTTGTATGTGTTGTTTTTTTGTGTGTTTTATATGCATTATAAATGCATAAATATTCAATAAATACAGTATCAAATATTCTGTTTAACAGACAAAGCAACAGTGACCACATAATATACAACAGGACTACCAGATATAATAGTCTGCGACTTTAAAGCTCATAGGAGTTTAGTCTGGCCAAGCTACCTTACTACCCACCTTCTGGGAGGCGGGCTTAACCTGCATCCATCAGATGCCTGTGTATACTACTGGACAAATCTACAACCAATCAGACCACTCATTCCGATGACGTGAACCTGAAGCCATCGTAACCAATTGTAGCCAGCTTCATTAAAGCAGTAGGAAAATGTCTTTCCTTACATTAATAAGGGCTCATTTTCTCATTGGTTCCCACTTTTTTGGGAACAGAAATGGCAGACTAACTTTGCTCGGGAAATGAAAGTAGCGTAAAAGGAAGTGGCCCAGGCTAAGTCAGCACAGCATCATCTTTAAATTTCAACCTGATAAGATGTTCTTATTGTGCAATCCCCTTTTATATGTCAGAAGATCAAGGCAATTGTGGTTTCTCAGTTTATGACCCCTTCAAAATGTTGGGTTTGAAAAGTTATTAATATTAATAACTGTTTTACTATATTTAAATGTATATTTTATTCATGTGATGGCAAAGCTAAATTTTCAGCAGCAATTACTCATTCTTCAATGTCACATGATCCTCTAGAAATCATTCTAATATGCTGATGATTTAGTGCAGAAGAAACATCTGCTATTCTTATTATTATAATTCTGCATAATAGTTTGATGGAAACTGATTCTTGCTTTTTCAAGATTCTTTGCTAAATAAAAAGTTCACAAGGAGATCATTCATTTAAAATAGAAATCTTTTGTACTATTACAAATATCACTCTCGGTAAATTTAATGTGCCCTTAAAATATTTATTTATTTAAATAAAAACCTACTTCAAATTTGCAGTAGTGTATATTGATTTAGGTTTTAACAGGCAGATTTTGTGTTTTTTCACTATAAAAAAATAAATAAGTAAATGAATTTCGGTCGGATAAGGCAAGAATTGCAGCCTTTCCCAAAAAAGCCTTTATAGCCAGAGGAAAATAACAGTGGAAAACAATAAGTCCTCTCAGTAAACCTTTATCTTGCTCAGATGAATCATAGACAATCAGACCAGGAACATGCACTAAATATGGTCTAATCAAACTTTTTATTCAATCACACTGTAGATGTTTCACACTGACCTTTTGAATGAAGTTTTCCACTTTGTTTTGCAGGCCCCACCACTTAAACTTGACAGTAACCAGTTTGTAGGCACACATGTGTGGGCAGTCTGTCTTTTTAGGTAGCTCTTTCTACACAGACCCAAAATCCATTAAGCATTTGGATATTTTTTCCATTAATAAGCTTCCCACTCATACAACAACCATGCACTTACATCATTTACACACAAGCTTTATACAAGCACGCAGCCATTAGAGGTGCATTAAAATATATCACCTTCCAATCTGGACCGAGTGGCCCTCTTGCAGTCTTTACAGACTTGTACTTAGTGGGGTCTTCCTCTGGTTTATAGTCCTATAGAGATAACACTATTTAGATTAGCAAGTAACTGGAAATGGTAGCTATTTTTATCTAAGTGAGGCTCACCTTTGGCTCCACCTGACTTCGGTCTGCGATGTCTATGTACACCACCTCCACCTTCTTCCAGGTGTCTGGGTCTAGACCGTGAACCTGTACAAAAGAACAGTCATGCTTGTCAGGTTTGACACAAACTGTGGAGGTCACACTCAAATGATCTACTGCTACACTTACATTATCCTGCTGTCCCATGTCGGGTTTGTGCCACGTCTCGATCTTGATGAGGAAGTTTTCTTTCATATACTCATTCTAAAACCACAGATAATCAAACCATAACTGATGGACAAACTCCTTAGTGACATACTGACGTCTGTCCTCTCTCCTTTCACTCCAGCTAAAGTTACTGTCTCATCTTTCACTCAAACAGTAAGTGTTTGTATGTGCTTGTGCTGTACATCTACATGTTAAACATGCAGTGCTGTGGAATAACTAGTCATTTACACAGTTACTCAGAAAAAATGTGTACTTAAATTAGTTACTTAATGCTAATAGTACAAGTTGTACTAGAAAAGACTTATTTGTGTACTTGCAAAGAGTGTATACTTACAGTAATTACTGACGGGTGATGCAGGACAGACAATACGGCAGAAAAAGGATAATAAAATATAAATTAGATCATTAATGTTAAAGAAAACATCACGTCTCATCTACGACCAGTTCTAATTTTATTTAATCTCCTTTGAATTTAGTCTGGATGTAAATATACTGAAATAATATTCATATTCAAACTCAAAATTAATTCTTTTCAGACATTACAAATTATCATAACACAAGCTTTGTAGGTTTCATAGTTAACAATAAATCAGCTTAATAATGATAATTCTGTCCACTTCATGCAACTCTGTTACATACTGAAAGTGTTTTACTCTAATGCTGTTTTGGAGGAAAATGTTAGTGATTCTTTATTTATGTTTCAATATTTGAAAGCAGACTTAAACAATTCTAAAGTCAGCATGAAATTAAATGAAAAAAATCACTTTTATTTCTCAATTGTATGTTATATATCGTATTGTGAATTATTTGTCTGTGCATGCTTTAATGTTATTATTTAAATATGGCGTCTCTAATAATAAAACAATCTCGTCTCTAATAATTTAGTCTGCTTAAACCGGTCCCTCCACAATCAACCCCCCGAACTCCCACATCAACAACCTGAAATCCAATCAACAACCGATGGATTATTTAATTTTTTTTAATAAAAATAATTTCTGTTGCACTCAGATGTGCATCACAATAAAGAAGAAATTAACTTTCGCTGTTTCCATTTTAATTCAATTTTAAGATCTATTATTTCTTCATTTTACAAGGTAAGATAAAATTAGATTGAATTAGATTGAAGCAACTATAGAAGCTAGACCTCCTGGCTCTACCTCTGTTACTGTATCTGTAGACACCTTGTTTTGGGCAAATAGTGGAAAACACATTTCTTTCTTCTAGCAGCTTGCTGACAGTCATGATCAAATCATTCTGTTATGTAATATGTATATTATTAAATCATTTTACAAATTTAGTACAGGTAAAACTTGCCATATAAACTTTTTACATTTATTAAAAAACACAGCTGTAGAGTGTTTTCAGCACTGCAGTAGGATTTTGAAGTATCTTGATAACAGACTTGAGCGAATGGGAAGTCTGTTGTCTATACGGCTGTGAGAATGATGTAAAAAGGAATGTGTCAGTATAATCTCAGTTTCCTGTGCTGTAACTCCACTCCTGCTTAGTTCAAACAGTGAATTATTCAGTGCCCACAAACGCAGAGACAGAGAAAGAGACAGGGAGAAACATATAGGAAGACAAAATAATAAAAAATCAAGAGGAACAAAGAGAACATGAGTAGAAATTTTGCTTCTAAGTGTGTGTGTGTGTGTGCTACCTGTGCGGCAGTATGGGTAGGCGTTCCAAGCTTTCTCATGAATGTTCAGTGCTGATGCTGGTGCAAGCATTCGTACAAATGACGGGACTTTACTAAAAAATCGAAATGCAAATGATTAGTCAACTATAGACAAAATAAATAAAAATGTGCTGTTTTTGCGAAAATACTTTCTCCAAAACTTTGCTCTGTTTGAGAAATTTAACCAGTTCAGCATAGCAACAGTGGCTCAACCAATGGTGTAAGTTTAGGTTGGGCTTTCTGTTTGTCTGACCAATAACAGACAAGGGAGGTATTTTGTATTTATCAGTTTCAAAACATTTATTATTTATTTACATTTCTTTTGACTTAAATTGCACCCTTTCACCTCAAAGTCAAGTACAAAAATGCCAAAGCAGCATTATAAAAGTGCAAAAATGTTGTCTGTATCCTTCATATGAATATCATTTGATAGTTCTGAATACAAAATAGATCAGTTTTATGGTGCTTTTTGAGTTCAGCTGTTAATTATATGGTAAACTTCTTTATTAGTGGAAGATAAAAATCATGCTGGTTTAGAATGTGAGGATGTGTAAATGATGAACCTATTTTTAGTGGACTATTTTTAATTTTAACATTAATCTAGCACTAGCACACCTTATTAATACATGTGCCTGTGGGTTTGTGTAAGTGTGAGTACCTCTGCAGGTGGTAAATTTTGTGTGTGTACTGTCCCTTCTCTCCATCCTTCTCATAGGGTTCGTTCTTCAACACCTCCACACCCTCTCCTCCACCCGTCTCGTTCTTACTGGCCTCTGCTACTGAGTACAGCTGCCCGACCTGATACTGTGAGACACACAGAAATACATTCCACAATTTGAAACTTCAAAAGCTTGTCTTTATTCTAATAGGAGGCATGTTTGAACTCTAAATCCTGATTTCTCCTGTTTCTCTCTCTGCCTCCTTCCTTCCCTCTTTCTCTGTATGTTTACTTCCTCTTCTTATGATCTGTGCTGAATAAACAATGGCTTCTTTTATTTCTTAATCACATATAATCCTGTAGAGAATATAGTTATATCGTACAATATTGAATATAGTCCAAAATAAACACAGACATTCACCATCAAAAGTAAACACTGCAAAAAGATTTAAGCCTGCACTGGTCATGCTGTATGGATTCAATAATCTATATTAACAGTTCGTAAGAGTGATTTGTGTAGGAATTTAACTAAATGGTTGACTTCCCAGCAGGCACACAAAATCATAAGACACTGATACTTGGTTAAATTTAGGTTGTGACATCGGATGACCAAAATCTATCTTAATTCACCATCTAACGTCAATATTATTTGATATTCGACATCAGCTGACATTAATATTTGTTGTTTTTAGGTAGTGCAACTAAAATCCAACGTTAAGTCAATGTCAAATTGGTGTCAAATGTTTACGTCGACCCAAAATATACATTTGACATATGCCCGCTACGTTTGAATGGGCATGACAATATAAAAACAGAAAACCTACAGACATTGTTGCTTTATATTATGTTGTGTTTTCTCAGCGATGCAATAGAAGATCCTTTGTAGGAACAATAACAATTCACTAAAAGTTCTTAAAGGGGTCATCAGAAGCCCATTTTCCACAAGTTTATAAAAGTATATAGCATACTTAGGTTTAAATTTTCAAACAGCTTCTTTACACTTTTCAAAATCAGCTCTGCTTTCATCAAGCCATTCTAGTTCACGTTGCTTTAAATGCTAATGAGTTAATGAACTGATCAGGGATTGGTGCATTCACTTAGAAATGAAAGTAACGGTAATCATAAATCATCATAAATATTTTTTTTTTGCTTAAACATATTAATATCTTTCCGCTATAAAGAACATGTTTTTGACGGAACCATCAAATCCGGTAAAGACTCTTTTTTTAAGAGTGCAGACTGAGTGTGTTAGACTAAGAGATTTAGTGTCCTGACAGGCGTTCACTGTCAGCAGCATGTATTCATATTCTAAGATGAGCCAGCAGCAAAAGCTCTAGCTAAAACACCTTCAGAATCTTACCTAGAAACAGCCTGACTGTTTAAATGTGAGCATTCATCCCTTAACACAACATCCATCACACATACATGTGTGTGAGAGAGAGAGAGAGAGAGAGAGAGAGAGAACAGAAGAAAGAAAATGACGACACAAAGCAGACTGCCTATTTATACCGGTTGGCACCAAAGAATGACAGATAGAGGAGAAAAGGGGAGAAAAAAGAAAGAGGGAGAGGGAGGTGACACAATCTATTTTATAGATAGACACAACATACATACATCGATGGATACATAAATACATGGAAACATATAGATAATAGATGGGTAGATGGATGGATTTCATGTTTCCTGTGTAGTGTGTGGGACTATGTGTGTGGTTATGTGTCTGTATCGACATGCAGTGTCATCACTCCTCTGCCAATCAGAGATTTCCTTTTTCCTCTCAGCCAATCAGAGGCCAGTAGCAGAATACGTCACGTTGCAGCACTCTATGAAAATCCAACCTCCATCACACATTACCATCCCACTCTTTCTGCAGACCACACACACAAACACACAGCATAGGACAGGGTTTCATCTGAAGGCGGATGTGATATATTTTGTATTAGAGTGCCATATATCTATTTTTAAAGTGATATTGCATAAAACTGTAATCTTTTTGAATGAGCAGCATGTGATGTGTGTAGGCTATATGTGAGTGTGGTTAAGCCCTGATTATAGTTCACTGATGGTGATGGACAGCCTAAAAGATGTGAGCTCAGACTAATCGACAGGCTAACAGAGGGAAAAGATGTTTCACATGCCAGCCAGTCTACAATGACAGACAGTTTATGGTCTTTGTGTGTGTGTATGATTATAAACAGGAAGAAGGGTAGAAAAAAGGGAGTGTCATAAGGGGGCATAAACTGCCCAGCTGCCCTTAAGCAAGTAAGCTTTCTTAATCCATCATTCCCTGCTGAATGAATGGACTCCAGGAATAGCATTTTGCCATCTTGCTTTAAACAACATTCGCCAAATATAATGTGTCTTTAAGGCTCCTGAAAGCAGATGAAGGATCAGGGCTTTAATTCATGTGAGCTTATCTGACAAGAGCTCTCTGCTCTCAGCGCTCAAAAGAAAGTCGATTGTCATTATTTATTCGTATCTGCAAACATTTAGACTAATGACCGTTGGTGATTCTGGGAATTTGATGAAAATGGGAAGCACAAAGGACCAAATTTGCAAGAAAAGGAATTCATATCATGACATGGATTTATGTTTTTTTGAAATGTTGATTCAAGATTTCATCTTTGTTATTTTTTTCTCAAGTTGTCAAGTCAACAATATGTTGAATAAAATATTTTTAATTTAAATTTCTTTATTAGTCCATTAATCAGAGTATACAAAATGAAAATTTTGACTTACCCCACATTGTTCCAATCCTGTAAAAGCTTTGTTTGTCTTAAGAACATAATTTAGGATATGCTGGATGAAAACCAGGAGGCTTTCTTTGACTGCCGAGTAAAGGTCCATAAAAGTATGAAAGACATCATCAGAATAGTCCACCTGCCATCAGTTGTTCAACCGTAATGTTGAGAATACTTTTGGTGTGGAAAGAAAACAAAAATAACTTTATTTAACAAATTTGCCACCGTAGCACCATTTTGGAGAGTATCGCTGCATGCAAATAGTGTATGCTCTTCTGTGTCAGGCGCAACACAAGAATATGTGTTCTACTACATCTGGTGATACTCTCTAAAATGACGCTACGGTGCTGGATTTGTTGAATAAAGTCATTATTTTTGCTTTCTTTCTGTACAAAAAGTAATCTTGTCACTTCATAATATTATGGTTGAACCACTGTTGACAGATGGACTATTCTTACGATGGCTTTCACTTTTCTGGACCTTGACAGTGTAATTTACTTAGCAGTCAATGGGACAGCCACAAGCCTCCAAAATATCTTAAATTGTGTTCCGAAGTCAAACAAATTTTATGAGTTTGGAACAACATGGGCGTACGTGATAAATTTCAAAATTTTCATAATGGGCTGGAGTAACACTTTAAGCAATGAAAAAAGTGAGTAAATCATTGAATCATTCACTCAACTGATTCCTTTTAAAAAATCACTGGCGTATACAAGTTACTCACAATACTGTGCCTAAAGGTTACTCAATCCACTTTATTTCACAAGTAGGAGAAGTTGCAGACCTTTTTAAATAAAATGTATAATGTTTCTGGTGTCAGATGATATTATTGGCGTACAATAACATAGTAAATGAATGACCCTTTAATCTCATCAAAATCTCAAAATTGGTATTACTGGATTTGGCATGACACATGACCCTTGATCATTTAAAAGTTATAAGCAAAAATGTCAATTTTTGGTGTCTGTTTCCAGCTTTGGCATGGGTCATCAGATCATGGTGTACCAACTTTTGTTTCAACTGACCAAAGTAGAGGTTCACAGCCTCTGAACCAATTTTGTTAGGTTAGGCCACTGTTAGGTTTGTAACTTTTGAACAAAGATGAATACCAACTTTTTTTTCAGTCATTTTTGTGTGACTTGGTCCAAAAGTCATCTGAGCCAATTTTTGTAAGAAGTGGGCACATTTTGAAGGAGGAGTAGCGAAAAACAACAACAGAACTCTGTACTTTTCATGATGGCCACTACTGTAATGGGTGGTATCTTAATGTAAGCTATTAACAGTTGATTAATTTGAATCAGGTGAGAAATATGCAAAGATCCAGCAATGTGTGCAAACAGTTCAAAACAGTTCAAAAGTTCAAAAGTCACAAAAGTTGTCTGTAATTTGGTGTTAAAAGGACAAAAGCGGCTTGTGAAGTGAATTTTTTTTTGTTAAAATGCCTTGATGGATTTGATTCTTACCTACATGCATGCAACTTTCAGAAGGCATCAATGATGAACTGGAGTGACGTTTATTACTTTTAGGATGTTTTTTATCAGCTCCACTGGCACCCATTCATCATCCAATGGTGAGCAAATGATGGCCCGTGGGTGAATTTTCAGCACACTTCAACTATTAATAAAATATTCCTTTTAAGATCCAGTCACATGATTACACATCTAATCACATAAATCACCTCAGCTACCGTTAGAATACCTGACTCCAGCTGTTCATGTCTTTATAAATCATATCCAAGTAATTTCCTAGTAACTTTGGGTCGACATGAGCATGTGAGACCTGCCCTGGGGGAAAAACCCTTATCGGGGCCAGATTATGCAAATTAAAGGGCTGCTTCCACCTTGTGAGGCCCCTCTTTTCATCTGCACCCATTTTTACATACCTCAGCATATTCTCCAATAAAAAAAGTACTGTCAGCCAAGATCCATTTGTATAATAGTCTAATCTGTTCTGTCACATAAAATATGTCTAGGATGAGACATTTTAATCTAAGTCCTTCCTGTCAGGTCAAAGTCTCCTCCTAGCACCCAGTGGCAATTTATGAGTTTAAAAAGGAGCTGTTGCGTTGCATTAAGACTGCACAATTAAATGGTTGTTGAGCAGATTAGATTTAAATTGAGTTGAATGAACCAAGGCTGGGTGAACATATCTAGTTTCACTCTTTCATCTTTCATTTTCATTGATTAGTGTATTCAGAGTAAAGATCCTTATTGTTGAAATGCTGTCATTAGCATAAAGAGATCGCAGATAAAATACGATTGGCTGCTTCAGCGCCCGTTCCTAAAAATGGACATTTAAGGGAAGCCACTTAATTTATAAAGGTTGATCTATAATTCATAGATGCTTACTTTGTTCTTGCCCAGATGAATATGTAGATCTTGAAAAGCAATGTTTCACTGCAGTATTTGTAATGTTGTATAAACCGTGAAGTATTCTTATAAGCCTATATTTAAGCATGAGCAAGAATGTCATTGTTTCAGCAAGATTGTAATTACAATATTGATTGTAATTTCAACAGTTCAATAAAAAAGATGCTAATATCAACTTTCATTTCAATATGGAAGTAAGCTATTTCCTGTCAGTGTTTAAGATTTCATTTTTAGACTGTTGTATATAAAGAATTAGAATCCCAGTGCAGTAAACCTTTATGAGTATGATAATAAAAAAAACTTCAACTCCTCAGTGGATCAACTTTAGTTTTACTGTGCTGCAAGAATAATTTTTTTGCACAAAGAAAACAAAAATAACATAATCTAACCGTTCTTCTCCCCTGATTTACAGGTTCCACCATTTTTAGTGTGTATTACAACGCAGGACATATGGGTGAAAGTACGTGCATGTGCGTAATCTGTGGCTGTTTGCGCCAATTAAACGCCTGTCTGCCATTGTAAAATCTTACAAAAAATGCAATATCTATTGAACAATTTGATTTTCAATAGATATTGAATCACTGAGTCATTTTCATTGTCCAACATTTTGTTTTTTTCTGCCATTTGAAGTAAAAGAAAAACTGTAATTGATCTTCGGGCAGAGCCGCATAGACATGACTGAACAGATTTTTGATATTTCCTAAAATTCCTGAGAAATACCTCTCCAAAATTGACTGTGCCGTTTTTTTTGACTTGTGTGAAATGAGACTCTTCAGATATCAGATTAGCCACAAAATATTTTAGTATAATAATGTAGCTTAGCATGCAAATCTGGTCAACATGCTGAGTAATGATCATTCTCACACTGAATGCTTTCTTCAGGAGCACTGACTGCTGAACCACAGGCCTCTAGTAATCTATAATGACACATAACATGCGGTACACTTACATACAAAATGTGTTTTCCTTTGGAGATGCTTTTAAATAGAGCTTTTGACTGTTTGGTGTGATGTGCTTTGATGAGTTTAATGTGATTGTACATGCTGTGCTTGCTGCACCTTTGGTGCTTGGCCACAAATATTCATGAACTGTTTCTTATGCACACGCATATTTTCACTTCACATGATGCTATTTAGTGGACTGAAGTCATGTGGATTATTGTGATGTTTTTATCAGCTGTTTGGACACTCTTTCTGGCAGCACCCATTCACTGCAGAGTAATGCAACATTTCTCCAAATGTCCAGCAAATCAGTTTAATTCGAAGGTAAACTATTCCTTTAAAGCTGTAGCATGTAATATTTACAATACTTTACAAAATGGGTAATTCCGACCGTCAGTCATCGTTCAGGCGAAAGGCACACTTGGTGAAAAAAGAATATTCTGATTCTGATTAGTGGTCAGAAATTACACAGTGCACCTTTAATGCTCAAAATAAACTGATAATCTTAGCAATTGTCACTTTCCTATTTTGCCACCTCAAGCATAAATGTGAAAGTCTGTTTTTTTTTACAGATCACAGAGTGCTTGAGCCTAGACGACGAGAAAAGCTGAGAGAAAGAGAAGCAGAAGGAGGTGGTGTCAGGTAACTCGTTAGATATTCACGATCAGATCGCTGAACAGAATGACACGCTAGAGGATCATGGGAAATGAGGAGACTGGGAGACACAGGGAATGCTCAGTTTGAATGGGGCCAGAGGAAAGGATGAGAGACAGAGAGGAAGCAAAGATGTGAGAACTGCTGACAAGGCCAAACGCACAGCTATTAATATTGGCGCATACTGGGAGAAATGATGCATTAGTGTTTCTGCACGGGCTGTATGGGATCAAACAGCATGAGAGGAGAAAGATTCATCCTCTTGCTGAGATAACTGAGTCATAAGTGGCTGAATGACAGAGTGGTGTGCAGATCTGTGGCTTAGTGCGCATGGAGAGCATCACGAAACTACATCGTGACTCCTCTGCTGTCAAAACCAGCTAAAACTGAGTCATCCGAACTCAACACATGCAAATCAGCGATTGACACCGCGCACACACACATACCAAAACAATGTTTGGGTTCAGTGTCATTACCAGCGTTCACTGCGTGCTGTAGACAAACACACACACACACACACACTCAATTTGCACTTACCTCCTCCACAGAAATCGGCAGGATCACTCGGCTGCAAGAGAACAAGAAAAACAAATTATTTCAAATCTACCAATAATAAGCATGTTTGCTGTATCATTATAACTATTACCATCCTGTTTCTAAAACTCCACAAATAGGATTTTTCTTCAGCCAATATTTTGACAATTTCAAAAATCGAACTAACTAACAGTAAATTTTTGAATCGCTTCATTTATTTATTAAAATCAAGGTTTCTTAGATGAATAGAACCAGTTTATTTTGGAGCATTTATTGGAAATAGCAATCTAGTAACATATTTTTTACAGTTATGTTTGATGAATTTAATGTGTCCTTGCTGAACAAAAGTATTAATTTCTCTTACAAAACCCTAATGACCCTAAACTTTTAATTTTAATATAAAATATGTACTGCATATAGACTGCAATATATAAAAAATACAAATACTATATTTTTACACCAACATGAGTAACCTAAACTAAATATATCTTAAATGTAAAACCATCTTTAGGCTTTTTCATTAGATTTTTGAATATTTATCTATCACCAACAAAGATCAGAAGAATTTCTCAGTGTTTGGGAAACTGTTACACTCCACAGTCATTTTCAGCGCGTCTCAAAACCAAAACTTACAGCGCCTACAAAAATGACAGAGAAACTACAACACAATCTCTGCAGCAAGACCTCCTTGGCTTTGTCTCTTCAACGCATGTAATATTTAGCGGCTTTAAGTATCAAAATACAAAATGAATCCGTTCATATTAGCAAAACTATAAAAGCCATTCCTTGTTCCTTGTCTGTGTACTGTTTCTGGATGGTAGTTGGCAGCGTACCAAGTTCTGTGCAGCTCACATATATAATCAATACTTCTCAGGAGTAAGACAACACCACTACTGCGCTCCATTCCAGCACAGCTCTCTCATTATCTGCCTTATGACATGAACACACACATACACACACACACACACACACACTCAGGACTGTCTAAACCTGACTTATGAGGGCTTCTCTGACATGAAGCATGAGCTTGTCAGGAAGTCAAGGACTAGGTTTACCTTTAATCTCTAACAAGATTGTTGACAAAGTTATCCATGCCTTAATGAGAACAAGTGGTTAGGATAGTTCTGATCTGAACAAGTCAAAAATACTGATAATGAACATGATTTTGCAGTATATACTCGTTTTGTGCTTGAGGGAATTTCTGTCCTGGCCATATATCAGATGCTCTATAATCTCAGTGGGATGTCACTATATATCAAACGCCATTTTTACTGTTTGCTGTTAGCATCTGCTAATAGCAGGAGTCACCTTGCCCTCCCGAGTACTGCCTGTGTCCTGAACAGGGACTATCGGTCACAGTGCTAGATTTGGTGTCTCATGTACTCTGCCTCCATGACACCCAGGCTACTTTCTGCATTATAAATGCCTTTGCCCGCATGGCTGCATTTCGCTGTTTAAGAAAGGCTTTACTTATTGTTTCGGTAACAAGACAATCAAGTTTACAAATAGATTGTGAAATTCAATATTCATCTGAAAGGTCAGCACCGCTATTTTACTAAATCTGTGAAAAAAACGACATCTGTCTAGAGATTAAAACATGATCATGTGACATTTTACACATTGTTTAATGTTTTTATGATTTTCTTATTTTTTTTTTTTTTTTACTTTTCTACTATGGTATTTATAGATTGTATATTACCCTTGTCCTAAAGCCACACTTTTAATTTCTTAAATGTAATGATGATAAACCATTTTAGTATTCTGTGAAAAATATTTTTTTACTGTTCCACAGTTATGTCATAATTTCTACCACAGCCAACTAATTTTTATCCATTGTTTATTTTTCTTTTTTTTAAGAGTTAGTGTATTGTTTTCCAATGTAACAGTGTCAGTAAAAATGTAATATAATACACGATAATGTGTGACGAAAACCCCAAAAATCTGGTAAATATAAAGATAAACTTTTTCTATACACCAAAAGTGTAAAATATTATCTGTTTGTATTTCAGGAAACATGAAATCCAGTTACCAAATTAGTTGACCATTTTTTTCTCTTTTTTTTTTCAGGAAAAAAAAGACAAAATGACAGAATTATTACTGTTAGCGAGACAAATTAAATAAATTAGCTACACATTATTTTCCACAAAATTCCACAGGCCAGAAGTGTGTTTAACAAACGTATAGGCTGTGATATTAAAATGACATTGAGGCAAGTGTGACTAAAATGGTCTTTATGGCAATTAAGATTTGCAAGAGACCCAGCAGACACTGTGTCTGAATCCTGGATGTGAACTAGATCACCGGAAAGTATCACCAGAGCAGTGAGAAAGAGACACGCAGAACAAGAGGAAACTGCTTTAGCTCACATATTTACCTACGATACTACCAGTGTCTAATAAAATCACAAAAATGTAGACAGTTCAATACATAATATCCATAATATCAAGATTTACGTTTTTAGATCAATCTCATTTCACTTAAATATTTAGCTTGACTACTTTAAATAATATATAATAATTAAATGAACATGACATCTGGAGTTGAATCCTAATTAAATACAAACTGAAACTCCACATTTCAATTCCCGTTATAGATCTAATTCGTTACCCAAATGTATTTTTAGTGTCGAAATGTATTTTTAGTACCATGGACAGCAGACCCTGAGGGACCTGAGGTGTGCAAACATCCACTGTAGAGCCAAGAGAACCTGATCCTCTTAAAAACGTGCCATTTGTTTTATGCAGCCGGCTAGTTTCTAAAAGATGAAGATTAACGCATTCATCTAAAGTCATATGCTGCATCACGGGCACCTCGTTCTCTGCGGAACCCTATTTATTCCTTAGAATCTCCATGACGCGGCTGAAAGTGACGTCAGAGAGACGCCAGAGACGAGGAGCGTATGACACGCGATAGCTAATAGGTTCGCGGCGCGTCCTTATTACACGCGTCGCGTCGAAGAGCTTGAGCTCGCGGCTGAGTCATTCAGAGGATGTGTGTGCGCCTATTCCTGCACAAAAGACAGCGGATTTAAACAGAAAGAGGTCTTTCTGAAGGACAACGCGATGCTTTTCTTGTTAACTGGTGTCCCAGTCTAACCAGATGAAAGTGTCCGAAGTTGAACTGTTACACAGTAACCAAAGAAGTTTAACGTTACGCTAAATGTAACGCACGCGAACAGAAATCGACATTAGCTGTGTGTGTCGCATGCTTATAAATCAACACAACTGCTGGCACGTGAGCTCCTGTCCTGTGTTTCAATATATATTGGAGTGCTTTTACACCTTAGAAAACGCCATAGTTTGACGATAGGGGCGCCAAAGGACGTACAATTACCAACAGAACTTATTTTAGTCATTGTAAATAAAAAATGTGCACTGCCAAAACCTTTCTAAACGCAATAAACACGCCAGGCTTTTACACCAAGGACGTCAGAAAATATTATAGCTATGTTCGGCTGTTACCTGCACTGTTTGTAGATGAATAGAAAGCCTCATATGGTTTCAGTGACCTTTATGAGTGTTTGTGGGCGATGAAAGGTTATTAATATTTCAAAGGTGACTGGCGGAGGGAGGTTTGGAGTATATTATCAAGTTATAGCCAGTCGCGCGGTTCAATGAAACGTGCGCAAGGTGAACGGACCCGGTTGCTCTGAAAAGCGCGGACGGTGGTTTCACGAAAATGTGAATATAGCCAATCTCGTGGCCACATGGTGATGAACGAACGGGATGTTTCTGAAAGTATTAGTATAAATACACAGGCGCCATTTAATATCGGAACGCGGTGTGCTCAATTCGGTCCGTTTCACCTTCACGAGCGTATCAATAACACAGTGAAGAGACAATTAAACTCGGTTGACGAGATGTCAGTGCCCAAACATCCCATGAAAGCATTTAGTTGAGTAAAAAATTATATGAATAATATAATTCTAAACGTCACAGTCACGTTTTAACACACATAAAGTGTACTGTAGGCCAAGGTAAAAATTAATAAATATGCACCAAATACCTTTGTGCATTAAATGCTTGGCAAATATTTAGGATCGCGGGCTTTAAATGTGAACTGTCAGAAAGTCAAGTTTACAATGTCGCCATGGCCTCTAGTACCTGCGCTGCACGGACACAGAGGATGCTCCCATCACTATCAGATCAAAAAATAACGCTGCACTTACAATTCTTTAATCAGCATTTTCTCCGGTGCTTTATGCCCTCCAAAGATAACGTGGTTTTGCACCTGGATGAATCCAAATAGGTGTCGAGTCCTGCGTTACTCCCGGTGTCTCGGTCTACCCCACCTCACCCGCTTCTATGTCATTCTAGGGACCGTTTTTCTATTTCCCACAGATTCACTTCCTGATCAGGGCCGAGGGGGGCGTCAACGACAAGCCCTGATGCTGTGACATAGAGTAATGACGTCATGAATGATTTTGAAGAGGAGGAGGAGGAGGAGGGGGGGTGATCGTGGTCAGACTTAATGCTTTATTTAAAAAAAACGGGGACGGCCGTCGATGGATGGCTTGAGGTGGTCGCCTGCGTGATGTAACAGCTGGTGGTCGCATAGCTCTCTGTATATCAGTCAAATTACAATCTGTCACAAATTATGTAACGATAAACTGGTGCAGTCTATTTATAGCACATCTGGAGACAGATCCCAGCATCCGATTATTTTCGTGTAGTTACAGTACGATCTGCCCTCCATCAAAGCGTTTCTCAAAGCACATTAAATACACTGTCTCCCATTCACTGTTCATTTATATATTTCAAAACCAGATGTATTTGTGCAGCAGACTAGAACCCTGATTGTGGATCTGATTTCTAACTAATGAACTCTTTTAATACCATACAAAGTTTTATATATATACTCATTAACAATGTGAGAAAAATAAGTGTGATGTTACAATGGAAATATTCACATTAAATTAAATATTTAAAATCTAAATTAAAAATGTAACTTATTGCTTGTACTACACCCAAAATAAAATATGATCTATTTTTCCTCAACTAGGCAGATTTGGTTTTTTATCTGTTATTGTTGTCAATTTATCACAGTTATTCTTATTCTGTTATTAGAAACAACCAGAACAAAACTGTTTTTATGTTGTTTTGTTATATGATGTTAGGTAAATAGTGTGATATTAAAAATGTAAAAAAGTATTCAGATTGAATAGTATTTTTAGTAATTAAAATAACTAAATAATTGAATTGCTTATTGCAGCAAAGCAAAAATAAGTGAGTTTTTTTCTATGCTAAACGCTATGCAGATTTGTTTTCATTTATTACTGTTAAAAACTAGAACAGTCTATGAAATAATCACAATATCCCGATTTCCATTATTGCAAAACAAAATAAAATCCACATCAAAATGAAAACTAAAATAAATACAGTTTCCCCCACTGGTTTTATCTGGTAATATCAGATGACTAACAATTTCATCAGAATGTTTTTTTTATTATTATTATTAATTATGCTTTTTAAAAAGACAATGAATAATAGACACTTTACTGTTTTCAATGAATTAACATACGACAACAATGAGCAATAATTAAACATTTTATTGAATATAGTCCTCAACAGTAATGCCATATAATGCTGTTTGAAAAACAAACAAACAGCCACTTAAACACTGAGGTGAAAGTTAATACAAAAACCTTTGCAAATAAGGCTGTGTTGGTCATATGGTCCATTAGATTTTAGAGAAATAAATACGTTACACACGACACCAAAACATTTCCACAGTATCCGTGGCTCCAGTCCTCCTGTCAGCTATCATCAGCATGGCTAACTTCACTGTAAACTGCACAAAAGGCACATTTGTGAGTTAAGTTGTGCTTTCTACATAATATTTTACTTCAGAGGTCCATTATAACTCGATCTTACGATCACTGACACAAATGACTCTTAACTCACTCTGAAACATCACAAAATGTTAGCGAAAGAAAGACAGAAAAGGGAATTATGGGTCATGAGGGGGGTCATTATGGGACATGTGCTTAAAGTGCTGTTGTTGCCCTGACATCTGCGCCTCAGCTTTCAGCCATCACCTCGCAGATCATAAGCATTTCAGCCGCTTTTATGTATGCATCTCATGCGCATGTAGTGTAAGAACGTATATACAAACCAAAATGCACAAGCTGTGGCTTTCATAAAGGTCCTATGAAAATCACAGATCTTTTTCATAAATAACATTATTTCATAGAAAAACATAAAAAGCCCTTTGTGGATCAGTATAAACGAAAAATGTGGTCTTTAGTGAATACAACTGCATTGCACCACAACTATTACAGTGAAAACTGGGGCAATAATGGTTTATCCCTTATGAAGTTCAGTTGAATGAATAGGGGTGTTTTGGGTGTTCCTGGGCAAGACAGCCAAATGGCATTATTACAATGTCTGTGCGGGCCCGGCTGGCTCAAAAATAACCAGTAGGCATAAATAGTGTATATTAAAAAAAATCATGCTGCTGTACACTGAAATGCCCCTGGTTTTATGGAGAAAGAGTCAGGGTTGAAACTTTATCACATGTGCAAATGCATAATATAAAATATCTGTGTAAGTGAAAATAAAAAGGGGAAGAAGAGAGTTGCTTTCTGTCTTTCTTATTCCTCTTTTCGTCCATTGAGTTAACCTCCGAGAAAGAGGCATTGTCTGTTTTTGTGTAGCTGTGATGATTCTCTCATGCCTTTGCTTTTCCCTTTATCTGCCTTCTTTATACAAATGCCTCTGGTACATCAGTGCCGTTGATTTTCAGATAGATTTTAGCATTGTTTTCTTTCTCCTTCCTCTTTTTGTGCAGGGTTTTCCTGAAGTACAGCAGGTAGAGGGGTAACAGGAAGCCCAGCATGCTGACAGCCAGCAGACCAACATTCACCTACACCAGAAAAAAACATACAGAGGAGGTCAAAACGTGCCTGACGGGCATTTAATCCATTTGGTATTACTAAAGCTCTCTGTGGTGTGTGTCATACCCAGAGTGGGTCTCCCTTCAGTGGTCCCATCATGGCCATGAACAAAGGCTGCTGCAGCAGAGCGAACACAGCGCTAACCAATGACTGCATTCCTGTCAGACTCCCGAACTGAGAGGATGGGTATCTGCAGATGCACAAATAACAGATTATTTGCTATCATGTTATATGATTTAAATGCAGAAAAAGTGATAATCAGAAGCGGAATTTAATCATGTTTTACAGATAATATTGCTAAACTCACACGGCGGCGTAAAGTCCACCGATGGCGGAGTGAATAAAGCCTCTGACGATGGTGTGAAGGACAAACGAGAGCATCTGGAGAAAGAAGACATGAGGTTAAATCACAAACATTAAAAACCTGTTTATTCTGCTGTTTCTTATGGCAAAATTAGCATGTGACATGCTAGTTTCATAATTGGACCACTAGGGGGAGTTGCTCTACAACTCAGCAGATACTCAAGGCACCTATGGTGGTTGTTGCTTTTTTTTCTGTGTACATACTAGTCTTACTATTTCTGCTATATGGTATGCTTGCATATTACTCCATATAGATGAAATATTCAGATTAGTATGCTATAGTATGCTAAACTTATAAGTTTAGCAATTGCCTTCTTCTGCACTAAAACTGCAATATGTATGCATGTACAGTATACTGTGCACAATATGCAAATATCTAGAATATCCATGAAAAAAAAGTATACAACTGTGTCATTTATTATAGTGTGTATTAATGTTTTACAAAAACTTTTTTAAACACAAGTTTTTGTTTTATTTTAGCTTTAACACACACCTGAAGAGGGAGGTTGGGAATTAGGCAGGTGATGCCGAAGCCGACAAGTAGGATGTTGGTGAAGATGAAGGCACGTGTGGCGTTGGTGACTTTCTGAATTTGTCTGTCTCTGCGTTTGGGCTGGGGCTCATCCCTGGAGACAAAAGGCAAATACCAACACATTTTAAACAGCTGATTTGTTTTAGTATTTTGAGCTTCAAAAATTATTATTTAGGTACTTGTTGGGCTCTTTTTCGTCGTTTTCTCCATCGTCACATTCTTTTAGCTTCCAGTCCATAATCTGACCAATGACCGGCGTCGTCATCAAGCACAAGAGTTGCATCACGCCAAAAATGGAGGTGTAGAGGCTCACTGAGAGAGAGAGAGAGAGAGAGAGAGAGAGAGAGAGTTATAACATAACCTCTAATAGATAACGTCTGAGGTTAGTTAATAACTACTCTGGTTAATGGCTGAGTTTATGGTGCTCTGCAGACTTGTGTACGCATTACAGCCCAGAGCACAGGCGGGCAGGGAATGGGTTATGCTTGATGAACAGGACATACAGGTTAAATGCTAGAATTGCAAGTTTTAGGAAAGACACGCTCTAATGGTTTCTACTGTGATACTCAGGTTCTTACCCAATTCCATTCTCTCAACTGCAAAAATAGTAAATCAAACAAAAAAGCAATTAAGAAGGCAATTGTAATGTCAACACTGACAGTTTTTTATTTTTGCTGTCTTTACATATCTGAATTAATTATTATAATAATTTTTTTTTGTTGTTGTTGTTGCTCTAAACATTTATTTTGGTGCATAATTGCTGTATTTTTTTTTCAATATTTAAAGATGCTTATTCACCAGTGTTGAGATCTCCTCCACTGAGGGACTCCAAGATGTTGTTCATGGCTCCCATGTAGAAGATGAGACGCAGCTGAGTTACACACATGGTCACCAGACTCAGCATGAAGAGAGGGCTGAGAATGCTCTTCATGAACGACTGAGCTACAAAGAGAACAGAGTTAGTATAAACTAGTTATTGACCTGTCAAATAAATATAATTTCTGTTTTTTTCTTGTTTCAGACCATCACTTACTTTCTTCCTTGGCCTCACACTGCAGTTCCAGGTCCATGGTGGACAGGCAGAGTTTTTGGCCCTCTTTGGCAAGCTCTTTCTGTTTCTGAGTGTTATCCACGCTAAGACGCTTGCCCACTGTCGTCACCTGCTTATAAAACTGCTTTCCTGTAATCTTATGGTCAAATCCCAGCCAACTGAACTTGATCTTGACACTGGACAGACAGAGAGACACAACAGATATTATAACAAACAGTGTCAAATATTTATGTTATTTAATGCCTATTTGTTTTGTCTATGTAGGTTTCTTACGTGTAGTCCATGTCATCGGGTCCAGGGAAAGGCTCTAAGGGCCAGTTGAAGAAGCAGTTGATGAAGACGAGGCCTGCACAGCCCGCCCAGACCACCAGAATCGTGATAAAGGTCACACCAAGGTCATAAATCACCTGTAAAGATAAACAGTTAGTGTCTAAGAACATAATGTGGCATTATAGTCTTGTTATCAATCAAATTGTTTTATCTTACAAACCTTGACCCCAGGAAAGGTGACAGCCGAGGAAGCATACGAGCCAATCATGAGTGCGATGAAGGTGGCACGCAGGTCACCAAACATGTTGGGCAGCTGGGAAGAAACACGGGAGCAGATTAATAACTCATTAGGTTAAATTAATTGTTAATTAATTCATTTCATTTATTAATTTCTTTCTAATATATACATTTAAAGTTATATATATTTTTTTATTTAATTTAAATTATATATCAGCAATGTATTTTCATTTAAATTAAATATTATTTATTTTTAAGTTCTTTTTAAATTATATTTTAAATGCAATATTCTTATGCTATTCTTATTCACTGTGGCTGTTCAGATGAAGACCACTGATCCATCGTCTTTTTCTATAAAAGGCAACAGGCGTGGAGAGATGGCCAAAAATTATGTGCTGACGAAAGCACAGCAAATCAACAGTGAAAGCAGTTTCAGTTCAGAGGCACTGACTAGAGCGGGAGAACGAGGTTGGGAGATTTGAAATAAAGAAAAAAAAAAAAAAGAAAGCACAATTGACAGATGATTAGAAAACTAGAACACTACTAGTGACCCTGAAATATTTCTGATCTGAACACTTAATCCACACTTGTCAATAAAACTGAAATAAGTGGGGCAGTAAGAACTGAGGAATGATCCATCCAGTCTGAACCGGCTGAAGCCGAGTCTCTTTTATGACTCTAATTGGAGCACAGACTGGGGCAGCTTGCTCACAGTTATGCCTTGTTCCTGTGACAACAAGTGGATGAGCAACAGCGAGTGTCCTGTTATGTAAGAATGCGTCTAAAAGTGTGTGATCAGCAGGTTGGTAACGGAAGAGTTGTGTTTTGTGAAAATTCCTGTCAGAACTGGCTTGAAGGTATTCTCCAAATCAATTGTAAAGCAACTTTGCCACCCCATTTACACTTCAAGAGGGAAATGCAACTTGGCAAACAAGAACAAACCTTTGAATTAAGCCTCTTCACTGTAAGGCAAGTGTTGTTTTTAATTTTCTCAAGTCTTGGCCATTAACATGTGGCAAAAAGTTAATTTTGAACTCTGGGTGTAAGTGTTCTTGTGAGTTCATGGTCAAATAGTTTCTCAGATCATGCTGTGGGCATGATAACCGCAGGCTATTCTTACTGGGTCAGCACACTGGATAGTACATCATTAGGAGTTAATGCATGGTGCCATTGAAGAGCTAGTCAGTGGGAAAAACACTAAAGTAAGACTCACAGATGGGTCTAATGATTAATCTACTGCTTCACGCTTGAGAGACGCTCAAATAAGAGAAGTTGTGTGAAAGGAAAGAGAGACGTCTAACCAAATGGTAACAATTCTAGAATCAACCGATGAAAATCTGAATATCAGGTGGGATATGTCCCCTACAATTGTATGCTAATTAGCAATGTAAACATCACATGCAACAGAAGTGTACTTTCATGAATAAGTTAATACGCACTTACCGTAAGTGAAGTGAAGGTCATACACATTCCTCCAAAGCCATTAAAGGTCAAAGCGATGAAGATCAAAACGGACAGATCTGGAAAAACAAGCAGGTGTAAAATGATGGAATATTATTGGAATCATTCACTAAAATTGATCTAATTTGCATATATTCATACCATTTGGGTTGTTGGCTCCGTAAGCAATCATAAGGCATGAGAGGGCAAAGCAGGCACTGGAAAAGAAAAGGTCAATATTGGAAAATGCAACACTTTCGTCTGCATTGTGATCTGATCATACCACACTTTTCATTACATTAATAATTTATGCATCATGTAACTGGTATAGTAATGACATTGAAAAATGAAGCATGTTATCTACCTTCCAAGCAGGCGGAGTTTGCGTGGGCCGTATTTGTCCATGACGATTCCAAGAGGGAGTGTGATGGCGCTGAGGAGGAAGGAGCCCACGGTGAAGGCCAGATTCAGCATCTCATCCTGTTCTTTACAGATGAGCCAGCCGTTCATCCTCAGATTGTCCTCTGGATGGTTTAGAGGGACCACCTCCACGCTGCCATCATGCTGGCCAGGCTGAAACTCGTCATATTCATATTCTGCATTGTTTGACACTGATGAAGTCACAGCTGGTAAGGAGAAGTTTGCCACTGAGCTGTTTCCTTTGGGAAAGAACGAGAGGACGAGAGATATAAAAAGAAGCTAACCTAATGGGAGATGTGTTAAACAATACCAGCAGCAGCTACTATGTTCCAAAACTGTGTTTGAACAGCTGATATCTAACCCATGTTGAGTTGCAGTACTCAAGAGGTTACCATTTGTGCTAAATCATGTTGATAAAGAGTGAGAAAATTCAGATGTTTGTGTAAAAACCTGTGCCCTTGCTGTGAGCCCTATACTGTTACGTAAGCATCAGTTACTTGTAATTCTGGTTAATTCTAGTTTTTTGAAGTTCCGGACTGGGGTTTCTTAAAACATGCACTCTACGGCCTTGTCAGCCATAGGTGGAACGGTCAGTGGATTAAGGTAAGGACATTCCTACATTTCTTTAGGAGTTTTGAATTGGACACCTGAGAAAGTCATTACTTACTCATTTTCATGACGGTCTAAACCTGTATGTTTTTTTTTCTTCTGTGGAACATAAAAGAAGAAATTTGCAAATTTGTCCAAGCAACATTTACTTTTGGTGTATAAAAACTAAAACAAAGATATCTTTTTTGGGTTTCACAGAAGAAAGAGAGTTGTGAGTTACTCCTTGTAGCTATGGTGTCCATACAGTCAATGACTAACATTAACCAAGTTTCACTATTGCACAGAATGGCTAGACCAGTATAAACCAGTCTGGAATTACTTTTGGTTTATGCTGGTCTTCTCAACAGTTCTCCAAAGTGATCAACCTTCACCCAGCAATAAAATGCTTGGAATGAGGAATCACCATTATGTGGTCTCAATAAAACCCAAGATAAGGGCTGGGAATGATAGAAAGAAGAAAGCTGAGCATTTTCTCTTCCTTTATCTTGTTCTGCTGCAGGAACAAGGTTTATAATCGTCCTTTTGGACTATTGTACAGTCTTGTTCCACTTTATCTCACCACGCACATACATAAACTACTGATACCGAACCAGGTGATACTATATTAATAGCAGCTGGACTGGAGACATACAAATGGGATAATTAGACCGTATACTAATCTGGATGTTTTTCCATCTTAAATGCTGATGGGTGATAAAAGATGATGGTTCTCTAAAAATGCAAAATATAGTTTCAAAATAACACTTTTCTCAAGAAGTGTGAGTGAATCAGACCAAAGTCTCTCATTTCTAAAGTCAGGATACCACCCATTTTTGATGTGGAAACAGTGACTTTGCTTTAATTATCCACTGTGCCATTATTGTCCTGCTGAAACACGTGTCTTCCTTCCACAACAAAGAAGAGCTATCCATCTCCAAGCATGCTTTAGAACTGAGTGCAGAATGTTCTGACGTGTTTGGCACACAGTCGTGAACTTTCTAGTGCCACACATGAAGGGTTGGGTTTTGACTGCTAGGAAACTCTAACTCCAACCCTACTAAAGATGCACCAGAGAGGGTGTACGTAAGCCAAAATGATATGCAAATGTGCATTACTCGGGCACAGAGACAGCAATCACCTGTTCTCAGCAACAAAAAGAAAAACTGGTCAGGTGTGATTTAATAGTAAGTGTTGTTAGAGAAGCATACATGAACCTGTTGAACCTCATTTGAGGGGTTTATTACCTCACTGTATTAAGTAATTAATATTGCTTTTCATCTAGTCTTTCACCTATTTTCTGATGGGCTGACTGCCACATGATGCCTTTCTGAGTGGCACTTAAATAATTTAACTTCTTTAATTTTTAATAAATTCACATTCCTAAAGGAAACTGTAAATATATTAACATATTAATTTGACGATTTGGGAACGGATTAGGGCAAGAGTAGGAGTGAAAACAAGGAGGGGTTGTTCTTTTCATTCACAGCCATTAGTTTGTTGGCCAGATCTGATAAAATGTAAGGAACAGATAGTGAATACTGAGACACACACACAATACAAAGTGTCCCTAACCTTTTTTCTGAGAAAGCTTGAGCGTGAAACTCTTATCATGACAACCTCAGTGATTGCATTATGGGAAATCTCAGCTAGTGTACTAAACCACAAGAGTCCTCACATGCTTCGCATCATTTAAAGTGGTCAAAGACGAAGCATCTGAATGCTGACTAATGTCTCATGACATTGTCCTTTGAGACTTTTCTGTGGACTTTTGAGCCTGCTGAATACTCTTGAACACTGACGATTTTCGCTGAGACAGTCTTATTACGTCACAATAATGTGACTGACCGAAAGGACAGTCAAATCAGCTGAGTGATGTCAAAAAATGGGAACTACGGCTGCTCCAAAAAGGAAGAATAAGCACTTTCAATGCAAAAATGCCATGTCAACTGCTAAGCAGACAGACCGACACATAAGATGCCCACCACTCCACCCAGAAGAAGTGGTATTCCTAGATTGACCCAAACGATAAGCCTCCTACAGTTTCCTTCACAAACAACTCTTTTTCTCATCTTCTGCCCCTCCTCTACCCCCTTTTTCTTGTCTACTTTGGGAATTTCAAACCAGCTTTTGTGTTTAAATAGGTCTCAATGTCCTCATCTTTTATTAAATCAAGCCTGAGAGATAACAGGACAGTGATAAAAGGGCATCACTAGCCACAATAAGACCAAAGCATGTTCTTTTGTGATGCTAATTAATACCAAAGACAGTTTAACCAATTAAATATAAGATGATCAGCAGGTCTGAGGTTCTGAATGAGATGATAAACATCTTCATTTACATCTGACAGGCTGTAAGCTTCTCAATTTAAAGATGCACTTGATTAGGTCAGGATCCCTGTGGAAAGCCCTTTAACATTCTTGTGTTTTACTGTGACTACCAGCTGATTTAATGGAAGTCTGTGGTAGTATCTAAGGTTGTGAGGCTCCTAAGGGAAGACATAATTCCTTCCTCTTTAAGCACAAAAGTGTTTTGCTGCGGAGCGCAATAAGTTACACCGCATAAAACACTATTGTCAGTGATGCATTACTGTACAATACACATGTGACTTTACAAGTAGGATCTTTCAAGTACTGTCAAATGCAGTATTTGTTTCAAGATAAGACTGGAACAAAGGAATGGATGGAATTTGGCAATATCCGTATCGACAAATAATACACAATCATGCGTTAAATTAAATTTTTTCAAAGGTAAGATCACAAGCTTGACTTGCACACCATGTATATATTCCTCAATGGCTGTTCTAGTTTGCTAGTTTTCTTGAGTTCTTGGTGTTACATTATATATGCATATATTTCAGAAGGATTCCTACCTGGATCCTTGCAGAGGTATGAATAGAAGCCCTCGGACTTCAGCATGATGAGTAAGGAACCCCAACCCAGCAGAACAGCAGAGAACAGTAGATTTTCAATGATGGCTGTTACTGCCATCCACCAGCGGCGGGCAAATGCAGTTGCTAAAGTGGGTGCCATGGCTGCAAGGAGTAGGATATCAGAAAGAGAAGAGGAAAAGGGTGGTTGATAGTGCCTGGTAGAATTAGACCACACAATCTGTGGATAAAGAAGAGAGAAGTCATCTGAATGTAATGACTTAAACATTTCTGCATGTGATGCTATAGAAACATACTGTAGGTGGAACTGCTCTAGTCAAAATGGTTGAGCATGCACTTTTTGAAGTTCCTGATCTCTAATTAATATGTGTGAATGAGCCACTAAAGCCACTTCAAAGACTCACACCTCCTTTGATATGCATACCACTTTCAGAGTTAGTTTTTTTAAAGTCTTTCAGGCTGTTTAGCAGTACAATGTAAGAGCAGTCACAAGGAGGGTACCAAAACTACAACTGTTTTAGATGCAAAACATCAAGTAAGCTTTTTAGGCTATATAACCCAAGGAAGTCAAATGAGCCTATGACATGATCTAAATCCTACCTTAGTGTTACTTTATCAAACACATATTCATTATTTTTCTTATTAATCACGTTGTGTAATGTAACTTTACTGTAACAAAAAAAAATCATGCGTGAAATAATATTAGTTGTCTTTTAAAATGTAACAAACCAACTGGACATATAGAAGCGTTTGTTTAAAATAAATGTATTAAATAATATATAGTAATAAAAACATACCTTCGAGTGGCAGGCAAATAAGTTGTGTAGCCGTTTAGTGCAGAGTGGTCTTCCCCTTGATGTCTTGCTCTCTCTCTTCCCCTCTTTCCGTGCCTCCTGCAGATACCGGCACTTACTGAGAATTTGTTTCAGGGCAGCTGACGAATTTATAGCGGTTTCATGTGAGAAAGCATCGAAACGATTCTATTGGCTGCATCGGGAGGCTGAGTACACCTGTCAGCCAATCAGCTGCGAGTCCGCCTCGGCACGGAAAAATCATGGGCCGTCACCAGGTATCTGCATTTAAATAAGCGGGTGATTTGGGCTCGATTTTGTACAGGAAATTGTTTTTAGATTTGACGCATTATTTAACGTGAGGTCCTTTTATCATCAACGGTGAAATCGATATTTTCGACCGAGTTTATTGATATATAATTATTTCCTAAAATGCAGATAGAACTATGAATTATGAAGTGCAGCTCTCTAAGATATTACATCTGTGCGGGCAATACGTTGACATAAAGTCATTATCTTGTTTTTCATTGTCATGAACTTGTTTTTTTTCTGTGTGGAGTCAGACGACGAGAGGTTATATGCTGAGTTGCAAACTGCAGATAAGACAGCAAACTGTGTCATAGACAGAAGTCAACAAAAACAGCTCGAAGTGTCTGAAGTAGTGAAGTTAAAGGATATGTCACTCAACACACGATCCTGTTTCATATATATTATGTGTATTAGGCTAAACCACAGGAGCTATCCTTGCTGAAAAAAAAAACTGGTTAAGCTGGTCTTCTGGACTTGGAAAAATGGTTACCATGCTGAATTTTGTCACGTAACGATAAAAGGGGAGATTTATGCTTAAAGTTTACATGCTAGAATGTGATTTATTGTTTTGCTCGTGTCATAAACTGGCCATTTTTCAGCAGTACACTCCCGGTCACCAGGCTACTGCAAGTTTGTAAATCAGGTTGTTATTTTCGAAACACCTCGACCTCGTGTTATTTACCAGAAAAGAGACTCGAAAACCTGCTCTGACAGGCGCGAAGCAGTTACTGAGTATTACTCTAAATCTACTTAGAAATCTTGATGCAAACATTAAACGTCACATTTTCTACAAACGGGTTCGCAGGACGCTCAGTAGTCTGGTGTTTTCGATTAAATCATTGCATAACAGAGTCGTATTGATCAGCCTAATCAGAAAAAAAACTGGTGTATCACTGTCCTATCAGTCTGACTGATAGCTGACGTACACACAACAACGTTTATCATGTTAAATATACCATCTTTAAACTGTTTACAGCAGGATACATCATTGTAAAAAGTTAAAAATTAGTTTAAAGTTAAAAGTTTCAAATTAATAAATCTATAGTGGTACATTACAGACTGAAAACAACCAACGATTGATGACAAGGAAACAATGTGTCAGTTAGCTTGTTTATTAGTTTTGCATTCTGTCCTATAGTGAGCAGATATGCCTGTTTCAAGCATGTGATTTAATATTTCATCACTGTGAAAAGTAAACACTTGATCGGGGGTTCAGGCATGTTATCTTTGCAAAATAAAAGCAAAGTTTTGATAAGAAAATGGGAGCCATTCACAGGTGCTGATAAATATTCTAAGAGGTTTCTTGAGGACTTTAAAGTCAAATGTTTACTGGCAAGGTTCACTTCTTTGCATCATAATCCTCAACTGGGCACTAAAGCCTACGTGATGAACTACATTTAGTTGAGAACTCAAAGCTCTGAGCTCAAAATGAGCACATCAAACGAACCAAGGGGAACAAAAACAACTGCTCACCAAGTTACATAAGCTCCAATCAGCTCACACTTGTTTTTCACTTTTAACACCATCCTCTGTGATTTTAATTCCTTCTCCTGGTGAAATTCATTATTTTATACTTTAACGTCAGAATTTAGATCTTTATTCCAAAAACTTCAAACTAAATTGAAAGCTAAGGCTTATTAACAATCTTAATGAAGGTGTAAGGAAATGTACTGACCTCTTCTCTCACTAGGTGGTCTTACAGTATGTTTCACATTTGAATGTTGGTAGTTTTTTTTTTTTTTTGATACATATAAACTTGACTTAGCAATCCATTATTTAAGCTTTTTTTCCCCAAGACAACATATTTATATATTTCTTAAATTATGGAATATTTTTTAATTACTCTCACAGAATCTAAATATTTACCCTTTATTTGTCACCAAAGATTTGTAAGCTAAAAGAAATGTATGAAATACCTAGATTTTAACTCTAGTTTCTTTATCGTGATGATGAAAATTGTGCCTTTATTGTAACTTCAGAAGTACAAATGATTTGGATTTTTTTGGGGGTTAATACAGTGTTTAATACTTTTATTCATGGAAAAAAATGAAATCATCAAATGTGCATTAATGAATCCTGAAAAAATGAACATAAATCTTTCAGCAAATCACCTTATTTTAATGATTTTAAAGGACACTGAAGACTGGAGTAATAAATACTGAAAATTAAGCTTTGCCATCAGAAGAATAAATGATATAAAAAAAATGTTAAAATACAAAATTGTTGTAAGCTGTAATAATAAATGACAATGCTGTTTTACTGAGCTTTGGTGAGCATTACAGACTTATTTTAAAACATTTAATAGTCCTACCGGCCCCTAAACCTTTGAAAGGTACAGTGTTACAAGTACATCTGTTGAAATTGTGGTCAAGTAGTATTTGTCCACAGAACAATCAGCATATCATGAATATGAGCACAAAGCAAATGATGCTTAAATCTGTCTTCACTCTGCCACCATCTGGGGAAGAAAAGACCACACACATCATATCACCAAACCGTGAGTATATACATTTGTGAAATAAAGCCATAAGAGAGAAAGCCAATAAAATTGTAACTTACCTGATTGGGGTTTGACAATAAAAGTCGTCTCCATTCCAGCACGGATGTGGTTAGCAACATGACAGTGCAGAAGCCACGTTCCATTGACCTCTGCCACCATCTCCAATGTCTGAAATGATCCAGGGATCAGGTCATACACATCAGTTCGGTGAGCCTCATCTGCCTGAGAAAAAGTGTCATAATGTTCACAATTAGTGCATTTAGTTACACTAAAACGCTGTAGTAAAATAATTGTATTCTATTGAATCTGAATGTGTATTATGCACCATGTAGGTGAAGGTCTCAGCATGAAAATGAACGGTGTGAATGTCTGCTTCATTGCCCATCCCAAACAGGTACCAAACTACCCTTTCTCCTTCCACCATTTCTAGACCATGGAGGTTTGCATAGAGCTTTCCATTGATCCCTGTCAACAGTGGCAGAAAAAACAACTCTGAGACAAAATTACATTCATGTAGTTTCTACAAGTGTCCTTTTTACATCTATACGGTGATGTTCAACACAAATAGTGAATTCAGTCCATCATATATCAAATAATGCCTCCTAGTGGTCATAATTTAACTATTGTTTAGCATATGACAGCAAAATACTTAGCTCATAAGTAAATGCAACCCAACCCTAGTTCTCACCATACATCTTGTTGCTTTTCTGAAACTCAGCATCCCTCAGAAGAGGTTCTGAGCTGTTGTAGTAGGACTGAATGTTTTCCTCCAGGTACCAGGATATATTCTCATCAAACACCATGAAGAGGAGAGCAAATTCTCTATCCACATCCGATCTCTGGCGGTCCTGGTCCAGTACATCTCTCCTGCAGATTATTAATGGCCCAATGAGACCACTGGCTGTGTCCTATAAAATATTACAAATGCCTAATATTCATGATATCATTCATGATAATACTGTAACAAACTCTAATTATGTTATTGAGAGCTTTACCTTAACAAAGTCCACAGCTGAGCGGTAGGCAAATGCAATGCAGTTTGGGTCAGACACTCCTGGGCCGGATTTAACTGGAATGGTCCACCGGTACTGAGTGATATTTCCTGCAGTGAAGAGTTTCATTTGCATTCACAACAAGAAAATTACGTGTCATCTGTGAAATGTAAACTTAGCAGAAGTCGGGTTATCCTCATAACACACAGCTTTATGAATCCCTGAAGGTGTCTGTGTATACAAATGGTGGATGTTTCAACTTCCTCTACCTGGCATGACGGCCTCTGGTTTAGAAGCAGTCCTGACTCCATGTGGCTGTATTGAGTAAGGATGGCTAGCTTTGTTCATGAATGTGATCAGCAAAACCTGACCTACTTCAGCTCGGATTATAGGTCCTGTAAAATACAAACAGATCATCCTTCATTAATTCAAATGAGGAAGTATTAGGTGAAACAAACTTTTGAAAGGCAAGTATTAAGTCACCTAAAATCTCCAAGTGTTCCTCTTGTGGTTGTCTCAGTTTCCTTGTCCTGAAGGTGGCATCAGTGTATTCTTGATAAACTGCTTTCTTATATTTGGAGCCTAGTCTGTTTTTTCCAGTTCCCACAAATAAACTGCCAGGACTGAGACAAGAATCTGATTACAATTGCCATTCAAATACTCCAACACTAACAAAAGCTCTTTAAAGGGATTGTTCTACTATCGCTTTGGGGGGTGAACTATCCCTTTAGGGGGTACTCCACCCAAAATTTAATTTTGTCACTAATAGCTTACCCCTGTATTGTTCCAAACCTTTAGCGTAGTGTCACCTTGACTATTCTAATAATGTCGTTCTACTTTTCTGGACCTTGATAGTGTTATTCACTTGGCAGTCAATGGGACGGTCACAAGCCTCTCAGTTTCATACCAAATATCTTAAAATGTGTTTTCTGAGGACGAACAAAGCTTTGACTGGTTTGGCACAATATTTGGGTAAGTGATTAATGACAAAATGTTCATTTTGGGATTTAGTACCCCTTTAAACCAACCTGTTGTCCTCAGTCGTGTTGAAGTTCTGCAGCTCCCAGGTTCGATCAGGTGAGTAGTCCCACTCTACCTCTTCAGCACAGATGAAATACTGTACTATCTGTGAATCTAAGATGTCCTCATCCTTTGAGCCCATCACTCTGTACAGCTGTCTCATCCCACAGACATAGTGATCAGAAACTAGACAGCTCACCTCAAATACACCTACAGTCACAGGAATTATGTAGAAGGTGAGTTCTTAATGTTTATATGTGTGTGTGTGTGTGTGTATATAGATAGATATACTGACCACTGACATCTGGTTGCATGGACACTGTGACTGTAGTGTGTGGAAACAGGCCCAGCGTGTCACGATTTGTTCCCTGTCTCTGGAAGGTGTTGCCTTGGAAGTAAATCCCATGCATGTCTATCTCTGTACCAAGTCCCATGAGGTGCCATGTGACCTTTGACCCTTTATTCATCTCAAGGCCAGGCAGGTTCCCATACATAAAGCCATTCACAGCTACATTCAAGCAAAAACAGTCCACATATACAGTATTTTTTTAAAGCCTATGTTGTAAGTAATTTATTAATTTGATGTCATTGGATAAAGTATAAAATAGGGATGATCTTAAAAGGAAGATGAGCTTCTGACTCAAGACTACGCCAGGTAGATAAGTTATTTTAAAACTATACTGTCTGACCAAAAAACAGACAGATTGTCACCTTAGTAGTTGGGCCTATGATTTTAAGAACTACTTACAGAAGACGAAAAAAACTACTTAAAACAACAGAAGATGAAGTATATAAAAAGTATCACAAATAAGTCATAGCATGCATCTGTCAAGTTTGTGATAAAAAATGTATACCAGAGACATGACTTTGAGTATATTTGAGTTCAGAAAGGCATAGACAGAAAATGAAGCATATATCATGGGCAGACAGAACTAAGGTGTGTGTGTGTGTGTGTGTGTGTGCGTACCATGCATTTTATTGCTCTCTTGAAACTTCATATTCTCTGATTCTGATTCATCGGTGTCATAGGTTTCTATGTTCTGATTCAAGTACCAGCTGAGATTTTCATCAAACACAGTAAACAGCAGAAAATACTCCAGATTGACATCGTTCTGTAAGAAAAATCATATCATACATGTGTATCTACATATAAAATACAATTATGGTTGATGTGCATATGGGTCAAGACAAGATTTAATATGTAAATTATTTTATTTCCTTTCATGGGCCAATCTAGCACCCAATCTTATTTTACCTGAGCACCTTTGGAATCCAATGCACCTTTCTTACAAACCAGCAGTGGGCCTATGAGACCAGAGTTGGTGTCTCTGACTGGATCGCTGGAGGAGAAGTACAGGTAGGAAATACAGGGAGGGTCACTTTTAGACGGTCCCTCCCTCACCTGCCACCTGTAGGTGAACGTTTCACCTGGCTGAACCTGATATCCTTTCCTTTTTAAACCTACAGTACATTCAAAGATATTAGTTTCTCTAGGGCCAAACCTTCTCTTGGCATAAGTTACCCAGACGGTGTAAAACAAGCCTCACCATCTTGATAAAAGACACCCTCAAAGGGTTTGTCGTAGTGGAGTCCGTGAGGCTGGATACTGTAGATTCTGTCAGCTTTGTTCATAAACATCACCTGAAGAGTGTCTCCTACTTCAGCCCTTAGTACTGGACCTACAGGCACCATGATAAATAAATGTGACTAAATGTGAAAGGTTTGAATCAAACTCACAAAACACTTTTAATTAACAAAAATGCCATTGTTGGCACTATGGTAATTTAGATCTTACCCAAAATCCCTAAATGATTTTCAGCACTGGTTTGCTTTCTCTTTAAGGTGAAATGGTTATCTGTATATTCTCTGTAAACCACTTTCCAGTACTTTCCACCAAGTCGGCCCCCACTCATCCCAAAGAATATCTCTGAAACGCTAAGGACAACCAAGATTTATTATTTTAACTTCATCACTGTCATAATGATTGGAAGTGCTTGTATAATGTGTGATTATGAATTATAATCAAATGTTAGACCTCCCAGGATTGGTCAGCGATTCATTGGTTAGTTTGTCCATCCCCGATGGTGCATAGTCCCACCGAATCTTCTCAGCAGCAATGAAATAATTCCTAATCTTCCCACTGAGATGAACTTTGGAGTTCATCTCATCCTTACAGGATGAAACTTTGAATAAGGCCTGCATTCCAGCTGTGTGAGACAACATGGAAGAGCATAATATCTTTCACGTAAGCATAGGAATATAAATACAGCTTCTTGAAGAAACAGAAATCTCTAAAAATACTGGTCAACATTTTGTTCATTTCTTTTAAATCAATAAAATCTGTCAATAATTTAAAAATTTACTTTTTTAACTCAAAAAATCTTAAACATGCTATATAATCATTCTTAAATGAAGGAGCCCTTCCTAAAATGTATATTTTCTTGTATGAAGAACTAGTTTTCTAATATAATTTACTATAAATATAAACTATACTAATAAAAATATTACTTTAGATACTTTTAGATTCTATTATGCAAGGTGTTTCTACTCAGTATAGTATTTGTTCCAGTGTTTTCATGTTATCAACATGCTTGGTCAAAAATTACCTGTCAGATGATCGTTGACTTGGCAGTTCAAGAGCCACGTCCCTATTGTCGCAGGGACCATCTCTGCAGTGGCAAAAGTGGCAGAAAACAGACTCAGGACATCCACACGGTGCCCACGGTCCAGTAGTGTGTGTCCGTGGAAATAAACAGAGTGAATGTCGATCTCGTTCCCCATGCCAAAGAGATGCAAAGCAACCGTGCGGTTTTGGCAAAACTCAATGCCTGGTAGGTTGCCGTACATGTACCCATTAATGGCTAAAAATGGGTGAAAAATGAAGTAATGGCTCAAACTGTGTAGCTTATGTTTCCATTGCATAAAAAAACACTCATCACACCATTTTCTTTTTGTCTTTAAAGCCTGAACAGCGACAGTTGTACTTCATAGTAAATAGTCAGGTACGTACCATGCATCATGTTGGATTCTTGGAAGTCTTCTCTGGCAGGGTCCACACCGTATGGATCAAAGCAGAAGGTCTGAATGTTCTGTTTCAGGTACCAGCTGATGTTCTCATCCACCACACTAAACAAAAGGACAAGTTCCTGGTCCACATCAGCACGCTGATTTTGATGGTGGTCAGAAGTACGCAGGGTTCCTGAGAGAGACATTTTAATTTTGATAATTAATTCAGTATATGATTAATTCTATAAAGCTACGAGAATACTTTTTGTGCAAAAAAAACCCAACATAACTTTATTTAACAATTTCTTCTCTTCTATGTCAGTTTCCGCCACGCATTCAAGAGAACATCACAATGTGTATGTGATCCTCTGATTGAAAACAAGGAGCAGCGCATCCGGGTTGTATGTCAGAACATATCCTGGTACTCTCATACGTCTTTCAGGTTTGGACGAGTAATAAGTTGACCTTTATCTAAAATGTGTTTTTTTTTCTGACAGCGACAATGTCTTCTGAAGCTTTACCTTTCTTACAGGTGAGAAGGGCTCCGATAAGCCCAGATGAAATGTCTTGTGAAGCGCTGACGTGGGAGTGGTAGGCCCATGTCAGGCAGTTGGCGTCACCCTTTTGAGGAGCGTAATCTGTCTTTACAGTCCAGATGTAGGTGTAATTTCCACCCGGTGGAACCCCATCATCCTTCTTCAGAGTGTCTGAGGTTCCATCTGGATACAGTGCACCTAGTGGAGACAAGAGGAAGTCAACATGTTGTAAGGAAGTCAAATATTTGAAATTTATAATAAGCGAATAAGAGAGAAATAGGTTTTACCTTCTGAGTCCTTTGCATAGAAGACACCATGAGGATGCATGGAGTAACGTCTGGAGGCAAAGTTCTTCAGGTGCACGATGATGACATCATGGACCTCAGCCCTCAGTATGGGGCCCAGATAGCCCAGCCAGGTGGGTTTGGGGATCTCCTGAGAATAAGAAGCATCTGTGTACTGCTGGTATATCGCCTTTTTGTACACACTGCCAATCCGCCGTGGCCCACGCTGCAGAAATACTGATGCATTCCTGAGCAATGACAAAGATAAAGACTGTTTTACGATATAAACCTAATAGGATTATAAGAAATTGTGGAGATTATTGTACAACCTTGAAAAATCAATTATAATGCATAGAAAATACATTTTTGAAGGTATTTTGACAATTCAAAATTATTGAAATTTGATAAACATTATCCATGTTGTATTGTGAGCAATGTATCACATTACTAAAACTCAAATAATGCAGGTATTTAAAAAAAAAAAAGTTTGTATTTTTCTTTATTAGGCCTGTATTTGTGAATGATTAAAAAACGTCTGGGTTACCTATTGTAACCCCCGTTCCCTGATGGAGGGAACGGAGACGTTATGTCGTGACGACAGCCTGGGGTCATTACTTGGGAGCCCTGATTCGCTCTGATAGAGAGAAAATGCCAATCAGAATGTTTGATGAATGGGTTCAATGGGTTCGAGGCGGTGGCAGGGGGACATAACGCCATCAGGGAACGGGGGTTACAATAGGTAACCCAGACGTTCCCTGTCTGTCAGTCACTATGACGTTATGTCGTGACGACAGACTGGGGTCCATATGGAAAGTGCCATCGCCAAGAACCCCGTCACAACCAACAGCACTGCAATCATACTAGACAGGCTCCTGCGTTTCGACAATTGCTGCTGAAGGTCGTAACCTTCCCAACACTCCAGTGTAAATTCGCTGATCATGGTGCCCGCAGGGACCATATGGCAGTACTTTGCCTCTGGAGGGAGCCAAACTGAGCGTTCCTGAACTAGAGAGTATTTAGACTCTAGAGAAGGGATTTCGACCTCCACAAGGACTGCTTCAGATCCTCCTTTTTGTTGTTGCAGTTTGGCGGAACGAGGGGGAAGCGCTCCTTCTGCAGAAGGGCGCTACGGAGAATCACACCCTGCCCGCAGGGAGGTAATGTGCTGTATGCAGTATGGACTGACCCACTGGGTAATGTCACATACGCAAATGCCTACGGGACTAGTTCCGCACGCAGAGGGAAAGACTAGTTACACATAGGTGGGCCGAGGGAAGACACAAGTTTACCATCTGGAAAACCTTCTCGTGGAGTCACCTTCGCAAGATATTACCCTTGGGGAATCAGGTATGCGGCCACCTATCACAGTACAGGGGCTGACCTTTCGGGCTTAGCAACACCTGGATACTGGGCCTAGCGTCAGACTGCTCCGCCTCAGTCTGAGCGCAGTTGGTGCTTGGAGATGCTCTGAAATTGTTTCAGTGGCACCACTCTCCTGCCTTCAAGGGAACTCAGGCAGGCCAGCACTGACTGGACGCGTTCCTCTGTGAGGGGTGCTATCATAATCACTGAGTCTAACTCCACAGCGAGAAAAGAGTTTCTCTACACAGGGGAGAGTTTGCTCTTTTCCCAGTTGACCTGTAACCCCAACCGGCTGAGGTGCTGAAGCACCAGCTCCCTGTGATCGCACAACTGCTCTTGTGAATGGGCCATGATGAGCTAGTTGTCGAGGTAGTTGAGGATCCGGACGCCCACCTCCCTTAATGGGGCAAGGGCGCGCTCCACGACCTTCGTAAAGACTCGTGGTGACAGGGAGAGCCCGAAGGGGAGTACCCTGTACTGCCATGCTTGACCCTCGAATGCAAACCATAGAAACGGTCTGTGTTGAAAAAGAATCGAGACATCAAAGTAAGCGTCCTTCAGGTCGACCGCTGCGAACCAATCCTGGAGCTGAACGCATTTGATAATGCATTTCTGCTTCAACATTCTCAATGGCAGCCTGTATAAGGCACGGTTCAGAACTCGCAGGTTCTTTGGCACAATGAAGTAAGGGCTGTAAAACCCTGACTTCATCTCGGCTGTAGGGACCGGCTCTATTGCATCCTTTGCCAGAAGGACAGCAATCTCCTCGCGCAGTACAGAGGCGTCTCGGGCTGCCACCACAGTCTCGAGCACGCCACTAAATCTGGAAGGACGCCAGGCGAACTGAATCGCATAGCCAAACCGGATCGTCCAGAGGAGCCACTTCGACGGACCATTGGAGTCACCAGTCTGCCAGAAGGTGTGCAGCGGTGAGCAGGGCAACTGAGTCGAGCAAAGGGAAGCCCGTGCTGTCTCGACACAGTGTGACTGCCCATGTCCCCGGAGGGACTGGCCGAAAGTCCGGGGGGAAGCAGTACATACCTGAATCGTGACTTCCTGGCCGTGGACGACCGTGGACGACCGTGAGGCAGACTGCTCACTATCGTGCGACATGCACCTGAGCCCAGAGAGCGATGTGCTTGTTCTATCTTTGACCTTTTGGGTAGGCCCTGAGGCCTGCGACGGAACGCAAATAAAAGGGAACAAAAGATTCTCCACCCGGCCCTCCTTGGGTGGAGGGAGCGGTGCGGCCACCGCCTCCCAAGAACAAGTTTCTTGCCTCTCCAGGCCTTCCGTCTCGCTGGAGAAGGGGACTCAACATAGTCTCAGCACTCTGTGGAGCTGCCTGCACAGGATGTGCTGTATAGCCTCGGTCTGTCTCTGCACTGCTGAGAACTGCTGGGCAAAGTTCTCTACAGTGTCGCCGAAAAGGCCAGCCTGAGTGTGTGTGAGAGTGAGAGTGATCGGGGTGTCAAGGAAGCAAACTTTTCCGACGTCCTTCATTTCAGCCAGGCTCAAGCCATAGGTAGTGCTCCTGGGCCACAAGTGTGGACATCGTCCGGCCGAGGGACCGTGCCGTGAAACTGGCTGTGAAAGGAGCCTCCCACGACTTCGTCACCTCCATATGAACCTCGGGGAAGAAAGGCACTGGGGCCGGTAGTGGCTGTGAACCATGGCCAGACCCCAGAAACCAATCATCCAGCCGAGAGGTCTCAGGGCTGGAAGGCTTTGACACCCTCAGCACCCTCACATCCTCAGCAGTCCCCGTCCCCCGATGCTGCGATCGACATCATCCAACGGTCCCGAAGGCGGTCCGGACAAGTTGCCGGCAAACTGAACGGGGCTGTCTCTGCGAGAGTTGTGAAAGGCCTGTGAGCTTGTAGCTGGCGGGGAAGCTCTCACATTACTCGGCCGCCCTCGCCACGGAGTCACCGCCAGAAACTTCTCTTTTTGTGAAACGCCCAAGGGAATTTCTGAAAACCACAGGAACTCCGTTGATTGCGTTGTTTTGCCACACCGAACAGCCTTCGCTCAAAAAGGTTCCTCTCACTGTACAGCGTTCAGGGAGAGAACTAAACATGGGTAGCTCTCGGCTCCGAAGCAAAATCTGAAGAGTGGAAGCTGCTGAATAAGCTGCTGCCTATTAATACCCGCTCTGCGGGGAGTGGCTTAGCATGCAAATTCCACTAGCCATTCAGAAAGCATTCTGATTGGCGTTTTCTC
>JAUMHI010000051.1:7511056-7521295 GCA_032359435.1 Enteromius unitaeniatus
TCCACTAGCCATTCAGAAAGCATTCTGATTGGCGTTTTCTCTCTATCAGAGCGAATTAGGGCTCCCAAGTAATGACCTCAATGGAAATTTTGACTTAGGTGTGTAAAATTGAAGGATGGTTGTGGAAATTTCCTCGTGGGCACTGGTATCAGGAAAACTATATCAAATATATTCCCCAAATGAATACAGTTAGAGTATATCAAACTTCCAGATATTGTCTAGAAAAGGTCAGTCCTCGAACAAGTCTAGGTAAACAAAAAAGAGAGAACAGTAGATGAGTGCAGAGAAAAGGTGCAGGTGGGAGGATGCCAAAAAAAAAAAACCTCTCAAAAAGAATCATGTGACGGCATGTCTGGAGTTTCTAAAAAAAAAGTCAAATTGCATCCCTGATTTTGGTCTGATAGTAGATTTTTTTTTTTTGCCAGTTGATGGTGAATGTGTGGTGCAAATCTCACTGTTCTAAAAATATCATAAAAAAGGTTAATTGAACAATTTTATTATTATTATTATAAAATTAAAATAAGAAAAATAGCATTTCATTATATGAACTGGAAAAGATTTAATATAGAATATAGAGATATGTTTATCAGTAATTTTAATATATACTCAGTATATAAACACTATACAACACACTATACATTTATATATAGTGTACACTGTTTGCACTATATGCACAGTTTTTAAAGCATATAATATATAAACATAAACGTAAATACATTCTACATTAATATATAATAGTAATAATAACAATAAATAATATAATACATAAATGGTAATCTCACTCATCCACTGCAATAGGTCTGCCAATTATCAGATTATGGCCGCTCGGTGCGTAATTCCAATTTTCCTCTCGAATTCCAATGTAAAAGGTTCTGTTGATTCCAGACACTTGTACTATCACAGCACAAAAGATGCTCAAATATCCCAGACAGGTCCAGAAAGTAACCATAGTATCAGTAAAGTACGACTGTCCTTGCTAAAGTCCTTAAATAATTCTCAGCAGGAACGTTCTGTGTGGCCCTGCGTTATGTGACAGCAAAGACATTAAGATGAGCAGTCATAAGCTATGATGACAGCCTTCTGGGATTCACACACCCATGAAATTCATGGGAAGCCCTTCCCTGCCGGAAGAATTCATCTGAGACGGCTTGCTGTAATATAGTAGCTGGTTTGAAGTTGGTCATTAGCTGATTCAAGCTGCCTATTAGCTGGTGCAAACTGGTAAATCATCTTGGAATAGAAATAAACAAACCATCTTGTTACACTAGTTTAAAGTGGTCAAAATGATTTTGAACATGGACAACCAGTTAATAACCAGCTTGCACCAGCTAATGACCAGCTAGAAACCAGCTATCATGTTCCGAAACACAGCTACATGATTTGAACAGAATTTTAATAGAGTTTTAACATAATGGTATGGCTTATAAATCCATAATTGCATTTCAGTTTCATATGAGATATCGGAATGATAAAACGAATAAGATGTCTGTTTTATAATAATTGTGGATTTGTGATTAGTTAACAACTTAATATTTATACTATAAATAATAATTCAAAGGAAAGGTTGCATAAAATGTTTTGTTTTAGTAACTTAGGAACTTTAGTAATGACCCTACTATGTACGTTACAAATGTTAATGAAATTAATTAGTGTTGGGCAATGATTAATTGCATTTAAAATAAAAGCTTCTTTAAACATAATATAACATGTGTACTGTGTATATTTATTATATAAATGTATATATTTAAGAAAAATAAATAGGTTTATATATTATATTTATATATACGTTATATTTTTTTTTAATATATACTATGTGTATTTATATAAAAAATAATACGTTTGTTTAGTACACTATAGTATGTTTACAAAAACTTTTATTTTAGATGTGATTAATTGCAATTAATCATTGCCCAGAACTAAAATTAATGTTAAACATTGTCTACAACACTAAAATATCCAGTATTTTCTACAACACATGAAACTTTTAAGTCATAAATATGGAAGCACATTGTCGCCTCAAAAATAAAATCATGCTTTGGTAATTATAATATGAAAGTCACAAGTCATAATTATGAGACTAAAGAGTCAAAAATTATAAAATAAAATTCATAATTATGGCAAAAGTTGAAATTATGACATTAAAGTCACAAATTAAGACTTGTTGCCTTCTAATTTAAACATTTTGTTATTTTTATTTTACATGTGAATAGAAATAAAAACATTTTTAAAAACCTTGACAAAACAACATTTTTCTTTTTTGTTTTGTTTAAATTGATGTAAAAAAAATTACAAAAACGAAAAATACATTAACTATATAAAAGTATGCACATAAAAAAATTAAATGCACAACAAAATTGCTAACATTTTAATTAAAAGAAAAAAGAACTAAAGTACTGCTTTTATGTAAATAATTGTAATATTCCAAAGTACGTTTTTATTTTTATTTCATTACATATGCATTTATGTTTGGTAGAAATAGCGACACCCTGCGGCTGAAATTATTGCAGCACTATAAGGACGGGGTGACATACAAACCGCCTCCTACTGGATGACTCCTTATATTGAGTTTAATTTCTTTTCGAAAACAAAGCCAGGTGTTACTGAGAAAGCGGTTGTCCCAGTATTTCAGTGTCTCCAGACCAGTTCTGCTGTCCAATATGTCTTGATCTCCTGAAGGTGCCTGTGGTTCTTCCCTGTGGACACACTTTTTGCGTGGTCTGTATTACAGACTGCTGGAATCAGGAAGATGATGATGACGAGGGGGTCACCATCATCTTCCTGACCTCCAAGACCTGTACTGAGCAAAAACACCATTTTGGCTGAAATGGTGGATAAACTAGTGAAGGCAACGCAAAAACCTGCTTCTCCTGCTCAGTGTTACGCTGGTCATGGAGATGTGAAGTACAACCTCTGTGCTGGAAGAAAATGCAAAGCCGTCAAGTCCTGCTGAATGTGAGTAAATTCTTACTGTCAAGTTCACCTTGAACAGCACGAGAGGTTCTTCAAATACAAGAAGCACCATTTGATGGAAGCACCTGAACGGCTCCAGTAGATGATTTGTGAGACGCACGACAGGCCTCTAGACGTTTTCTGTCAAACTGACCAGGAATGTATTTGCACGATGTGTACGCAAACTCAACAATCATATGATTAGAACAGCTGAAGCAGAGAGGATAGACAAACAGGTATGAACTTTTCATTTTACATGTGCTAAACATAATAACACAATTATTATTGAGATGTAAGCGTTCCTCAAAAGTCTGATGCATCATATTTGATTCACATTTTAACATGATCTTATTTTAAAAAGAAAATATATGCGAGTATGTATGAATAATTAAGCAAGCCTAAGTTGTTTCAGTCTAGTAGATGTTCACCTTGAAACATTAATAACAATATAAAAGATATTTGGCACCAGTGGTCTGTACGATTTTGTATTTTTTGACTTGTACTGAAGAACATTTCTGAGTTTACTGTAGTTCTTTCTTCAACTGTTTGAGGAAATACACAGAAAACATCTGAAGGATATCCAGCAGAAAGAACAAAAAGGAGGTTAGAAAGTCTGTGGATTCTCACAAGGTGAGTTTTTAGAGGAGAGCTGAGTTGAGCTGGAAAAGGTCGATGTGGAAATCCAGTGTCGGGCCGTTTTCTATCCTGTCTGAGAACCCTCACTTTGTGTGTCCTAACAGTGCTCCGCTCAGGCAGCAGTACAGGACAGAGAGAGGATCTTCACCGAACTGATCCACTCCTTTGAGAGAAGACGTTCTGAGGTCACGCAGCTGATCAGAGATCATGAAGAGGCTGCAGTGAGGGAAGCTGAACTGCACATGAGGAGACTGGAGTCAGCAATTCATTTTCTGAGGGGAGAGACGCAAAACTGGAGCAGTTGTCACACACAGACAATCACATTTATTACCTTCAGGTGATATTTAAGAGGATTTTCTTTAACCGATATAAGGATTATGATCTGTGTAACATTTCTGTAGAGTATAATCAACTTTTGAGGAACAAAGCCACTATTTTTTAAAAAATAGGCTCATTTTCCAACTGCCCAAGAGTTAAACAGCAGATCTCCACAGAGTATAGTTCCTAGTTATATTCTCTTTTCACGTTGGTCTTAGTGCATGATGTAACTACAGAGGAGTCAAATTTTAGATAGGAAAAAAATCTAAAAAAGCTACTGCCAGACCCAGAGATCGTCTGAATGGATTCACAAATGGTTAAAACCCAGCTGTTTAACTTTAGAGGAGTTGAAAAATGAGCCTATTTTCAAAAATAGTGGCATGTTCCTTTAGGCTTATTGCTTTTATTGTAACTCTGTTTTTGTGTCTGTAGAACTCAGGATATCCCGTTTTGCATTCTGTATGCTTAACCAACATCACTGTCAGTTCCCAGCTCTCTTTTGACAGTGTTGGAAAATCTGTCTCTCTGCTGAGAGAGTTGCTGGAGGATACATGTAGTGAGGAGATGGAAGAGATTTCTGCTAGAGGTGAAATACTGGTGACATGATGTACACAATTTATAGAGATATTTAAAATACTGTTGCTGCTTAAATGTTTAAACTGTTTAATGATTACATTGCATAAATAATACTGTTCATTGCATTCATTAAACTGTTTAATGAATACATTGCATAATACACTGCATAAAACCTCACACTTTTCCATTGGTCTCTATAGTGAAATGCATCCAGATCGCTTCCACAAGTAATGACTGAAGGGAAGAGTTCCTACAATGTAAGTATCTATCTGTCTATCTGTGTGTATGCAAGGGATGATAAATAGCTTGCCGTGCATTGAAGGATTTTAAATGCATGACGTGAGGGCTAAGGAGGTTGGCGCAATAAAGTGCGTTAAAAAATTTTTATAAAAAAAAAAAATTATATATATATGTATACTATTATTATTATTTTATTTTTCAGCTCAGTCTGGATTCAACGGCTTTACGATTTGTGGCTTTGCGGTTTTAAGAGGATCAAGTGTGAAACTGTTGATAAAACTGTTCAAACTATTGTATTCATTATCTAAAACCTTTTAATTTGAAAAAATTTTAATAAAATACTGAAAATAAAGTTGAATAAAAAGACATTAAACGTTACTAAGGAAAAAAGCAGTTAAAACCTTTTATATTATAATTCATACGTTTAACCTTTGCTCTCTGGATTCTTTTTTTTTCTTCGCGAAATTATGTAAATGATTTTCATTTATCATGTGAAATAAACAGTACTTTGTGTGTTCTGTATATTTAATTCATGGCTCCTCACAAATTCACGCTTTAAATAAAAAAAATATTTTGAAATATTTTTTTTAGTCATTGAAAGAAAGCATAGGTTTAGTAATCGAAGTATCTAATATATATATATAAATAAACTCATGGAAAATTGGAGCACCTCTGCTCTAGATGGCAGCAGAGAGTCCCCGATGCCGTCCAGCAAATCTAAACCTCCACAGAGGTACATAAACGTTTCCGCTAAAGGCAAAATGGTGGACTTGTTATCTTCATTGGCGCTCTGCAAAAATCTAAAAATCAGTCTGTACATGTTCTCTTAGAGGCGTTGCATACTACATCACTATGTTTAAGAAAGCAAAGAGGTGCAATTTCAGAAGGAGGAATGACTCGGAAGATGAGGAGCGAGAGGAGGACCAGCAGTCTGGCAGGCCCGGGGCTGAAGAGTCGGCGAACCCGAGTGAGTCCACCACCACCACCGGCCCCGGTCCTGCAGCGAACACGCTGAACAACGGCTTTCAGCCCGGTGCTGTCAAGTTCAACAAAGAGAAGAAGAGAAAGACTGAGAACCGAGAGGAACCGAAAGCCAGTCTGCTGAGTTTCCACGATGATGAAGGTGCGTATTAACTGCCACGGAAGACACATGTAACGTTTCACTAATTATTCGTATTAAGAGGTTTGCAGTGTAGTTAACCCACTAATTGCCGTCTAATGCACTTGTATAACAGCTTGTGTCATTAAAGTGACGGTCAGAAACACGAGCTACTTAGCATATTATAGTAACTAGTAATACTGACCAATTAGGACTCCGAGTATTTGAATATCACAAATGATTGGCTAAGACCATTGTAATAAAATGCGATTACAATGGTACGGAAATTTGGAGGATTTGAAAACGGCTTTTAAAAAATTGAATCAAGTGTTTAATCATAAGGATTAAAGGTTGGGTTAATTAATTGATCAAAAAAAAATTGAGGACCTTAAAAATACTTTGCAATGCAAATCCTAGTGAATCACACAGATATGCCATGTTTTTCTCTGTGTGTCGTTATTAGATGAGGCTGAAGTGTTCCGTGTGAAGAAATCCAATCACAGCAAGAAGATTGTCAAGCAGCTGAAAAAAGAATACAAAGAGGATTTGGAAAAGACCGGCAGTTCCACACAGGATCACGCACGCATTGGTACCAAAAACTTTTTTGATTATAATTATATGCATGATTATAAATCAGAGGAGTCAGAGTTTTATTTTGAGGAAAACAATTTTTTTAATAAATAAAATGTATAAATAAATAAAAAATTCTGCTTCAAAGTTTTGTTTTCGCACCAGCTTTTTTTGTAGTGTGTGACCACATATATTTCTTACATTGTATTTTAGATGCTAAAAGTATTACAAACCCTTAGAAATCTTGACACATAAGTTTGCATTATCGCTCATCAGTTTGTTTGTTCCAGGTGGACTTGCTCCGAATCTATCAATTAAAGAGGAGCCCTTGGAGGGCAGCAGAGCCAGCAGTGAACAGGGAGAAGAAGAAATGGAGGTGGACAGCAATGAGGAACAGGAGGAGGATGGGGAGCAAAAGCCTGCGGGTGGAGCATTTAGCCAAACTCTGTCTGCTCTCAGCTCGCTCAGACCAGGTGAGAGCCCCCATGTCATACATGGCTGGAACCTGCTTATGGTTATTGTTAACTGTAATTAAAGGTTGTTAAGCCCTGCATGTTTTTAGCCCTTTTAGGGGTTTTCTGCTTAAACTAATTCAGGTGAAAATAAGTCATTGTGTTTACGCTAACAATAACTGTCATGCGTTTCAACAGGCGAGATCCCCGATGCGGCCTTCATTCATGCTGCTCGTAAACGTAGGCAGATGGCTCGAGAGCTCGGGGGTGAAGCTCCGCTGGTCGAGAATGAGGCTACAAACAAGCGCCTCACTCATGAAGATGAGAACGGCGGCAGTGACGATGAAGATGAGAAGAGAATCGTCTTCAGTGGAGTCAAGATGAAGAGTCAGAGGCAGAAAATAGCGGAAGAGATCGGTCAGTGTATGAAGCTCAGAGCTAGTCATCTGAAGCACATATTTATTTTATTAAACCCTTATTCACATGCTCTCCGGACAGACTGTCCTTGAAAAAAATTTTGTCACGTTGAATAAGACTGGATTACTATAAGTGGGACAAATCACATACTGGAAAAGATGTGAGGTTTGAGTTAATTTGTTTACAGGGGTAATGCACATTAATAAACATGACTGTAAAATGTGCCAGAACTAGCCAAAAAGGCTATTTTTCATCTGTAGACCCTAGACTGAAAAGAAAAAAATCGCTACTAAAATACAACATAGAAGTAAATTATCAAGACAATGTAAACATAGGGAAAACGAGAGAGAGAGAGAAAGTCAACATAGTTAAGAACAATCGGCACAAGGTCTGCTGTCAAGAATACAGCACTAATGTTGACAGTGCTGAGTTGTCAATAACCAATTTTTAAGATGAGACTAAAAAAGAAGTTAATACAAAAGTATGTAATCTTCTAATTGTTGGTGGGATGACTTCTATTGCAGCTTTCACTGGAAATACAGACTGAATTTACATCTTCTGAGAGGAATAATATAGTCCTTCTTTCCCCACCCCTTGTAGTTCAATGCACTGTTCTAATATTCACGAACCGGAGAATATTACATATGTAATCAAGTTATCTGGCACTACACTTGTTACTTTTGGTGAAGAACACGCTGTGTACCTGACCTCAGCGTTTGTTTTGAATGTGTGTTGTGGTTTAGGTATTGAATGCAGTGATGATGAAGCTCTAGATAACGGGCAGGATGAGGAAGTGAGTCGCTGGGAGCAGGAGCAGATCAGAAAGGGCATTAGCATCCCACAGGTGAGTTGGCACAGTAACAAAAATGGGAACATTTTTAAAAATGCCTACAATGCTTATTTCAATAGAGCAACTCAAATTTGATTTGACGGTGTTTAATTTTAAAGTTACTACAAAATCTAACTATTAACAAATGAAATCTATGACACGCAGCATTTGAGGACAGTGAGATCAGAATATTTTTTTGACAGTATTGAATAATTAATCGTCTTTCTTAGTTATGAACGGCTGTGTAATTAACACGTCGACACTCTTATCCTTTTACATGGCATATACTTGTACATATTTTTTTTTTAGGTCCAGGCCACCCAATCTGAGGACCCAACGATGTATTACCAAGGCAGTTATGATGCACAGCCTTATGGAGCATCCTACGCCATGCCCTTTAGCTACACTGCCACAGTTGGAGCAGACAACAGCAAGCCTTTAAAAGCAGAGCCCACAGTTCCCAGTTATCCCATTCCCTCTTGTGACCTGACCCCTGTAACCACAGATCTGGTAAAGGAACGTCTGAAAGACAGGTACGGTCTGAACTGCCTGCTCATCGGAGGCCATTGTAACCCCTCAAATCCCAAGTTCAGATCTGCCCAGTTGGATTTTCCTAGGATTTTGAATATGCGAACACTAGTTTGTTTTTCCCCCAGATAAATTGGATGCACGTTCCATAAATGTTCACGATTCTCATATTGCACTGTGGACTTCCAGCGTAGTGCCAAGGCACATTGATCCTGTTTAATTCTGGCTATTGTGTGCAATATTTCGGCTTCATCTTAGGCTAAAGTGTAATATTTTATCCTTAAGGTGGTGTAATTTGCAGATACCAAAATCTGCAATTGTTTTATAGATTCCATTGCAAATTTTTGACAAAATTATTATCACTAATAATAAATCTTTCTTTGACTCCCCTCTGTGCCAGGCTAAACTTTATGCGCCATGGGCGTGATTCCAATGCCCGGCGCTTTGAGCAGATCCAGGAGGAGCTGGAGGCCTCCAAAAAGACCATCCAGCTCCTGGAGGGCTCCTCACAAGAGGCCGCAGATAAATATAGATTCTTGCAAGAAATGCGAGGGTATGTTGGAGACTTGCTTGAGTGTTTCAGTGAAAAGGTAAGAATGAATGCATTTAAGTTGCTACTGTTTATTTTTTTCTTTTTTAACTGACTTTATTATTTGTTTATTTATTGTTCCCAGACTTGGTACTATATTTCTTTGTGGTTGATGTAGAAGTTTATTGAATGTTGCCAGTGTCAGCATTGTGTAATTAGTTAGACCTTAAAAATATTTCAAACTGAACTGACCTTACTTCATATTCCCATAATTCATATTTAAGATGATCATTTACAAAACTATGCATTTTCAGCTGTCCAGCAGGTCATATTTTTATCAGCTCATGGATTGTGGTGTAATCTTCCATCTTTTTCCTGCAGCGAGAATCATCAAGAGATGGCTTTTCAGTGTTTCCCTCATTTTTTTCAGCTGTAAAGAGGCACTATATGCAAAATTTCATGGTGTCTTTGATGGGGCATGGAGAATAGATTTTTAAAAGTTTTATTAGTTGGGACATTTCATCATCTAAAGTCATAGGTCATAGTTCCTTTTTGTGTGAGACTTCCAGCTTGATTGATGCTGGGTAGCTAACTAGCTAGTTGACGGTGTTGTTGGTCTGTTTTTAAAAATACTGAAAGTAATAAATGGTCAAAAAGGTAAATCTTTTTTAAAAAGGACAGTACTGTACTTAACGTAAATGTTACTGCATGTAAAGTCAAAAAATATGTATTTCTTTTTTTTAATTAAAGCGAAAATTCACTAAAAATAAAAAATTACTTCATTCATTAACTACTCTCATTTTGCTCCAAACCCGTAAGACCTTAGTTCATCTTTGGAACACAAATTAAGATATTTTTGATTAAATTAGATGATAACGCAACTATCATGACACAACAAGGCCCAGAAAGGTAGTAAGGACTAGGGTTGGTTCGATAGACTATGCCGTCGTCCATCGCCGATGACCGGATCGATGCGGGATTATTCACGCGTCGTTATAGTTGCGCCGACTCTACTGCCATGACATCCTCGTAAACGCGCCACAAACAAACACACAACAATGGAGCATTTTTCATTCCGCATCGCCCCATCAAGCTC
>JAUMHI010000051.1:7521647-7534417 GCA_032359435.1 Enteromius unitaeniatus
TGCCATCGTCCATCGCGATGTTTCACATTAGACATCGTACAATGCCAAATTGGTCAACATCGCCCAACCCTAGTAGGGACATTATTAAACTAGGCCGTGTGACATTCATGGCTTAATCTGAGGACTGACACGGAAAAGAAGAAATTGTTGGAAAAAAAAGTGCACAAATTTTTTTCCAGTAGCTTTGTAAAGTTACTTTGAAGCATTGATGTCACATGGGCTATTTTAAAAATGTCCTTACTACCTTTTTGGGATTAAAACCTGCCAGTTGCATTGCTGTCTATTCTGAGTCAGAAAGCTCTTGAATTTTATCAGAAAAGTCGTAATATCTTAATTGAAGATAAACAAAAGGTCTTTCAGGTTTGGAACAACATGAAGATGATTTATCAATGACAGAATTTTCCTTTTTATGGTTAAACCCTTTTGAGATAACGATTTAATCTAGAATTTTGTGGAAAATAACCAACAGTGTCTAACTGGAAGTCTTTCACAGAAGTTGCAAACTGCTTAGCCAATTTTTGGGCTCATAATAAGGTAAATGACATGAAGAATTAACAGAGGGGGAAGCCAATTTTGTTCCAGCTCTAATGGGCTTTATGTCCAGAGCTCATTAATTCTGGCTTAATTTGGTCTGGTTTACTGCTTACTCTCTCCTATGCCACAGCAGAACACACTGAACCCCTCGTCTCGGTCTCCAGCCCCTTTTCTTTGGTTCAGCTGTCACAAAAAACATCATATCTTTCAGGTGCCTGTTATTCTGGAGCTAGAGGTCGCCATGCACCAGTTACTTCGGCAGCGGGCGTCCCGTCTCGTCCAGAGAAGACAGGATGATATTAAAGATGAATCGTCGGAGTTTTCCAGCCTTTCAAGTCAGTCCATCTTGAAGGTTTTTATTTTTTATTTGAATGGCCTTATTGTTTTTTTTTTCCTTCACGTTTTTGTTATAGTTGTGAATAATTGCACATCAGAATAATACACAAAAAGGCTGTCCTGTGTGTGTGTGATTAAGACAAGTGAAAGTGTATGTGGCTTTCGGATGGTGAAAGCTCAATGGCTTCTTATTGGTCAGTGTTTACACTGAAACATTGCTAAGATGCTGAGCAGGTGAGTGATTTGGAGGAGAGTGTTCGCACAAATAAAAGCGAGCAGGTACATCAAAATCAGCTTCTAGATGGAAATTAATTCTGATGAAATCATAAAAAGAGGGGAAAAACTGGTTAAACTTCAACTAAAAATTCTTGTGTTACTCCAAACCTGTATGATATTCTTTCTTCTGTTGAACACAGATTTGAAGAATGTTGGTAACCAAACAGTTGCTGGTAGCCATTGATTTCCATAATATTCTTTTCCATGCTATAGAAGTCAGTGGCTACCATTAACTGTCTGGTTACCAACATTCTTTTGTGTTCAACTTAAAGTCATACAGTTTTAGATCTTCAGGTAAATGATGACAATTACATTTTTGGGTGGAATATACCTTGAAGCAATGTGCATGGAGTTAAGACTAATGAAAAGATTTTTAATGAAAATTTGTGGGTTGATGTAACATCTGAGTATGTAATTGAAAATATCAAATCTGTCATTATAGGCTGTGACAGGGATGGTGAGTTCAGCTTTACTGTGAGTTAATATTGGTTTTTCTGTTTCAGGTAAGGCTGTTATGGCCCCTAACTTGGATTCATTCGGTAGAGATCGCACAGCCTACCAGGAGCTGGCCAAGCAGAGGAGGATAGCTGAAAGAGAAGCCAGACGGTATGCATGCACATGTATATTTGTGTGTATGGTTTTTATTTGTTTTAATGACTTCAGTATAAATACATATAGTAATGTAATTTTTATGCCTTTTAGTTTTGTACTGTAACTTGTAGTAGTAAAAAATGTTTGACAGACATATTTCAACTTTTTTTTTTCTTGTATATCAATACAATACGTTAATAACACTTTTAATAATTGCTACATTTTATTTACAGTAATGCATATACGAGATATGAGTATTTACCATAGGCATGTTAAAGGGATAGTCACCCTAAAATAAAAATTCTGTCATTTAATTAATTAATTCTCATGTTGTTCTAAATCCACAAGACCTTCGTTCGTCTTCGGAACTCAAATTCAGTTTTTTTTTTTTTTTATCCGTGATCTTTAGAAAGATGTGAGGGTGATTAATTATCAACAGTTTGGATGAACTATCCCTTCAAATAGACTCCTAATTAGACTGAATCTGAAAATCAAGATCTAGATGTAGTTTAGTTTCTGTGATGTATTTCAGTTATAATGAATTCTGTTTTAACATTTCTTGACAGAACTCGTCGCAGACAAGCTCGAGAGCAGAATGGCAAGAGAGCCGAGCATAAGGAGGGGCTGTCCAGTGATGATGAAGAGACGTCCACTGACATCACCAGCTTCAACTTGGAGAAAGGTGACCAACTTAACCTAAATATGGGAATGACTTTCGCTGGTTAATTATTTTGCTATATTCTCAAATAACAATTCCATCTTTTTTTATTAACAGAACGCATTTTCATAGAGTCAAAGAAGGTTTTTGAGGATGTTATGGAGGATTTCCACTCACTGGACAACATCAAATCTCACTTCGAGACCTGGAGAAAGCTGTATTTTACTTGCTATAGAGACGCCTACATCGGGCTGTGTCTGCCCAAACTCTTCAACCCCCTAATTCGACTGCAGCTCATCTCATGGTCTCCACTGGAGGTACACTTTTGGGTTTATTTCCCCCCAATATTTTTCTGATCTACTTTCATCACCTGAACATTTTTGTCTTAAACTGCCAAAACTCTGCCGTGCAGGTGGAGTGTCCTAACTTTGAGTACATGCTGTGGTTTGAGTCTTTGCTCTTCTATGGCTGTGGGGAGCAGAGCGCCCTAAAGAAAGAGGAAGACATAGATAACAGCCTGCTTCCTGCTATTGTGGAAAGAGTGCTGCTTCCTAAACTGGCAGGTTAGTCTATCCCATCATTATGGCTTAGTTATTTCTTTTAAACACGGAACTGCCACTCAAACTCAAACTGCACCTTTAAAACTTGATTTTTGTTTGTTTGTTTCTGTTGCCTCCGCAGTGCTGACGGTTCAGGTGTGGGATCCGCTCTCCAGCAGTCAGACATTCAGACTGGTGTCTTTCATGCAAAGGCTGATTAAAGACTATCCCACTGTGATGCACGGCGACAACCGCAACACACAAGTCAGTAAACGTATAGAACGCATTAAAGCCACAGGCTCCTATTTTGGGGTTTGATTTTCATTTAGCCGTATCAAAAACCTTGGGCTTCCAAATGATTAACTGTTGTACACGCTGTTCTATGTGATCGATAGTTCATACATACAGTAGCATGAATTAGGCCTTTTAGTGTAATCCCTCTCCTCAGGTTGGGATTCATGTATTATGTATTATTAGTAATGCAGTAGTCAACATTTGAAGTGGATCTAAAAAGTTAGGTATTGTTTTGGTTGCAGGACAACTTTGATGAAAGGTTCTGGTCCACATCAAATGATAACTACAGTATTTGCAAGATGAATGATGGAGAGAAGCAATTTAGGTTTACCTGAGAAATAAAAATCTAATATCTTACGATAAGAATTTGTCTGTTTTTTTCAGGAGCTTCTGAGGACCATAGTCATGCGAATTCGGCGAACACTGGATGATGATATTTTCTTGCCTCTGTTCCCAAAAAAGTGAGCGTAAAAGCTGTTTGTATATGCTGTCCTTTGTACACATCATCTAGTCTCCTAACACCATTCAAAATGTTTTGCAAACCAGTGTGTGATTTCTATCATTTTTGTTTTCTTCCCTGACAGTGTAATGGAAAACAAGAACTCGGGTCCTTACCTTTTTTCCCAGAGACAGTTTTGGACTTGTGTGAAGGTATATTCGATATTCGGAAGGCTTTCTGCTCAATCTTATTTTAACATTATTTATAAATAAAGAAAGATTTAAACGGAATCTCTTTCTTGTGTTCAGTTTCTAGGGAACATCTTAATCTGGGATGGGATCTTGTCTCCGTCGGTGCTGAAGGAGCTCGCGGTGGACGGCACACTAAACCGCTACATTCTCTCAGCCCTGCAGACCACAGACATCAGCGAGGAACATGTGGAGAAGTGCCGCAGGGTATGATTTGTCTCCACATTTTTATGTGCCGCACGAGTTGTGCAGTCGTGAAAGTGGTGTTTACACCTCCTTGAACTCAAAGCACTTTGTTCCTCTCACTGCTGCCCTCAGGTGGTGGAGTGTTTTCCTGTGCAGTGGTTCAGCAGTCTGAAAGGACAGCAGACTCTTCCTCAGCTGGAGAACTTCTGCAGATATTTAAAACATCTGGCCAGCAGTCTATACCGCGGCTGTATGGCTGGATCAGACGTGGAGAAGAGAAACGTGAGGTAAAGAGCGAAAAAACTTTCAACACTCATACATTCTGTAGTTATTAGCATTATTAATATCTTTATTTTACGGAACCGCTATGAAATTACAATACTTGCATTTATGAATGTTGATGGAGCTTTTATTTTGACGGAAATCCCCAGGAAGACCTCAGTACTGCTTTTATAAAAGACCGCAGCAGATTTATAAATGATTCTCATTAAGAATTTCAGAAGACGTCACATTCATGCCTTGTAAAAATGCATAATGTTAAAAAAAATACAGATTGTTTTTTGCGCTTTGAACTCATGACATGACATTCTGCGGTTTATTTGCTAATTAAGGCCTTTTTGCCATTTCGATTATCATACAGTAACCTGCAACAACCACCCTTCCTCTCTTCATCCTCATGTCTTCGATGAATGTTATGTCAGACGTCAACCATTTTTGGAATTATCCCTAGTGTTTTGAGATCATCATCAATGTTTCCGTAATGAAGAGCAAAAATATATCCTTATAACAGAGAAGCTCTGATTTGGGCATTTGAACTCTTGGTATCTGGCAACCACACACAATGAAAAAATTGCATAGTAGAAGAGGCTTGTACAGCAGCTCCTTTTAAAAATAATCTTTTTTTTATTTTATTTAAATTTTTTGTGCACAATTAAAATTTAGTATTCGTGTGTGTAATGCATGCATATTATATTAATGGCTTTGCAATGTTAACATCACCCCTTTATTTTGTATTGATGCAGTTATTGTTTCTCTCTATAGGGAACACATAAAGGAAGTGGTTAGGCTTCTGGGACGGCTCAATGCTTTAGACCACGTGATCACGGTTGCATCAGAACATGGCATCAAAGATATAAAGACTCTCCTGGAGAACAAATGAAAGCAAAGCAATAGGATGTGATTTTTAGATTAACCTCACCTTGTAAATACTGTGAATATTGTACATTTATTTGTGCAGCTGAAGAGCTTCTTTTGGGAACACTTTGGTTGAATCTAGTGATATTTCTCCTTCAGTACAGTTGAAATCCAGTGGAAGTGGGGTTGAAGTGCACTGCTGCTGTTAAGACTTTTGTAATCCCTTTCCTGAGGAGCGGTCACTTCTTTTTATTATTTTTTTTTTAATGGATGGATTCTCTTAATGCATCTTTTAAACAGTCCATCACTGCAGTGTCATTACCTACAAGAAAAGACCACTTTGCATCTCACGCATGGGTTCTGTACTCCACAAAGACTTCACTAAAGCTGAAATCTGTGAGCAGGTTCAGAAAATATTTATGCTCAGCCATGGGTTGAATGATCCAGCATCAGTGCTCATCTTTAAAAACAAGAGTTTGAATCGCTCATGTGCCAACCTCATCCCTAATCAAATCAACATGACATGCTGGCAAACAAAACCATTTGCTACAGTAACGAATGTACTTTTTTTCTGTTGTTGTTTTCCTGCAACTTGAAATGTTTTATTTGCATAAATAAAGTGTTGTTAATATTCATTAATATTCTTTCTTGATATGCAGCTGGGTTAAAAAAGTATATAAACTTGTAATTGTGACTAAATTTCATAGCTGCGTTTTAAAATATCACCATTTGCAGTTTAATTTATTTCAAGGTATAGCTCCCATTACTTTCTTGTAATTATTTGACTTCTTTTTCCTCTCAAGTACATTGTTTTACTATACAGTGGAAACAGGCTTCCATTTGCAGTTAGGTGCTGAGTCAGTGCATATGAATGATTTAACGATAGCATTGTTTTTACATGCAGTTACGAGTTTGCATATAAAACACCTTCATAGTTATGTCAACAGTTTCCTCGGTTGGCTATTTAGTTGTGCTTTAGCCTGAGGTACAAAGGCATATATACTCAATTTACAGAAACACTATTTTTAACTAAAGCCAGAGAGAACCGCAGCATGTCAGCCATGTTTTTTTATGAATATGCAACTCTCTTCTGCCATAGCAGGTTTTTTATTAGTTTTAGAGTCACTGAAGGTATGGGAGCTCCTATTGTTTCTGACTGGCAGCCTATAAAACCTTAGGAAGGAAATTTGGCACATTTAAAAGTGAGTAAACTTGTCTGGTCTGTTCCCAAACCTCAAACCTGTTAGTGCCATCCTCTGCTATTGATCAATTTGATATAGAAGCAATTTTTATTTATTATTATACATTTTTTGGTTCATTCTAATTAAATCACATGATAATTTCTGCCACAGAAGGTGAAAAACTAAACAAAAAGTGGTAACACTTTACTTAACATGAACTAAGAATGAACAACACTTCTACAGCATTTATTAATGTTTATGTTGATTTGAGTTTTTTTTAATTGCAGCATTTACTAATGCATTAGTAAGTTTGTTAACATTAGTTAATGCACCGTGAACTAAACAATGAACGACTGTATTTTTATTAACATTTACAAAGATTAATAAAGAGTGTAATAAACGTAGGCTACTGTCCGTTGTTTGTTCATGATAATCAATACATTAACTAATGTTAACAAATGACACCTTTTTATAAAGTGTTACCCAAAAAGTCATTATAAATTAAAATTATGGTCAAAAAAATGCGGTTGACAAATATATGATATATATGATTTACCAAAGCAAGAGTATTTCCTAATAGACCTTATTTTGATGGGGGATATATATTTTTTTAAATTTCTCATTTTGATGAAATTATCAGTTTCTGCTAAATATTCCGGTATTATCTGGATTGAATATTTTTTTATTCCTTCCGTAAATTATTACGTTGATTGTATTTGGTCTGAAAACGTTATTTTATTATTATTATTGACTTGATAAATTTGACTCTTTCTCTGCAGCAGCGAATAGGAAAAAAATCGGGAGGAGCATGTTTAAAACAGCAGTGAAACCTGATCCAAGTACCTACACATCCCAAATGACCCCATACACACACACACACACACACACACACACACACCACCTGTCAAGAGACTCAGCCCACATAACCAGAGACGCCTGAGCTGGAGGACACACACAATCCGAGGGAAGTTTGCCTGCAACACAACAAGTATCACTGGATCCGGTCTGTTCTGCTCTGAAACCAGCTGCAAGGTAAGACCCACATCTGTTACAGTCAAGCCCATCTACAGCGTTTTACAAAACGTCCATCAGTTAATATACTCTTACTTCAGTTATTGTTGCAAATCAATCAGTGTGAAACTTTAGTTCACCGTTATCAGGCAGGGCAGGAAAACGTGGGACGGGGCACACGGGGTCTCCCGCCTCATAATGTGGTTTCTCCTGCAGGGGAAAGAGGGGTAGCTGTTTTTCTTTTAGGTTTTTAGGTTTCTGAAAACTGTGGTTTAGCGTGAGACGCTCGCCTGCAACTTTGTTTTTATGTAGTGCGCGTTCTTGTCGCGTCAAGCGCGTGCAAAGCGTCTGCTGTTTATTTATCTTCTGATGATGTAGTTCCTAGAAATATTCTTCAGCAACGTTACCCTACAGTAAAACAAAATACACTGGAATTACATTTTAATGTTAGGTAAGCATTCTTGTACAAAGTAAGTAAAACAAAATAGATATCAAATGTGAAAAAGTACTGTAACATAAATACATTAGAAAATATATTTGTTATACTTAGCATTTGGGCACATGTTGAATAATAAAATCATTTTAAATGGTCGGCAGATACATCTTTTTCTATTTATAAGTAAGCTGGAGTCTCTTAGTAAGAGTAAACTGATCTTCCATGCCATAAGAGTAGCAATAGCTTGTCTAAATGTATTTATTACTATCAGAATGATTTTTATTTTTATTTTTAAAACCGTCACAGATTGTCTAATTTTGTTCAGTTGGTAAAAACGAAACGTTTGTATGCATACATTTTTTTTACAGTGCTGAAACAATATATCTAAAAATATGATATTAAAATATTCTACTTTTTAATGATTACGTACTTTATTATACTATATATCTTAATAAACTTTCTCTTTTTTTTATTGCAATCAAGGAAAACCTTGTTCCATCAACATTCACTCACACATGTCACGGGATGAGTTGTATTTATATGTAAATAATTCATAGGTGCTGCCACTAGGAGAACGGGGCCAGTAGGGGGTCTTTATTTACTACAGCTGAGTCACTGTTTGTGAAATGTCCCTTCCTCAGACCAGATGCATTCTGCAACAAAGAGGTCTTTTAATGCTACACACTGTTTCAGTAAATCCTCTGATAGCTGCTTCTAGGTCTTGTAGATTTTTGTTTAACTGTAGAATGGCTGTAGAATATATAGTGACAGTCAAGGGCACAACTCTGATCTTTGACAATTTGCACTTTTTTATCTATTGGTTTTTGAAGCTATAGATAGAGATACTACCCTACAATATTTACACATGTGGGTGTGTGTTTATCAGTGAATCCCAAAGAGTTGTTGACCCTTACAACAATCCTGGAAAGACTTTTTCATCCTGCAGGTCTGTGTTATGTAAACTTTTTATTATTTAGGATGTTTCTCATAATTGGGTCACATGCATCTATCTATGTCCCCAACACATAGCATGCTACCTGACACCCCACATACGACATGCTAAAAACAAGCCTCAACGCTTCTCTGAGAGGTGGCCTAGTGGTTTAGAACCTGGGCTGTTGTCATAAAGGTTGCAGGTTTAGTCCCAGACATGCAATTAAAAATGAATGTGAGTGATTAACTCGCCATCAGCCAATTAGAGTGTCTGTTAGCAAGCGTGTGTAACTTTAGATCCATTAGAAGTATAAATGGCAGAAGAAATGGTTATAAACTAACCATTAGATTGTCAACCTATGTGTCAACATTGATGTTAGACTGATAAATCTGTGGAAAAGGCATTCATCTGAAATGGATTAAAATTCACGGAGGCACCACTACTTTGACGCAACTCCAGTGTCTAAATACTGCAGTTTTAAGATCTGAACCAGCAATACAATAAATAAAATTGCAACTGCAGAGGAGGGACCAGAAACAAATAACATTCCTTATTTCTTAATTTATGTCAGCTTGTGTTGACAGACACTGGCACACATTCAAGCACTGTTCTTCAATATTAGTTTTAGTAACTTGGTTTTTGGTGTTGTGCAATAGCGGGCCTCTTTATTTTTAAGCACAGGGCAATCATAATTAGTACTGCCATCCAATTTTTGATTTATTATCAGTAATGCATGCATTCATTTCATTACAAAGTTACAATGATTTAGCTATTTGTTTTTTCTTTTTTATGATTAACGTTGCTGTTTAATTAAACATTAAACAATTATTATTAATTCCATTAAAACAATTATTTTATTTTATTTCTGTGTCTGTCCTCTTCAACCTATGATTTAGAGGATCTTGGATGTCTCTTTAGTGGGAAGGACAGGTTGATTCAGTGTCACTGGTGGAGAACTGGCTTGGCTCCCAATGATAGAAAGCTGAGACTCTGACCACCTTGGCTACCCTCCTGTCCTTTTGAAATTATCATGCATCTTTATCTGGGCAAAGACAAACTGATTTAATATTTTGAAACCAATGGGTGAAGCTTCTTGATGTTGCCAGAATAAACAACTAAGGAATAAGACGTTAACATACGTCCTGGTGAAGCATAAAGCCTACGTGCAGCTTTTTAAAAAGCATGTTTTTTTGTGATATTGAGTAACTCAAGTCATTGAGGTATCTTGACACGCTTCTGGGTTTGTTCACAACTGGACTTGTTTTAGTTTTCTTTGAGAGGTCAGACAGAGGGAGTTTTGTCAGACTGTTGGCCAAATCAGTCACATACATTCCAACATCAAATCACAGTCACAAGATTCTAGGGAAATGGTAGTCAGATGGTGCCAGGTACATTGTGCCCATTCTAAAGACACGTGTATGATTGGATAGCCGATGGCAAAAACACGTCAACAAAACATGAGTATGTGTTCCTTCTGGACACTGTGCCCTTGACACGGTTTCCTGTCTCGCTGTTTCTAGAAGGACATGTGGCTGTTATGATACACTAAACATTTGTGACATCATTTCTCAAGCCCATATTGATGCTAGCGTAAGATCTTGTAGATAACACAGTAATGAGTTTTTCTGTTTACACACAGATGACACTTTATTGAAGAAATGATGGCACAAGCAACCCAAGGCCAATATTTCACAGCAGTGCGCTGCACGTGGAACACCATAACAGAAAGCCACCCACTGATTGGTGGCCAGGCAGCACACCCCTGCTCAACCCACCTGCTTAATTTAGTCCGATAAATTGTATGTGTGTGTCTATGATCACCACGTCGGTTCTAACTGAGCTGGCATGTCTATTGATGGCACTGTTAAACTTACCCAACCCTGCTGTCAGATGAAGCTATCAGGTTTATTTAGATGAGATTTTCCATTCCGTTTCCTGCAGAGTGCTGCAAACACCCATAGCTCGCATGTGGATGATGCAGTTCAAGAAGATAATTATCATTTGAATTATAATGCTAATGGAGAAATTCCAGAAATGCTGGGACTAAATTTGAATAAAATGGAAACTAAAAGAATTTCAAATCACATGAGCCAATATTGTATTCACTATAGAACATAGATAAATGTTTAAACTGAGATATTTTGCAATTTTATGCACAAAATGGGCTCATTACAAATGAGATGCTGGCTACAGGGCTCGAAATATATTTACCATGGTGCATCATTAGCATCTCCTCTTCTTTTTAAAACAGTTTGAAGATCTGGTCTTCATCAAAGCTCTGAGCATCAAAGCTAAACATTTCTGGAGGTTTGGTATTGGAATTTGGACCCATTTATGCCTTATATTTGTTTCCAGCTGCTGAAGAGTTCATGGTCATCACATATTTGTCACTTTTGGACTCATTTGACCATACTGTGGATCACTTTTCCAGTTTAAATGAAACTTGGACCACAGGACACTGTGACACTTCTGGACCATGTTCACATACAGTTTCTTTTTTGCATGATAGAACTTTAGTTGGCATCTGCAGATGGCATGGTGGATTGTGTTAACTGACAGTGGTTTCTGGAAGTATTCCTAGGCCCATGTAATAATTTCAATGACAGAATCATACTGATGAGTGAGGCAGTGTTGTCGGAGGGCCTGAAGACCACATGCATCCAACAAAGCGAAGTTGGGCGATGTCGACCAATTTGGGGGGGTGTTTTAGTTGTTTACTTTTTATGAGATGTTTGTGAGTAAAATGCCTCAGTTCATGATGTTATTGAGTATATTTAACATACATAGTTTACAGTTGTGGTGTTGGACTTCATGTGAGACATCTTAAAATCATATAAATCTCTTCCAAAGTACCTTTATAGCATTTGTGGTCTTTAAGCATTCCTGCAGCATGGCATAGAGGCAGATCTTTCAACATGTCTGATGTCACACCAGGAGAGCAGTTTAGACCAGCTCACTCAGGGAATGCTGGGATATCTGAACGAGGTCCAATTGGGCAGCAGACCCCCAGGAACAGCGTGTGCTTGAGTTACAATGATTCACCTCAGGACAGAAACCCAAATATAGGAATCGTTTTTTAAGTTAATATATTATTATATAGTTTATTTGACCTTTTATTAATTTAGCGAATGCTTTATATTAAAATATATAAAATAACATGCTCACTCATACCAGTTGCTAAAGCCTTATCAGAAAATAACTGTTCATTTGTTTGAGAAGGGAAAAAATGGACACATTTGACTGATCCTGGCACAACTTTAAAACTCTCTGGTTGACTTTTCTTGGCCACACTGCTAATCTCATTTAAATGAACTTCCTGTGTTCAAATGGGAGAAATCTGGCTAAAGTTTATGTTGTTGATACTCTCAGGCCCTCATGCTATGCTTGCGTGATTAAAATGACAACAGTTAATGGTGCAGTGCTGCTCAAGTGACTTTGCTAACCTGCTTCCACGTTTCTGAGATCCAAGACATCCGATATCCACTGAAGCACCCTGAGAGAGAAAGAAAAGGTCGCCACCTCTACGTCTGTGGAACTTTCCATTTAAGTGTGGCATGACAGGAAGTGACTCCTTATGTCCCCTTTGCTGTTTAGATGTGAGCTGATGAAAGAAAACTAGGTCATGATTCACAGTAAATTAATTTATAGACTCTGTGTTAAGGAGCATACCTTGAAACCGGAGCCTCTCAGGATACAAGTTACACATAATTACAAGTAGATAAATTACATCCACTATTTAAGGAAAAAGTGATTAACTACGGAACGTGTTTCTAAAAAAATCTAGCTGACTATATTTGGTAACTACAAGCTATGTGTGTGTGTATGTGTATATATATATATATATATATATATATGGTTGATTTAAGCTCTTTTTAGCACGGTAATTGAGATTTTTATTGTTTTTGTGATAAATATTTATTACTCCGAGAATGGAATAAAATAATCATTAACTAATACACATATACACACATTT
>JAUMHI010000051.1:7545974-7569473 GCA_032359435.1 Enteromius unitaeniatus
GTATATGAATAATACTAAAGTAGCACTTAAGCAAACTTGAATAAATGAGTATGTTTCTTTATTGCAGACACACTCACTAATGTTTAATTACAAATTCCAGTATTTTTTTTAATAAAAGTCATTTTATGATGTCTTCCAACAGGTTCCTTTGCTTCCGTTCATCCCGGTGGTCAGCATGTTTGTCAATGTGTACCTGATGATGCAGCTGGACAGTGGTACCTGGGTCCGATTCGCCATCTGGATGTCTATAGGTACAGCACATTCCCTTGCACAGTCCGGCCATTCGTAACCAAGTTTTTGCTGCTTGTAAACATCAAATAAAGGCTTTCAGTCATTTGACAATTACAAATGTCCTCTGGTGGGGCTCCGGAAAAGCACTTGGCATGTTTGCGGTCAATAATTTGTTGTATTATCCCTCTGTTCTCTTCAGGACTCATAATCTACTTTGGCTATGGAATCTGGCACAGTACTGAAGCCGCACTGGTCCATTCCAGTATTGACGAGGAACTGAGCGTGTACAAACCCTCCTGCAGCCTAAACAGGGACAGTGTTACCCCAGAAAAGGAGGCTTTCCTCTGTAATGGATCCCGGGTTGATGAAGACGGAGATCTTTAATATGGAACAGTGTTACATTATTTACTCAAACTTTACATTGAAGCACACCGCCGGGAGGTTGTGAGGAGCACAGGCCAATCAGATGGAGCTCTAATGACTATTTATCGATGTCACTTTCTTATCAACAAGTCTAAGAGCTTTAAGTGCGCACTACATGGGTGGAAGTATTTGAGTATTCTCACAACTCAAGGGTTTTGTTTCCTACTTCAGAAATCTTGAAGAAACCAAAACAGGCACAGGACCTTTTACTGAGTGGTTGTAGAATAATAATAATTAAAAAAAAAAAAAAAATGTAGGCATATGTGAGCTGCAGTATTTCATGTTGACGGATGCTTTTGTTGAATGATCTAATAGAACTTTTGTCTTACTGTTGCAATCGAAACTAATTCAGACTTGCTTGATCTAAATCTTAGATGTCAGTGTTTAGGGTTTTACTGTACCTTTTGAACATGCCTTTACAAAGGAAGAAATCAAATCATGCTTGGCTTTTCTGCTGAATTAGCAGTGTCTGAGGTCTTATTTACAAACCTTCTCTGGCTGGTTTGAACTGCCCGGATCCAGAATTTGTAGGTTTTTGCTGGTCCACCTAGATTAGACCTTCAGATAGTACTGCCACCTGGTGGTGTGGTAGGGCAGGGATCAGGGGTAGTTGCTTTTTTTTTTTCTGTCACAGTGCTGGCTGCTGTGATGGAGTCTGCCTCACCGTTCGCATCTTAATGTTGCATAAGCAGGCGGGGTTTTTTCAGGATATTTTGAGAGAAGTTGATAAATAGGGGTATGTTTAAGTCATTGAAGGTGTTTGGACATGAATCATTGCGATTTAGACCTTTTGTTTGTGTCAGTCAAAATATTTTACCAGTTAAAAATTTGTTTTGAGATCATTTCTAGGTACTCTACCAAAGATTAGAATAATACAAATACCGAAGATGCATTTATTCAATACAGCAAAAACAGGAATTTTATTACAATTTAAAATAACTTTCTATTTGAATATATTTTAAAATATAAGCAATTCCTGTGATGGCAAAGCTGAATTTTCATCAGCCGCTACTCCAGTCTTCAGTGTCACATGATCTTTTAGAAATTATTCTAATATTAGGTGCTCAGTTATTAATAATGGTTATTATTATTATTATTATCAGTGTAGAAAGTAGCTGTTTAATATTTTTGTAGAAACTAATATATGTGTGTGCGTGTATATATATATATATATATATATATATATATCAGGATTATTTGATGAATAGAAAGTTGAATGCATCCATATATTAAATATATCTATATATATATATAATATTTAAGAAAAAAATAGTATCACGATTTTCACAAAAATCTAAAGCATCGTAACTGTTTTCATCATTGAAGATAATAAGAAACGTTTCAGCATATAAACTATGGTTTCTGAAGGATCATGTGACACAGTAACAATATTTCACAATATTACTGTTTTTACTGTATTTTGATCCAATAAATGCATCCTTGGTTAACGTAAAGGCTTCTTTTAATTTTATTTTTAATCTTAACTTCTCCGTTAGTGTAAATTTATTTACGCTAGTATTACCAAGAGCAATCATTATGCCACGTTACTGTTATCTTAAACTAGTCAATATTAGTTTTTAGTGAAATATTGCTCTTTTTTATTGTTTTGACAATGGCCTTTTAGTTGGCCTGTCATAAATTGATGATAGTATAGCTAGTATAAAAATAAGACAGCTGATGAGTATAACCTTGGCATTGTTAAATGTTAAAAACATAGCATTTAGATTTGAATAAAATGTTTTTTTCATGTTTCCCAAACTTTTCTCAGGAGCATGATTGCCATATGTGATAACCAATCGGATGTTTTAAACTTAGTTTTAAAGCTCCATCAGCCAATCTGACCTCAGGAGTATTTAGTCTAGAATGTACATTATGAATTGATATTAAGAATCTCAAAAACATTATATATATTTATATATATATATGATGTAGTTAAACCTCTTCATATATTCTCAGTAAAGTGATGTATCACGGAGACTAGATGGTTCTCAATCAATATTCTATCTTTCATAGTTGATATTCCATGAATTAAGTGATTTATAAATGATATAATAATGCTCTTTTTAATGCTGAAAACAGTGGTGTGCAGAGGCCTTGATCATGTTTTTGGTTACAAAGATGTTAGTAGATTAAAATGTTATTTGGGATTGTGACTGAGTTTCACAAGGTTGTTCGAACTCTTAAAACATGGCAATTTAGAATGAAATTACATACATACATAATATATTTTCTTTTATAAATGTTTAGCTGCTTAAATAATTACATAACACATTAATAAATAATATATTTGTACTGAGGCAAGTAGTAAAAATAACAAAGAGCCAGAAGATCCAAGATTCACCCAATATTGCATATTTATACCATTACAAAAAAAAGTGTTAAAGTATTTTGTTTTTGTCATTTTGTGTGTTAATTTTTGGACCATTTCAAATGTGCGCATGCAGTATGCATAACATAGTAAATGACTGTCTGCCTACTGTTTCGATTTGATGCTGTAAATAAAATACATTTTGGAATTTAGGTTTGTTATTTTTATGGTTTATACTATTTGTTATTTTAAATAAATTGCTTTTCGTTTAATTAAATCAATGTTAAGCTTTTAAAAGGCATTGGTGGTTTAGAACGCCGTTTTGTTTATCGTTGTTTGTTGCCATGACAATAGCCGCTAGGTGACGGCGTGTTACGCAAGCGTGCTGTGATTGCAGTGGCCGGCAGTGGCCGGCAGGGGTCAGCGTTAACAGGTACCGCAGCATCAGCAGCATCCCGGATCAGAGGCAAAGAGAGATGCTCTCTCTCAAAGCATCGCGTCGACGCGAACTCATTCAGTCAGCGGGTCTGCTGTGGGAGAGAGCGGCCGGAGAACGGGCTGAATGAGGGCAGACGGAACCTGTGATTCTCGAAGGTGAGTGTTTAGAAACGGAATTATGGGCATTTGTGACTTGTTATGGAGAAACATACATGCGCGCGTGTTTGGATACGAACAGATTGGTATGTCTTTGCTGTTCAATGACATTAACTTGATAAACATTAAAAAAGTCGTATGGCGTTTTTTTTCTTTACATTCACTTTTAAATATGCATTTACATTTAGAAATATTTTTAACCTAATAGACTAGGCAAATGCTGCAGTATTTTTCCAAATTGATTATAACATAGATAAATAGATAACATGCTTGCAAAGGCATACATTTCTACTATATTTATTGTGGTTATATGAAAAAAAAGCATTCCCTTAAAACATTAAACTCAAGACTTATGCAAAAATAATATAAATAAATAAGGTTTCCATTGGTATGTGTTTTTTTAGGTTATGACAGTATTTACCTAAGATTTGAAAAATCTGAGACTGAAATCACCTTTAAAGCTGTCCAAATTAATGCATATTACTAGTAATACACATGTTTTGGTTTATTCATGGTAGGAAATCATCATGAAACCTGATCTTTACTTAATATCCTAAAGCTTTTTTTGTATAAAATATATTTGTTATTGCTACAAATATACTGTGCTTTTTATTTTGTGGTCCAGGGTCACATATATGCTTTAATATGATGAGATAAAGATGTAAACATCCCACTAAAATGGTCTAGATCTTGACTTTTGAGAGCTGCTGTCTCTATGGGATGTATCAGAATAAGGCAAAGCCTCCGGCACAGCTTAGAACTGACTTACTTAGCCTGGAAATGAACTTGATGATCGCATCCCGGCAACCGCTCCTATAGGAATAAATGCTTTTGTAGTTGATAGACCGGGGTCACGACAAAAATAGGAAGTAGAGTGATGAGAACATACGAAGAACCCTGTCAAAGTGGCAGCATCGCCAAACACACATCTGATAAAAGCTGAAGTCTGTCTCAAGGGGTTACTAGACGTGTTGATCTGGTGAAGGAGGTTTGATGTAAGGGAAATGGGTGGAGATGTATAATGAGGTGCTTGTAAGAGTTATTCCAATTGCCGATAAGGATTATAAAGGCTTTTGCCCCCAAACAGAATTGTGATCCACTTGTCAGTCAATATAGGATGGACGGGAATCCAAGTGAGACTTCTTCTAGTTGTCCGTTGAAATGAGAAACCAGTGATTATTGACATATTAAGCTTTGAGTCTAACCGTCTTGTGAGTGTGACCTGTCTGTTACCACTGGAAAACGGCTCTGCCGGGATGTTTTTCCTGCCATCAACTTGACTCCATCACTCTAGCTCTACAAATCCTCCGGTAACACAGCAGCACTTCTGTTCCGGATTTAGAGTACTTCTAACCCTGCTGAGAACATCGCACTTTCCACACTTTACCTGTCCTAAATCCCCCGTCTCCTGCAGAGAGTGCCCTGTTCCCTGTCTCCTCATCCTGTCTTAATCTGGCAGCTCTCAGATGCCCGTGATCTTTCAACTGGATCAATCTTTCTTCCCCTCGCGCTGCTATTCGGGTTCCTACCAGGCTTTTAATTTATTTAGTATGGCCAAACATGCACGATTCGAGCTCTGCTTTTGTCACGCAAAGTCAGCCTGGATGGCTAGACTCAAATATCACTGTAGTGTTGCCGATTTGCTTGGGATTGATTTCTTAATGTGAGATGATAGATGTCCTTGAGACTGGAAGGGAAGTGGTGTCTGAAGCATTAGTGATTTACTTGGGTTTCCTTCTGCTATCTTTGCTAGTTCTCTAGCTTTGTTATAACAGTCCTCTAGCTACTCATTGTTCTTTATAATCACATGTTGGGTATTGTTTCTTTTGCTGCTTGTTAAGGCATAGAGCTTAGTGATAAACAATGTCATTTCATTTGTGACGTCGGATGACCAAAATTCAATTGTTGTTGTGAAAATCCAATATTAAGCCAATGTCAAATTGGTGTCAAATACTGACTTCAACCCGATTTTCATTTTCAACTAAAATGCAATGTCTGTTCTGACATCAACCTGCTGGGAATTCATTTGCCAATATTTAGGTATTAACTGGAATTAACTGTTTAGTACAAATGTTAGCTTTTATTTTTGTGAATTTCTCAGAAAGACTACTGGAGCTTTGTCAATTCACAATACACATTTTTTGCATTAGGCTATGTCTTAATACTACATTTTTCTGTAATTTTGGACCAATTTTGTTTTGTTTTTGCACAAAACTTGATGACCTCTACAGATATGCAATCTAATAGAGTCTATTTAGAAAGAAAGGCTATAATACAGAGCAATGCAAAAAAAAAAAAAAAAAAAAAAAAAATAAATATATATATATATATATATAAATATATAGCCTATGCACACAAATATGTCTAAATATAAAGGCATATGTATATATATATATATTTTTTTATATATATGTTGCATACATAAAAATATCTATTCTATCTATTCTATTCTATATCTAACTAGTTTTTTTCTGTTAGGCCTATATATACTAATATATACTAATCAAAAATTAAGTTTTGGTTTATTTATGTTGGACATTTGCTAAATATCTTCATGAAACATGATGTTTACTGAATATACTAATGATTTTTGGCATAAAATATATTTGTTATTTCTACAAATATACCTGTGATACATATTTTGTGACACAAAACACAAAACCAGTCATAAGGTAAAATTTTACAAAACTGAGATATATCATATGAAAGCTCAATAAATAAGCTTTCTTATGATACATGGTTTGTTAGGATAGGACAATATTTGGCTGAGATCCATCTATTTGAATATCTGGAATCAGAGGGTGCAAAAAAATCAAAATACTGAGCAAATCACCTTTAAAGTTGTCCAAATGAATATCTTATCAATGCATTTTACTAATCAAAAATTACATTTTGTATGTTTACAGTAGGAATGTTACAAAAAATCTTAATGTAATATAAACTTTACTTAATTTCCTAATGATTTTTGGCATAAAAAAAAATCAATAATTTTGACCCATGCAGTGCATTTTTGGATATTGCTACAATTAAACCCCAGCGACAAGACTGGTTTTGTGGTCCAGGGTCACATATATGCTTTTATATACTAAGATAAAGATGTAAACAACCCTCTAAAATGGTCTGTATCTGGCCTTTAAGAGCTACTGTCTCTGTGGTATGTATCAGAATTGTGCAAAATATCCTGCAAAATGAATACATTTTTTAGTTTGGCCTGTATATACTAAACTTTAACAAACAATAGTGGGATTTTATGTAATGTCCTCTGTAATAAAGTTTATTTGCTTGTAAATAATAGTGAAATAGAAAATGTTACACATGAATTAAGTAAAAAAAAGATCCAAATTACCTAAAATCCCTGAAAAAGTGTATGATTTTATTGCTACTACTAGTTTTAAGACTTTAAGTATCATTATTAAGCTCCGTTTACACCAAGAATGATGAATACATAACTATAAAGATAGTGACATTATCGCTGTATATTCTTAGCGTATATGCGTCTGCCGCTTTAAATTCTCAAGCTTGTTATAGCAGGATGGATTCTGGGTATCAAGGTTTTAGTTCATCAGCTGGAAAAAAAAACGTTCTTAATGATATCGGTTCTCTGTGCCTTTATCGTTATGATTGTGGTGGGGACTATCTATTCTTTAATATTGAGAAGGATCTTTATCTTTATCGTTAACATCCTTGTTGTGAACTACCTTGGTTAGCCACTAACACTGAATGTGCAAGTCTAGCATCATACGGGCTGTTAGCAAAATCATAGCATATTGTAATACTTTTAATTCTGTTTTTGTAAATGCTCAAATTACAAGAGCTACAGTGGTACACCAGCCAATCACAGTCTGATATTTCTGATGTTTTGCCTATGCCTAAAGGTTTTTGTGAATCAGGCCCTGCAATTAATAATTAAAAAGTCACGATTGCGTTATTTATCTCATCAAACAACTGCTTTCTTACCAGTCGTATAGAGAAAAACATCATCGTCTTGCCTCTAGAGGCTTTATTATCTTAATTTCATGTAGAATTTAATAGTGTTGTTTGGTGTTTTATGTAACTTAAAACTCTCAGTGTGGTTTGTAAACCAATTCGATGCAATTTGGCGAAAAACAACTCCTACGGAATGCGCCTCCAGACACCACGCTCTCATTTGCATGTGAGGTGTCATTAAGGACTGGAGATGAAATAAAAGAAATGTAAAAAGGGAGTGATTTCAAGAGCTTGGGACCTTCTCTGTTTCTCTCTGCAGAATCTCACCATAGCCTTTCATCTATAAAACCCAGGCAAGAACCCATGAGCCGCTCTGCAATTTCCAAAACTGTCCCGATGAGTGGGCAGGACTAGAGAAATTACTCTCGAAATATGATTTAAACACACCCTCATTCTAATACACATTAGGGGGATTTGTATATTCAGCATTGTAATTATATAGTATATATGTTGTTATCACTTGACTAGATTATGTGCTTATGTAGTGCTCTGGATGAGTGTTATGACTGTGTATGTTGTGTTTGCACAGGTGCTTTGTGTATAATCTATAAGTCAAGAGTGCTTTGTTTGTTTGAGCCTTTTCATAGAGTCAGATTCATGTACCTTTGCCCTGTAGGTGGAGTAAAGCCTGTCATTTCTCACTGAGGTTATTATCTATTGTCTCTTCAAAAGAAAATTGAGACTAGCCGATAAGTGCTGACTGAAAGCTTCCGGTATTTTCCCAGGGGCACTTCGATCATGGCAACCCACGGCTCTCTTCCACAGTGACCTTGATAGCTCAGTTGCATGTCGCAGTCGTGGAGTTTTGAGTCTAGAACTCACAGATCTTATTTCGCCCCAAACCGCCAACCCAGCCGCTCACTCCTATTTGCTTGTGCTACATCCATTCGACACGTTCTTCGAGCGCGGCGTGGAGAAAGAATTGTGTCCGAGGTGGAAAATCGGTTTTATTATGTGAAACAGCGGGTCAGTTCAGGGTTATGGAACGTTTTTTTACCCCCTGAGGAGCGAGTTACCCCTCGTTCACCTCGCAGTAGCATCACCCTATGGTTTCTTACTCTCCAAAGCCCTGAAGTATTTATAAGAATCTCACTCTTTCTCCTTCCCTCTCTCTTTCACACGAGCTCACCATCACAGATGGCCTTAAAGGGATGGTTAACCTAAATATTAGTTGTTTTTTATTTATTCTGTTCTCACTGTCATGTAATTCTGAAGTTATTTTTAGTAAGACACAAATAGTAAAGTAAAAAAAAATATTGGGGCTGCAGAATAGTTAATCACGATTAATCACATTCAAACGTTTATGTTCACATACTATATATGTGCGCACTGTGTATATTTATTAAGTAAATATGTAAATGCGCATGGACATGTAGCCTATATATTAAGAGAAAATATGTTCATTTATATATGAAATATTTATTATTTATTTATAATATTTTTAAGAATTTGGTATGATTTTTCACTTGTCTTAAAAGTAAAAACAACCATTGTTCTTTGTTAATTAATAATTTATGCGCAATAGGGTTAATATACATATAAGTGTGTGTATTTATATATACAGAACATAGTAAACACTATGTAACTTTGAATGTGATTAATCATTTTCCACGCCTAAAAATATATAGAAATAATACATACATATATGTACAGTAAATATGCATGTTTAGATAGGTAAGATTTTCTTAAATATATAATAAACTGATATTTTTAACTCCAAAAGTGACATTTGTAATGTTACAGAATGTTTTTTTGTTTTTTTTAAATAAGCGCTTCAAACTTTTTATTAATCAAAGAATCCAAAAAAATACATCACAGTTTCTACAAAATAATTAAGCAGCAAAATTTGTTTCCAACATAAGAATAATCATTATTAATAATTGAGCAGCAGTGATACTAGATGATAACTAAACGCCATATCAGTATATTGAAATGAAGGCTGAAGTAATGGCTGCTGGAAATGTATTCACAAGAATAAATGACATGTTAAAAAGACATTTTAGTAATATTGTATTTTAGTAGTATTACTGTTTTTACTATATTTTTATCAAATAAATGTAGACTTGATCAGTGTTTGAGACTTCTTTCAAAACACACACACACACACACACACACATATCCTCTACACACACATGCCTATCATCTATTCTTTCATTTTAACACCCTAGTCTTTCTTTCTCTCTCTTGCTCACTAACAAATGATCTCTCATCTTTATATCTCTCTTTATTGTCACCATCTCTTTTCCTTTCTCTTACTGCCTTGTTCTTTCACAGGTTCCTCATCTGCTTCCTCCTCATTAATTACAGCCTCTCTGCCTTTGCGTCTGAATAGGAAGCTTCATCTCTCAGTCGAATTAATCACATCACCGTAAAGCTTCGTTGTCATGGTCCAGACATCCGCTGAGGTCAGCGCACTAATGAAAATCTCACTGACCACCGACACATCGATCTAATACCAGTTCTGCTCATATTAAAGCCTGCCTTTGGCAAAATAATGGGTGTGGAAGCGTGATTTTGAGAGTATCGGATGCAAAAGTGCTGATTTATGGGAGACTGTGATTGATTGGCTGTAATGGTGTCTGATGATGGTGAAATAGGGGTTAAAGGTGCAGACTGAGGGGTTAAACAGAGGTGGGCTTCTCTTGTTATTAATGCGTTTGATGGCCGGAACATCACATTCCTTTATAGTTTGTTGTCTAAATGATTTTTGTTGGTGACACTGAAGAGAAGATGAGAAAGGACGCAGTGTGTTTTTGCGTGTGTGTGAGGCGGGGTCTCTGCAGTATCCTGTCACTCCTCCCCTTCACGCTGCTCCGCACGAGGCTTTGTGTGTGTACTCAACCATGCCTTTCTGTTTACAAGGCTGACGCGTGATGGAGAGAACGAGAAAGTCACAGCTTGCTTGCATCTTTAAAAGAGGAGAAAGATACAAAGAGAAGAACTGATGTGTGATAGAAAAAATTTGTCCATATTTTATGGCTGAATATACCTAAAGAGCAAATGAAAGCAACGCGGTTTAATGACAATGGAAGAATCCCAATAAATCTGTGCAGATATTGGCTCAGACCTGCTGCCAACCCCCTCATCCCCCCCCGACTCCCTAGACGCTCTGCAGAATATATTAACCCTTTCGGGCAATCTGTTTTACATTCCACCTGTGCTGAGGGAGGGATAAGCTTCGTCCTATCCACCTAGGACTGTGTCAGGGACCTTTGTCTACTGATTACTGTTGCAAATAGCTGTGAAAGAAGATATAGAATCTTCTACCCCATTACTGCAAGAATTGTTCTTATTAGAACATGCGTATGCACTTCCTCTCTGACGGCGGATTATGCTTTTTGCCTCAATATGACATGTGAAAATACAATTTTAGCATCATAAGGATATGGGTTGCATTTTACTAGCCATTTTAATCATTATTGCTTCAGAAAAGAAAAAAATTGCAGTTTCTTTCTAACATTAATTTATGCTGTAAAAGTATGTTGTTCGTTATTAATTTGTATTAACTTATGTTGTAAATGTTTACACTATTGTAAACACATTTTATATATTAATATAAATATATATATCAAAATTAAATGAAATATCAGTAATTATGAACTACTTGGAAAAAAGGTACCCTTCATTTGACCGTGACATTGTCTATAAGATCAGATTTCTCTTTATAGAGTCTATATTTTGCACAGGTTTTTGTTGCAATGCAGTATGTGATCAGGGGACCTTGACTGACAGATGTGTGTGTGTGTGTATGTGCTGGGATAGAGGACTCAGCATCAGGACAAAGATACAGCGCACGTGGCAGAGATGCGCAGATGCAGTAGCCCTGCGCAGGGATAAAAACGCATGCTTGTGTGTGTTTATGTGCTGAACTCTCTCTGTAGGCAGTCTAGACAAAGAGCCGACCCTGTTCACCCCGTGACAGAGAGAATGAGTGAGTGCATCGCTGCAGTCAGGGAGTAATAAAATGTGTCTGCCGGTCCAGGATAAAGCAGCCGTGGTTGTGGGGAGTATAGAGAGAGAGAGAGAGAGAGAGAAGGAGGTAGAGAAAGAGAAGATGTTGGGGGGAAGGGTTCCACTTTTTCTTTGTTCCATTTTTCATGAAAACCCCATTGTGTGCAGGGAGGCCTGTCCTGTGTTGTACTGTAGGGAGATTGCAGGAGTAATTACTGTTTCAGCTTTTTTTAGAAGGAGAGGAGAGGGGTTGAGGAGGAGAGATAGTGGGGTTCATGTCAAGCCCCAAGAGGATCAGCACAGTCCAGAATTCTTTCCACCACCTGCATAGACATGCAGTGTATATATGCGACTGCAGATTTATTAATGTGGAATCACTCATAAGTATTAAAGGACGCTCAAACATGAAAATTCTGTCATTTATTACTCACCTTCATGTTGTTCCAAACCAGTAAGACCTTCGTTTAAATAATTAAAATAATGTTATATATATATATATATATATATATATATATATATATAAAATGTTTTAAAACACTCGATTATCAATGGATCCTCAGCAGCGAATGGGTGCCGTCAGGATGAGAGAGCGTGTCTTGTGAAGTGAAAAGCTGCTTGTTTGTAAGATTTGTAATTTTTTTTGGACTTCCTTTGAATGGATGTTAAATGATGGACTACAGTCACAAGTGGATTATAGTGTTTTTATCAGCTGTTTGGATTTTGACGGCACCCATTCACTGCAGAGGATCAGTTGATGTATTGCTAAATTTCTCCAAATCTGTTCTGATGAAGCAACAAACTCAATTACATCTTGGATGGCCTCAGGGTGATTTCTGGGTGAGCTATTTCTTTAAAAACATAATAAATATTCATTTTGATTAATTCACTGAGAGGCAAAGATTATGTTTGTTGGCCGTCTCTGCTAACTTATGCATGATGTGTTTGTCAATGCGCTTGTGTGTGTATGCGTGAAGTCTCAGGTTAAGTGTCATTTTATCACTGTGAGGTGTGGATGAGGTGGTAATTGTATGGCTCAGGGCCTGCATGTTTGTTTGTGTGGGTGTGTGTGTGTGCTTGACTTCCTACTCCGTCAAATGTCAATCACACCCAGTGTTTGTGTGTGAACCAGCTGCAATGCAATTAAGCACGGAGTGCTGGCGTGATAAGCTGCCGTGAGCTTGTGTGTGATGCATCTGAGTGACATCTGAGTGTGTGTGTGTCTGTCTGTCTTATCAAGCGTGCAAGCATAATTACTTCAGGATGGAAACATAAACAGTGTATATTGGTTGATTTGAGAAGAATTTACATTAAATGTAGTATTACCTCTATATCTCTATATCTACTACAGTCTCTGTCATTTTAAAGGATTTGTAGCCAGAAAAATCTCTGCCTTATTTGTGTAGCCATGTGACCTTTCTTTTACTCTTTTAATCTTTATGTGTTTTCTATTATCAGATGTATGGCTGGATGTAGGGGGATGAAGATAGGGAGGTTTCTGAGATATACTGAATGAAGTCAATGGGAACTATAAGCTCAATAGCAGTCTGTCAGTTATTTGATTGGTTTTTAAGTGGGGTTTGTTCACTGTGTCTCACCGTGTGTCCTTCGGTTTATTCTGTTCATTGTGATTGGTGATATTGTGCGTTAATTGTGGCCTCTCGGTTTCAAGGGCTTTTCAAGAGCTTTGCGAGAGCTGTGCACTGTTTGTGGTTTCTGCTGTAAAAGCCCCTTCAATCAGCCTATGTTGGTTTAAGCGTGTCTCAAAATCTGGCCATAATAATAACAATATAAACTAAATAATACAGCAAAATTTGATTATAATGATATTTGTAAAGTAAAATGGTTTGTATATTTACTGTATATACCACCATATAGCAAAAACGGTAATATTGCAATTTAAAATAACTGTATTGTAAAACAACTATTCCTGTAATTAGTTTTCAGCATCATTACTCCAGCTGATTTGCTGCTCGAGAAACATTTCATATTATTATCAATATTAAAACAGTTGTGCTGCTTTATATTTTTGTAAAAACCATGAACCAGAAGTATGGAAGTCTGCTTAGACTCTATATGCCCGTAAGAATTGTGATTGACAGTCTTATAAGAACCTTCTTCACCTGAACTTTATTACAATCCCTTTTATACCTCAATCACATCATTACTGTCAAAATGCAGCTTCCTAAGATGGCATTTAAGACATTTACACTGCGTGTCACACATCTCATCTGCCTTTGGTTCGTCTAAAATGACAAAGGTGGTAGTTAAGCAGATTTTCTCAGACCTGTGTTGTTTCGGAGGGCGCGGGGGTGTTCAAAGAGGTGTAATGATTCTCCTGTGTTCTGCATATCTGTTCGTTATTCACCGTTCTTCCTCAGTCCGCAGGATCTGTTTATCCCTCCAAAATCTAATTTGAGAGTCACAGAGTAATAACTCTGTCTATTTCCCTCCGAATCTCCTGACCTTCTGATAAATGGATAGGAGATTTGCATCTGACAAATGGATTTACATGTGACATAATTAGGATGGATTTGGTGGCAAGGGGCGCAGTAGGCAGATCGCTCGTAGCCCTCAGCAGGAGGGATTCATTTAGAAGCCGAAGACGGAAATCTTGTTAGAGACACAGGGAGGGATTGTTTTTTTTTTTTGTTTTATTCTACCACTGCAATATGACTGTTCCCCAAATCTGAGCGGCACGAGAAGCTAATGAGGAGTGTGGGATGTGTTTTGCTCTCTGTTGTACCAATACCTGTGGAGATTTGAATGGACAACTTGCTTCCAAACTCTCAAGTTTCACCTGGTAGTTTTGTAGTAGTAGAAAAGAGGAAAAGAAAGCATTTTGAAGGGTTAATCCACCCCAAAATTAAATTGTTGTCATTAATCACTGTGTCGTTCCAGAACCGTAAAAGCTTTGTTCGTCCTCAGAACACAATTTAAGATATTTTGGGTGAAAACCAAGAGGCTTGTGACTGTCCCATTGACTGCCAAGTAAATAACAGAAATGTAGAAAAGACATCTTCATAAATAGTCATCAGTTTAATCTGAATTTACTAAAGCGGCAAAAAAAAAAAAATTCAACAATTCTTCTCATCTTTGACTCTCTACATCACTGTAGTGCCATTTTGGAGAACGTGCACTCTTCTACACTTTTCTGTGTCAGCCGCAATACAAGGATTGTACAAAGATTGTAAATACAATCTGTATTTACACTTTGATTTAAACAAAAACAGTGCAGGTTGCACCCAGTAGATATTCTCTGCTCTTCGTCGTTATATTTATTTATATTTATATAATAATCTCGTCACTTCATAACGTTTGGATTAAACCACTGATTGACTATTTTATGTCTTTCATACTTTTTCATTCTGAACCTTGAGTGTGTTCATGGCAGTCAGTTGAACAGTCACACGCCTCCAGGGTTTCTTTCAAAATATCATAAATTGTGTTCTAAAGATTTGTGGGTAACATGGGGGTAAGTGATAAATGACAAAATTAGAATTTTGGGGTGGAGTAACCCTTTGAAGAGAGGAAAAAAGCAGAACAGGATTGAGCCATATTCGAATCAGCATTTCCCACGTGAGCACCAAAGCTCGACACGACAATAAGCCACTGCACTGGCGTACCAATTTAACAACCAAAGAGTGGTTTAAGGAAACAACAGAGACACAGTCACCTGTTACCTCGGGAGAACTGGGGCAACACTGAGCTGAATGTAGCCCATAGCTTTCTTCCCAGATCGATGAGTTCGCCTAGCCGCACTGCAGGTGCTGAAGCTGCATTTAGCTCTGTTCCCATGACTCTGTCTCTCTCTGACCCCTCTTTGCATCTCCATACTGCACTGGTTTAGCACTGATATTATACAACTCGCAAACCTACAGTAAACAAATTTACATTTAAGGTGGGAATCTGGGTCATTCGTGGAAATTCTGCAGAGGTTTCTGCAGTTTTGGGTCACTGTTACACAGTTTCAGCCTTAGACACACACCCACCCAGATCGCCCACAGACAGCTCAGTGTGTTTCCCTATCGTTAGCTAACTATAGATTTATAGCTACTAACATGTTCATATGGCATGATGACAAAACCCCCTTCTGAAACCTTTATAGTTTAAAAAAATCATTTCGTTTGTGCAAAGTTTAAATATTTTTTATTAGCTATTTCAGATAAAATGGCACAATAATTACAATAATTTTTCACTTTATGTGTCTGTCAGACAGAACAAGATGGGCTAAGTACCAGATTTTATGCTGTATTTGTGTATGCTATATATAAATGCACATATGCTGTATATTACTCAAATTAATTGGGCTAGAAAAAGTAAACATTGTGTATTCAGGCACTACAGAGAATGTAAAGATGTCCAGAGCTCCTAAATTTTCCACCAATTTCTCCCTTATTATCAGTGCTACCAATCTGGTTGGACTCAGCAAAAAAGTTTTAAATGTGAAATCATGAACGCAGATATGTAGTTGTGCTTTGAGAGGCATTAAATGAGGGTCATACAGCCAGTTCTTTATCCCAGAATTGCATTTCCTAACAGCCATATGCCACTCCTCACCCACGGCCTGTCAGCCCTGCTTGCCAAATTGTGTCACTTGTGATATAACACAGTCAGAGCATCAGCTGTAACCTAAATTAAACCTAAACATTCATAATTTTAGGGGCTTTATAAGAATAAGAATAATTGTATTGTTTTTAATGTGAACTTTTATTATTTTTAAACCTAAAAGATCCATCTGTCAGCATTATGCTAGCAAAAAGTGTTTGTGTAACCATAGTTTCCTTTGAATGGCCGTCGGTGGAGAAAGATGGTGAACTGGGTTAACATTTAATGCTGTAATGTTAATAATTAGAAGGCTAATTTGCTTGCAGAGTGGTTCTTTTGTGTGTGGTTCATAAGTTTTTGGCAATCTGTGTGTGTAGTGTGTTTGGTATGTCATTCAGAGAGAGTGGCATTGTGGGTAGGCTCAGCAGGGCTTGATACTGCAGGTCAGGATTTGGAAATGATCTGCCATTGTTGGCCCAGCAGCTCTCCGCCCAAGCGAGAATAAGCCTCCCCGTCCCACTCACTGTTCCTGTGGACAAACGCTTTTTTAGGGCAGAGTAACTTGATTTCGGAATCTCAATTCCTTCCTCTCTCGCCCCTAATTCAATCTCCCGCCCTCAAACTGTGTTTATCCTCTTTCTATGAGGGCTGCGTGATGAACAGACCTGACTTTCTGCTAAGTGGCTTTCTGATTCTTTCATTCGTTCTCTTTTTTCTCTCTTCACTCCCCTCTCCGCCTCTCCCCTTGTCGTTTTAAAGTAGTGTATGTTCATATTTCCCATTGATTCTGAATAAGAAAAATGAAAAAGCTTAATGGTCCTCACATTTTTGCTCTGTTGTGATGTTTATGAGTATTTGTTGTTGGTGAGTTGTCACTGTCGTCTGCCGTGTTTGTCTGAGACAGATTGAGCACCCCATGCCGCCGTGTCAGTCTCCTCAGTACTGCATACTTCGTCTTTGTCTCAGAATATTGCTCTCTGTCTGCCGGTCTGCTCCATACTCAGCCTTTTGCTCTGGAGATGATTATTCACCAAGCACTAAACACAGATAAGAGCCCAATGACTGAGTGTTATTTAACACTGGATCAGGTTTGGTTTCAAACTGGGCGACAGTTTGGTCAGATAAGCTAATGTGTTTTGTCTTTGTTTGTCAGAGACAGCGTAATATGAAATATATTATAAGATATACTTTAAATACTGTCAAGATAAACACTATAAAATCCATAAGGTTCTAGGCTATCTATCCAAATCGTAATATAAGAATCTTATAAAATGGATATCATTGCCAAATGTAGATAATATTTTTATTGTATATTTATGTTCTGCAAAATATCTACCAATATATGTGTGCGTGTTATATTATATTTAAATTAGACTTAGTATATTTGTTACTAAGATATAGATGCTATTTATATATGCAGATATACTGTATAATTAGACTTAGTATAAACTGTATATTTTATTTGTGATTATATGTGTATATTAGTGCTGTCAAATGATTAATCACGTCTAAAATATTTTTTTTTACATAATATGTGTACTGTGTGTATATTTATTATGTATATATAAATACACATGCATGCATGTATATAATTAAGAAAAAATATGTTATGTTTATATGTTAAATGCATTAAAGTGCCCCTATTATGCCTTTTTAAAGGTTGCTAATATTGCTTTATGAGGCTCTTAAAACATGTATGCAAGGTCAAAAAACACTTTAGTTTTCTCCACAAACAGATTTAATTTTACCTCATTTCTAAATGATTGGTAAACGACTCGTGTGAAGCAGTTCGAAGAATCAGTCTGTCTAAACCCCTCCTTTCCGTGAGCCCTCACTGCTGTGATTGGTCAGATAGCGCAGTCCTTTATGATTGGTCCACCGCTACAGCGTGTGTCGGAAAACGAAACGCCCATTGCCGTAACCGACAGCGCAGGATACAGCGTCTTCTTGACATGATGTAATCCATGTGAAAATTGTACTGTTTGTGGGCGGGCAAGTTGAAGATTCGAATTGCTGATAAGTCGTTTAGGCGAATGTGAGCGGATTCTTTTTTTTTGATAGACAGTAACTTAATTATCCTGCACTGTCGGCGTCACAACTTTGAGTTTATGATCACATTAAGCTACATGACACACTGCATAAAAGATATTCGAAAAGGCAAAATAGGGACATATATAATATAAATGTATATATAATATGAAAATACTTTCTAAATGTATGTATGTGTAAATATACACAGTACATATATGCAAACAAAAAAAATTGTGATTAATCATTTATTCATACACACACATAGATAGATGGATAGATAGATAGATAGATAGAAATCTGCAATTAAAAATTCACAGAACTTTCAGAAATAAGTGGGGATTTCAGCGCACTCAATAGAACTACTAAGATACTCATCTTTTACCTTCATAAGATGATATTGCTTTATATCTCCTTGACCGAGTTCCATCAGCAGTGAAGATTAAGGTTTAGCCGTGCCGTACCTCTCCAGGTGACTCCTCCAGGACAGAATAATCATTCCACACAGATAAATAACCCCAGAATGGGATGTGATGGAGTGGGAATGGATTGGAGTCACATAGCTGCTGCAAGCTATTTTCAGTTATAGGAAAAGTACAGCCGAGGACATTTTAGTGAGTGTGCTCCACCTCAAGTGTGTGTGAGTGTGTGTGTGCAGACTGCAGAGCCCAAACTGGCATTAATCACCTGTTTCTATCCCAGCCACCATATCCAGGGACTAGACATTACCTGTTCACTGATTGGCCAGAAGCTTTTGTCTCAGAATAATAACAGAGTTGTGAAAAACAGTAAAGTCAAAAATAAATAAAAATAAATTGTGATTGGGACAGTTGGGCGCTGTCACCTCACCTTTACACACACACACACACACACACACTGAACTAAGAGCTCTCCAGCAGTCTGTGTTGTCATGGCAACGGGACTAGACCGGGGGCCGGTCGCATAAAAGGTTTAGACTAGTCTTAAATGTTAGTCAGCTAAACTTTTCTTTAAGACTGATCACAGTTTTTTTGCTTGGCTAACTGCTAGTTGGTCAGACTAGCTCTTAGGACACCGTCTTAACATGAATGCTTAGTTTATGCAACTGGCCCCTGTAGTTTCCCTATAATTATTTTCATAATGAAAGTGTTACTGCGTAATCTCATTGTCTGATATTATCCCTAACATCTTCCTTTATAATATTCAGCTCAAGGAATTCATTGTTTCCTACTCAAGCTTTCTGACAATAACCTTTAATAAATGTTACCATGGTAACCACCAGAGATCCACTAAAATACAATACCGTTATTGTTTTGCACAGTAAAACCGTAATTAATACAGGATCTCATTTAAACACTCGAAGAAGTCTCTTAAAGGGACAGTTAAATTATTAATTTAATTTTAGTTAATTTTATTGAATAATTAATTTAATAAATAATTACATTTTCTTCTTGATTTTTAGCCCAAGTTAATCACTGAATGGAAACGTGTTTTATCAGCAAATGTTTTATGCGTTATTCCAATTTTGCTAATACGTTTAATTGGTAGCATAGCTATTGACTTCCATGGTGTTTGTATTGTATTTATGTTCCAGTAACTTTCCACTGCGTCTCATATCCTGCCTGCATATAAACAACCATGTCTCCTTGATGAGATCAGAGCCCATGGGATTCACACTTGCAAATTAAGAATAATACAAAACGCACTCTTATTATGCACAGTTGTAACGCTGCCAAGTTGTGTCAATAACATCCAGTCCTATCCTGTGTGTGTGACCGATAGCCTGTTTCAATCACTTTATATTAAGGGTGGATGGCGTCGTCCATCACTTGTGTTGTTAATGTGCTGATATTATTCCCCAGGTTGCTCTTGCCTGCAGCTGTCTCCACCCTGTCCCTGACCTGTAACACCCAGACAACTTGGTGTTTGAATAAAAATGATTCTCGCACAAAGCTGTCATATAACTTTAGAGGATATAGGTTACTGCACACATGAATCATATGAATTGCTTTTATGGTATTTTTTAATCCACATGATCGTCACTATATGGAAGAGAGCAGCATGAACGTTCTTCTAAACATCTGTTTTTTGTGTTCCTTGGAAGAAAGCAATGATAAACCGATATGCGAGGGAGCAGATGATGAAAGAACCTTCAGTTTTAGGGGGAACTTTCCCCCTTTGCTTATTTTCAAAATGAAATGCGTATATATAGCTTTAAGATGAGGGCAGCTTGTTTACTCTGAGCTTTGTTGTCTGCGCCAGCAGCTCCCACATCATCTCTCCATAACAACCTCTCTCTCTATCGTTCTGTTCTGTTCAAGGTCTGCTGTTTAATTGAAGCTTTTTTAGGCTTTTCTGAATGAAGCTGATCCGAAGGTGCTTCATGTGCAGGAGGTGTGACAGCTGTGTGACTCTCACTCCTTTTTTCTCACCCCCTCCATTTAACACTTCCCTCCCGTTTCTATGTCTGTCCATATTTAGCTCTTTTTTTCACATCTTTTCACATTATATCCCACCCTCCAGCACACCTTTTCAGCTCAAGTTAGCTGTCATGTTCTCGCTCTGTTCCTCTCTCCCACTGTCTGTCTTTCTCTCTTTCTCTCTCTATAGGTCTCAGCCTTGGCCTTTGACTGTCTGCATGTCCCTTGCTCCGCCTAAACATTCAGGGCATCCAGGAAAACACATTGTCGCTGTTTGCCAGATGGTTTCCTTGGCAATCAGTACGGTTCAAACGCATTCTTTTAGTCAGCAAACTGCATGTGAATATTTAGTCTGATTTGTAACAGCCCTCCAATTATCTCTCATGTATCTGTGCTCCGTTACCAGCATCTGTAAAGCAGAGTACAGATGTGTGTGGCACAGCTGCCAGTCTTGAGCCTGGTTTACACCTGCTGTTAGGATCCATTTTAGGAGATCTAATCAAAAGAGACAGATTTGCTGTGTTTACCTGATAGAAACATACGTTTTAGGGGGAGGGTCTCTGATATTTGTGAATGCAGAGTAGACGATTAATATTAACAGAAGAATATTAATTGCGAACGCTCTTGCGAACGCGTGTCAGACAGTTATAAGATCGCAGTTTATAAAGTTTTAAATATGGATATTTTTTTCTTATGCAACAGATTGATTTACTTCAGAAGCCTTTTATTAACTTACCGGAGACAGTTGGCGTACTTTTTATGATGGATGGATGCATTTTTTAGCACTTTAAAATCTCAACCCCTATTCACTGGCAATATAAAGCTTGGAAGAGCCAGGATTTTTAACTATATAACTATAAAAAATAATGCACCCAGGAAGGCACAGTTAGTAAATCTCTGTCAAGATGGGGTATTTTTCATTTTTGGGTGAACTGTCCCTTTAAGTTACAATTAAAGACAAACAGGATCTGAAATAAAAAGTTGTACTTGTGATCACTGACAGGGCCCATCACGTTGTGCATTTAAAACTGTTTTATCCCTTATAAAAGAGTTAGTTCCATTCCTAGATTCTGATTGGTCAGCAATTGTGTTTTATTATATACCCTTAGCAACCACCTTTAGTAACATAAACAATCAATAATACAGCATATAACTTACTCGTATTATATATTTCGGCAAAATGTAATGTTTTTCATTTATTTAATGAAGCATGAGTGACCACTCCTGGCGTGATGTTGCATATTTCATCTTTAATTTTGAGATCATGCCCTTCCCCATCTAATAAAAACTTCTCATGGGATATGTGTCTGTTTAAGTGATGTGAATCCTCACGTTATGTTTTTGCTGCTCTTTTTTTAAAGATGACGTCCTGTTGACCTGTTTCACCTTGTCTAAATTAATTTTCTAAAAAGTCATATATATTATTTTTAAGGGTGTGATTATAATGTTGTTATTGTTTTATTTGGTTATTTTATCACTATTTAACAAAGCAAAATTGTAGTCAGTTTGGAAACTTGGCGGTATTTTCATGAACGACTTTAACAAACAACTGAATTAAATTTAAATCCAGGACTTTGCCGCGGCGGTAGTAGTCATTTTTTGTTGTCAACCAACTGTATATGGTGTTAAACAATAAATGATGCAGCTTTTCCCAGCTATTCTCAGTTTTTATTTAACCTCCATTAGATGAGAGGCATGTTCGGAACATTCTCTTGCTGTTTATTGTTGCTGTCAGGAACTATTTTTTTAGCGGAAGGACTGCTTTTGCATCGTGTCTAACGACGCACTTCAGCTGTGATTCATTTACGATAAAGCACAGCCACTCATACATTATTGCTTACTTATTGCACGGCTAGCTGTTGATTATCCCCATTATTCCATGGTCATTTGTCAAGTTATAGACTAGTTTAAACTATATTTCTCTTTGCAGTAAGGGTAAAATGGCAGTTATTTTCCTAATTTACGGCTTGTAAGCGCTAGCATTCTGCACTCTTCAAATCAGAACACACATTATAACTGTACCTTAATAATGATACTAATAACATACACACTGCAAGTAAAGTGCTAATGTTTATTAGTCTGCAAATTATTATTTAATATGTGTGTGATCTGCTAGTCTGGCCAGTAAAGTTTCATAACACTATATGTTTAAGCATTAAAATTGCTTTATTCATTTAAAGAAACAAAAAAGGCACTTCAGTTTCTCAAAACCCATTCTTTTACCATAATAATAACCTCCATTTTCTTCATAAAGAATCATTGTCATACGAGCAGTGATTCAGCGTCTGTGGAAATGAGGTTGATGATCGCTGAATGAAGTAAAGCAAATTTCCAGCCATTCTGTAAAACGTATCCAGAATGTTTGTGACTACAATCTCTCTCACTTGTCACAATGTTTTGAGGCGCTGTCAAATCCTGTCCCAGCGGAGGAGTGAGAGGAACTTGACAGACAAACTAGAGCACGTTCGACTGCTGTAAAGTAGCATCCTGCACCCTGTTCAGTGGGAGTGTATCAACATTTTCTAGTTGCTGAGACATCAAGGACATGAATTTTCCATAAGCGAAGTCTCTGGGGTCGTCTGTGAGAAGTGTTTTTTAATATCAGTGCAAATGTGTGAATTGCTCATTGGGTCTAAACTCATAGGGGTCATTTGGATGAACATGAAGGGGCAGAAAATGCTGTATATTCCTGGAGCATACTTGTTTAGCTTTAACAAATATAAGAGCTACATTTGTCTTTTAAACCCTCAGGATTTTCCCTAAATTCCAGCCTTCAGATTGATTACGTCTCATGTTTACGGTGGCAAATCTGTACACCATGTCTGGGTCTCTTCAGGCTATGTGTAATGGATGAGGGAGGTCAATTAATCAGACCGGTTATAATGTGCGCTTTTGAGAACTGAAGATTTGGCCAGAGACTAGCTCTAGAACCAGGTCAGTGTGTCACAAGCCCTCTGTTGAGCTCTGGTCCTGTTATAGCAGATCCATACGAAGCAATACTGTTTTTAAAACTATGTACATTATGTCATATAT
>JAUMHI010000051.1:7573016-7633477 GCA_032359435.1 Enteromius unitaeniatus
AAGCCTCTAGTGTGTAAAAATAGTACACTATTATGTCCTGTTTTAAACGCTATAGGAGCATTAAATAGTTAATAAAGCAACTTTATTCTGATAATGTGCATTAACTTTATGTATTTTCTAAAAATAAGCGGGAATTTCAAATTGAATTTAGCCAGAGCATGCAAAGCTGTTACTGCAGTAGAATATTCTGACATATCAAAACATATTGGATTAAACGGAAAATATGTGTTGTCGAGAGCTGCAGCAAATGGCTTTTAATTGAAAGAAATCATGTACTACAAAAAAGTTCTTTCCATTGATCAATTTCTTACTTTCACAATCAATATATTTCACGAGGTTAACCTATACCCTCCGTGTGGTCAGTCCGCACAAGCTTGTTTTATTTGCGGCCCCTTTAAATACAACACAAGCATTCAGTCTACATCAGAGCGTCCAAAAATCTCTGTACAGCGTCGTTGGCAGGGTGGCCAGGGCAAATTTTGACGCTCTCGCCGGCGGTGGTGTGAACGCACCGCAACGATTAACTAAGCAAATTGCAATGTTTGAGGTGTTTTATAAGGTTTGATGTATTTCCTCCTTTTGACATAAAACTTCGATGACACTGCTTGCAGATGGGTTTTTGGTGATCAATGATGTTGTGCTTGTCATTAGCCTCAAAAACAAAATACTTCCACATGTGGCACTTTCCTCCTTTCTTTTCAACGAGCAGATTCAGAGCCGCCTCATCAGTAGCACCGCCGGTCGCATCTCTCTGTGCTTTTATGAAGAAGACACAACTGCACATTGCGCACCTTTCAGGTAGCGCAGCAAGAACGTCTAGGTTACGAACATAACCCACGTTCCCTGAAGGAGGGAATGGAGACGTTACATATGGGAACTTGCCAGAGAGCGCGACCCTAGAGACCCTAACGTCTCTGTTCCCTACTTCAGGGAACGTGGGTTATGTTTGTAACCTAGACGTTACCCTTTCAGTCGAATCACTTCGACATTACAAATAGGAACACCCATGGAACAGGCCACACTCTAGGGCCGTGTTACGCGGAGATCCCGCTGCCAACTGGCGAGACATTTTTAGCTTTTCCAGTTCGTTAGCAGAGGAATCTGCACATAATCTCAACCTCCCCACGGCCTGTATAAGGGGCGACAGAGTTGCTTTCAGTGGTGCGGAAACGAGCGGCTGAGGGCGGAGCGCATGAAGTTTTTCTGAACTAACGCATGCAGACAAGAATTTTCAATATATTGATACGAATATGGATATAATTGAAGGGAAACACAGCCTTGTGTTGACCGTGGAGATGTTTTTGCCACACCTCTGGTGAAGGAGACCAGAGGAAGCGCAGCCGCTCTAGACCGACTGCGGGGCAGGGAGGACTACGCACATTGAAGGAAACACTGAGATGTTTAAGCGCGGGTTCCAGCAAGCCGGCACCAGCCGGTCTTCTCACTCACCTGCTGTCCTGATCGAGGACGCGAAAAGCCACGGCCTCTACGCAGAGGTCGTAGAACCTGGCGAAGGTGTTAGGTGTAGCCCAGCCCGCAGCTCTGCAGATATCCGCTAAAGAGGTGCCATGAGCCAGCGCCAGCAACAAAATTTTATTTCTGCTGACTGAAGCGGCTCGAAGGAAGCCAGCCGCAGCCCGGCTAGGGTGATGGCCAGGTCCCAAGAGGGCAAAAGATGTGGTCTCAGGGGGTTCACCCGACGCACACCTTTAAGGAAGCTGAGGATTAGCTGATGCTTCCCGAGGGACGCGCCCTCTACTGCATCATGATCAGCGGCTATGGCAGCGACATATACTTTGAGAGATGAAGGGGACAGCCTGCACTCCAACTTCTCTTGCAGGAAGGAAAGCACAACTGCTTTGAGCGTAAGCCTGCCTCGTAGAGGGGGCTCACGCTTGAGTGATGGTATCTACGACAGCGCTGGGAAGGCTGGACGTGCAGGTTCCAGAGCCGCCCGGGACGTGGGTGCCATATGGTGCCCATCCCCTGGGAAAGAAAGTCCTTCCTCCAGGGGATTTTCCAAGGAGGGGCTGCCGCGAGGAATGCGAGGTCCGCAAACCACTTCCGGGAGGGCCAGTAAGGCGCTACCAGCAGGACTTGTTCCTCATCCACCCTGATCTTGCACAGGGTCTGTGCAAGGAGGCTCACTGGGGGAAAGGCGTACTTGAGCACCGCAGGCCAGCTGCATGCCAGCGCATTCCTGCCGAGCGCATTCCTGCCGAGCGCCCGAGGGGACTCGGAGAGGGAATAAAACAGTGAGTCGACTCGGGAGAGGCGAAGAAATCTATCTTGGCCTCTCCGAAGTGATTACAAATCAGCTGGACTACTTGAGGGTGGAGCTGCCATTCTCCAGGGTGGGTGGACTGCCGTGAGAGCTGATCTGCTTCACAGTTGAGTAGCCCTGGGCGAGGCAGAATCGAGACATGAAAGTACGCGTCCTTCAGGTCAATGGCTGCAAACCAATCCTGGCTCCGAATGCATGTCAGTATGCGCTTCGGAGTGAGCATCTTGAATGGCATCTTGAGAAGAGACCGATTCAGAACTCTCCGATCCAGGATCGGTGTCAACCCACCACTCTTCTTGGGCACAATGAAATAAGGGCTGCAAAACCCCGACCTCATCTCGGCGGGAGGGACAAGCTCGATTGCTTCCTTCGCCAGTAGGACAGCAATCTCTACGCACAGTACGGTGGCTTGGCTCTCTGTCTGAACCGAGGTAGAGCGAATGCCACGATACCGAGGCGGGTGCCTGGCGAACTGAATCACATAGCCGAGGCGTTCCGTCCGAATCAACCACTGCGAGGGGGCCAGGAGCGCTATCCAGGCTTTGAGCCGCGTCGACAGGGGTATCAAGGGAACGTTGACCACCGTGCCAGCAGTGGGGCAGCCCGTAGCGGGACAGGGACAGGGAGGAATCGTCTGGCTGCATCTCACTGCGCTTACCTGTCTCCCTGGCTACCGCGCTGGCGACACAGCGTCCTGGGTCAGCATCTGAAAAGACAAAAGTTGTGTTAGATGGGGACCTCCGGACTCTGGGCCCGGAGGTGTGAGAAATTGCTCTTTCTGTGAAATTGTGGGTATTTCACATCCCGTGGGCCGACGGCAGCTGAATGCACAGAGTCTCCTGGCCTTCCTCCAGGAGTGGGGACAGAGATGGTCTTGACGTCCACCAAAGAGCAGATCTCATCACCTCTCGCACCGGGGAAACGAGCTCGCATGTGCACTACTCCTAGAGGTTTGTCCAAGAAGTCTCTAGACGCTTTTTTGAAAAAATGTCACAAAGGGGGGTCTAAAAGGTTTTTACCGTTTTAAAATTTCTACCGGTTAACCGTGTCTACCAGTATACCGCCAACCCCTAATAGAATTAAAATAAAATTAAACTGCAGTGCCAGTGCACATGACTTAAATGTCTGGTGTCTCTTTTTGTGACACTGAAAATTTATAATATGCTACCTGGTCTCATGACATAAACCTTGGTGCACTTTGTAACAAAAATACATCACAAGTACAGGGTACAAGTACATATCGCTGCAGTTCCTAATAGAAATTTACATTAGAGGCAGTAAAACAAATTTACAGAGTTTTAATTAATAAACCGCTATTTTTGGAATCCTGTTTAACTCCAGTCCGACAAAACAGTTCATATCTGTGTATAGGGAAGTTAAAATGACACGGCTGCATCAACAAATGTGTTTTTATATCAGGTTTGCATTTGTTACCACTATCGGATAGGTTTAGGGTTGGATTTGGTAAAGGACATATTTCCAACATGATAGAGTATGAACTTTTTAACAATATTAAGAATATTTTTAACAGATAATTAACAGTCCACCGATATTTAAATTCTGTATCTGTACATACCTAAATCAACGTAATAGTGTGTCAGAGTTCACGTATTGAACCTGTGTTTTAGTGCCACTTAGTCATCATTCCTCTTTGAATCTGTGGCGAAACCTGCAGTATTGCACAAAAAGTGTACAGAGGTACATATTAGACCCATGTTGGTGGAATAAGCGTAAAATAATAAAACATAAAATTAAATTGGCTGCAAAACTTAAGCTAATTATGTAACTTTGTCTCTAACAAAATTCAGAAAAGCATTGTTGGTTCGTTAGGTTAACAGATATCAAAACATGTTCTTCTTCTTACCTTGTGTATCTTTTTGTGTTTGAGATTAAAAGGAATAGCTGTAAAAGGTTGCAGAATGTAAAAATCTGAGGGTAAAAATGTCATTAATGTTGTGCTGGTGTGTTTTTATCCTCTACAGAGAAGGCTGATACACACCGCTCTTCAAAGGTTAAGCATAAACCCGGGTTGTCATTCACTGTTACTGTGTTCTTTCATCATGGGTGAATGGAGGTGTTCACCTCACACTGGGGTGAATTCAGCTCCTCAAACTTAGATGATTTCCTTTTTTTGAGAGTTGAGAATCTCTGTTGCGTTACTTTTGAAAAAGTACATACCTATATTTATAGCGTTACATGGAAAGACACATTGTGTACAATCAGATGCAGTTTTTTACACCATGATACTGTTTATTTAGCCATGTACAGCTTTAGAAATCAAAGACTAGCCTAGAATAGGTACAGCGATATTAGAGTCAACAGACACAATAATAATGAGAGTATATTTTATATATGAAATGTCACTGTAGTCATAGTAATGCTGTCAAACGATTAATTGCGATTGATCGCATCCAAACTAAAAGTTTTTGTTTACCTAATATATGAGTGTGTACTTCGTATATTTATTATGTATATATAAATGCACACATATGTATGTGGGTCAAAGACAAAAAAGGACTTAATCACCAAAAAACAATATGTGTAATACTGCTTTAAATTATTGTTGTTTTTCCCACAAAAAGTTACAAAGTTTTCTGTTTGAATTGCACAAGCACATTCAGCGCCGTTGCGCTTCAGGCATCACCAGTTCGAGTCCCAGCTCGCAGACCTTTCCCGATCCCATCCCCCTCTATCTTTCTACCGCTTCACTAAAAAAATAAATCTTAAAAAAAAAAAAAAAAGAAAGTAAAAGGTGAATTTCTTTACTAATTAGTTGTATTTTTACAATCTTTATGTTTGCCACTTTTCTTGGATTGGCCCATTTGTCAGTAGCATTTTTTTACTCATTTAAAACACAATAAAATTTAATATGCGTCCTTATTTTTTATATATTTTAATATGTACAAGTGAGAAAAAGCATGTTGTTTGAATTTTTACATAAATAATGTAAAAAAAAATTGTTTTGACATGTAATTCTCCAAAAACTTATTTGAAACCTAAGAAGGAGACACTTTTTTAAATTGGACATAAAATCACTTTTGTAAATTTCCTTTAATGCATACATCTCAGCGACTTTGACCCTTGTATACATTTAAGAAAAAAATTATGTTTATACATTTAAAATATTTGTATATAATAATGATTATATGAATATATACATGGAAATATTTTCAAAATATATAGTATATATAAATAATAAATAAAAAATAAAAAAAGTTTTATTTTGGATGCAAGTAATTGTGATTAATAATTTGACAGCACTATTCATAGTATTCATTCTGAAAAATTTTGAAAGCCGCTCTTGCAATAGTTAAATTTGAAAATAGTTAAAATTGTAGTTTTACATTGTAGTCATGATGATGGTCATGATGCATATTTATGCAAATGTATGTAATTGTACCTGCTGTTTATTTTAATAATGTTGCTAAAGATAAATGTAACTTCATACAGTGTTCACATTACATTTCTGTAAAATGACAGCATATTTACTTGCAGTTGCTGCCTGCTGTGGCAAAAGATGATGACAGTTGCGTTTTAGACCATGCATGCATTGGCAATCGAGTGGTGGGATATTTTGCTATTAAAATGATTGTGTACGATGAATTGCATGAGTACTTTTATCATATCTGCTCTCTCTGTGGCATTTCACTGAATATTATGAAATTGCTCAGCACAGTGATTAAAAGATTTACAGATGCGTGAAAAACACTAAATGCTATAGTGTGAATGGACAGCATTTTACTTTTCTCTTATTCTAACATATTGTATACTTAAGGTGCATTATACTGAATTTAGCAAAAGAAGTAGATTTATGATAATAAAAGCACGCAGGATTAGAGAACAGAGCTAAAAACAAAATAATATAATAAACAATAATAGTATGTCTTGACTGTATGTCTTACATTGTTAAAGTAGCATGATGTATTTGTTCAAATCATATATACAGTATATACTCTGCATATAGTCTAAGAATAGATGAAACATGCTGTAATGGCTTATTAGCATTATCAATGGCACTATCAAGCTGAGCCATAAAGACTGACAGGGCTGAAAATATTAGGAGGTGGAGTCGTGTTGCTGGCGCTTATAACTGGAATGTAAATTCTAGAATGTACTTCCAAAAGCAACCAAAGATCTTGATCCAGGAACAGGTGTTGTTTGTGTTCTGTAGCAGGGTACTGAACTGCTTGAGTGTTTTGTAAGAGCTAGAGAGAGCAGACTTGGGAGTTTGTTAACTTGAAGGCAGTGTGTGATTAAGTAGAACATGGTCTCTGGACAAGTTCCCCTTCCTGTCTTTCATCTCCCTCTTGACCAGGCCTTACTTTTTAAAGTCAGTGTGTCAGTAGAAAACAAACTGAGCCATTCACTCACAACCACAACCTTGTGTTTTTAAAATGGAATATGTATCAATCTATGTATCTATCAAAAAAGAAGTTATTTTGAAGAATGTCGGTAACCAAACAGTTGACGGTAGCTATTGACTTATGAAAAAAAATGCAATGGAAATTAAAGGGGTAGTAAAATTCTAACATTAATTACTCACCTTCATGTCGTTCCAAACCTGTAAGACATTCATCAATTCATCTTTAGAACACAAATAAATTTTTATAATATTTGCGAGCTTTCTGACCCTGCATAGACAGAAGCGTAACTGACATGTTCAAGCTCCAGAAAGGTAGTAAAGACATCATTAATATTCCTCAATGTGACATCAGTTGTTTAACCTTAATTCTAAACCAATAATTTAATACTAGTGATTATTTATACACAAAAAAGTGAGAAAAAAAACACCAGTTGATATGTTGTCTCAATACCGCTTGTATTTTATTTATGTTTGTGCAGTTATGGGATTCGCTATATGAAGTGTACCTTGATATCAGTCTTAATTTGCCGGTGGGTATGTGGGTGGGTGATTTTAGCACTTCATCAGCCTGCAGGATTGTGGGTGGAACTATGTGACAGTCTGGTGCCGCAACGTCAATATGCTTGTTCTCTGATTGTTGCCCATTCAACTGACTGTGATATTGATTCTATGGGCTGTCTTTTTTCCATGGACCCTCCTGTCTGATTTCCTGCACAAGCATGTGCACTTGCATCTTACACTTGAAGTGATTTAGTGGTCACTTCTTTCTGTTATTCCAGCATAAATTACTCCGTAGTCTGTAGGAGCAGAAATCATTAGAATTGATGCAGGAAAAAGGCAACCCCTCTCTTCTTTACAAATCTATGTTGTGATTGATTATAGCCCACCTCTCAGTCACTGACGACCCAGCTACCCACCCACCCACCCATTCTACCTAGTCAGCACATGAAACAATCTCAACCCCCTTTTTCCTAGTTGGAAAATGTCAGAATGACCTTGCTTTGTTCCTTTTTCTGGTTTGGACTCCATATCTACATAACGAAACAGCTCTGGCTTTCCGTTTTTATGTCATAATCATAATTATGGGCAAATGATTTTTATAAACAAATTTCGGTAGGAGCATGTACAAATGATTAACCCACGGCTGCAGCCTCATTTCCCAATCAGTCTATAGACAAGCTCCGTGGACAGATTACTGGAACAAAATGCACAACCTCTATAAGTCCTTTGCACAATCTGACAGGCGTTTAAAATTGAACTGGAAATTAAGTGCTGGGCGTCCTGCCAGAAGAGAACTGGCCCCAACTAAGCCTGGTTTGGTTCCTTGCCGCTGTCGCCTCTGGCTTGCTTAGCTGGGGACACTTAATTTCTAGCGATTATCGTTGTTTTGATTACAGAGACCGTCTCTGCATTTAATAAATAAATAGTTTAATCTCGTCATTATACATTTCCATTACTTCGTTCTCCTGTTTGGTTGTGTTCTACCTTTGATTAATGGTGTATTTTCATCATTTCTACCCCCTAAATGACTGTGACTGCTTTTTTTTTTGTCCCACGCAACTGACGTTGTTTATTACAAGCCGTTTCACACTCCCCCTAATTGTCTTTTTTGTTTTTTGTTGGGCAAACTTTCTAAAGTAAGAAGCTAACACATGGGGAAACATTTCTGCCTCATCTTTTTTTTCAGCAGCACATCAATCTTCATTTATTCAAATTGGCTTTCAGATTTGGCCATACAGAATTCTCAGCAGTGGATATTTGAAAATTTAATTACCAGAGAAAAGGAGGTGCTGCCCATCTGCCATTAAAGGACTGAGCCAAACATTTTACTTCTCTGTTAATAGACTTTCTATTCATACATGCACTGGCTTGTCAATTTGTGTTTTTTTAAAGAGAAATGAATTACAGTCGATGTAGGAAGCATTACAATGCTTTATTTTTGGTTTTTACCCACGGAATACTGTTCATAGAGGTATTATGGTAGAGGCATATTACCTCTTTAGGGAAATACTTATTAATATAAAATGTAGCCTAGTAGCTTGTTGAAACCAAGAGAAACAAAGGCTGTCAGAGCTGGGCACTAAGAGTGAAGATTTAACAGAAAATGTTATGAAATATGAAGAAACTTTGGGAAATAGGTCCATTGAGACCCATCATTTTTAAGGAAGCCATAAATTCTGACTTATTAAAAATTTTGCCAAATATGCAATAATATTTTTGTTGTCTCCAGCATTTGTAGCTTTTAGTTGATTCAAATACATTTTCTGTCAATAAATGTAAATACACACCTTTTTATTTATTTTACAGAAAAGTGTAGCGTCATACAAGATGAATGAGCACCAGATTGGCACCAGATGAATGAGCAAGGCATTTCAAGGTCCTCAAAGCTGATGTGATGTCATCAAGTGGATTGCCTTGTTAAGAAACAAACAAATACAGCTCAGTATCTTTGAATAGAAATGAAAAGAATTAGGTTTTAGGTTTTGATTCTGCACTTCATCCAAACTGTAAACTTTGAAAGCCTAGGTACAGGCAAGTGAGAGAACAATACCTTTAATGGATCCAGGATTATCGTGGAGCTTTTGAGAGGGAAGCTCAGACTTATACAACATGAATGTGCAAGGAAAGATACAAGCCGGTGAAGTCAACCAACAAGAAGAAATACAGAATGACGAGAAGCAGCCTTTGCTAGAAACAGTGGAAGACACCAATGCCAATCAAATCACCAAAGAGAACATTTATTCAGATGACAGAGAGCATGGCAGCCCACCACCCCCTCTGGTGTCGCACTCTAAAGCCCAGGAGCGGATAGTTATCTGGGAAACGCATGCTCGGAGTAAAGACCCTGAGCTTGAAGAGTTTGAACTGCTGGAGTGTCAAGAGCTAGAAACGTTTGTAGTTGAAGAAGAAGAACAGGTGGGCATGCAAAGTGAAAGAAGCAGGAAGGGAGCAAAGAACTTCAGCAAAGAGTTATCATCTACAGCCATCAGATCCACTTGGAAAGACCACAATGAAAACCATAGTCTGGATGGAGATGCAAATGAGAACTCTCAGCCCCTTGACCTCAGGACCTCCAGCTCTCGCTCTGGTGCGAACCGGACCCTGAGAGATGCACGAAGTGGTTCTGAGAGCAATGTCTTTTCATCTTCTCTTTCTGCAGTGACCAGCCTCAGTGGAAGTTTAGCCAGTGCCCTGGACAGTGCAGGCCGCACACAGCCTCTCTCTTCCCAGTCCACCAAGTCTACCTCAGACAAAGGCAGGAACCAGCATCCAGCTACAACCGAGTCCTACATCCACTCAGAGAGAAACAGGGAGCTTCCCAGGGATTTGGACCAAAACCATAACTCTACCACACTGCCTCAGGAACCACAATATGACCGAAGTAAGCTAATGCATCCTTCATATGGAGCAGTAAAACTGCAGAAATTCCAAATGGAAGCAGAGCAGAATGCTGGGAAAAGGACATCAACCGAGGTGCCGAAAGGTATGGTGAGGGTGCTACCTTCTTGTAGGCAGCTAGTCCGCCCTCTTTCTACTGAAAAACGACTATCCTCAGGATACCCCAGCGTAGACACCCAGGTAGACCAACAACAATCCCACTCCTCAGAGACAGGTCAGAGCCATCCACAAGTGCTGCCGACTACAGAAGTTAACAGCAACCCCACTGCAGACTCACAGACTCCTTCCAACCAGACTTTTACGCGAGAAGGCCAACGCTTAAAGAGGCAAAGCTCAGCAGATCGTGCTGCAAGTCCCTCCAGCCTAGAAAGGAAGACTCACTTCAGCCGACGGGCCTACAGCAGTCCGACTAGACCTTCAACACCTCCATCCCCCAAGACCACAAGGTCTCCTCAAAGACAGCTTCCTTCCTCACCCATCAAGACTTTACCTTCTCGAGGTCCCCAGTTGGGCTATGCTGGGTACAGCTCAGGCTTAAGAGCCCCAGTTAAAACCACAACCAACACAAACATCCATAAAACTCCTCCACATCAGCAGGCGTCTATGGAGACCTCTCCTCCAAGCAAGTGCCTGCCAAAACCGAAAAGTGTCCGGCCCAAAATCATTACCTATATTCGAAAGACGACCCAGGTAAAACCCCAGTCTCTTGAAGGAACTTACGAGGTGTCATCCTTACCTACAAGACTCTCAACATACGCCAACACACAAGCCAAACCATCCGCTGGAGATCAAGGGGAAGCCACTGTGCTGAGTGCCTCAAATTTACTCTATGATAAATATCGTCAAGAGATGCAGAAGGTCCGGTTCTTCTCGCCTGGACTCATGGTTTCTGGGATTAAGCCACCCAGCAACACCATGCCAACCCATAAAATGGCAGGCAGAGCAGACAGCTTCTATGGTTCTCTCAACAAGCCTTTGTCTGCAGCGGTAAGGGATGCTCTAGACAATATGCTGTTCTTTGCTTAAATGCTTTTTTGTCTATTTATTGGTAAACCTAATTACATGTTAACTCTATTACATGATTTCCTTTGTGAAACCGTGTGCTTTGATACAGTTATTTAACATTGTGTGAGTGGATTATTTACAGACTACTCCCTGAATGCTTAAGGAAGGAATGTCAATATTTTAGTAAGCTTTTAAATTGTAACACTTGTTATGTTCCGTAGACAAGTTTATCAACCACTGGAAGAGTTTATTGACTACAGCTTAATGTTTTTTGTCAATTTAGGCCAGCAGATCTCCATTAGCTCTTGGGTCTCCAGTTTGTGGCTCTGAGGACCCTTCTGGACCCCCTATGGGAGCACAGGATATGGGGAGTCTTTATCATCCACCACGGGGCCTAAGACCCCAGCTTGGTGTTGGTGCTGTTAACAGGACTCCCTCTGCAGCTGCTAAGAACAGAATGGTCCTAACAAGCCAGCCAAAGTCACCACTGGCCCTCAGTCAACCAATGCAGGCAGTAAACCCGACCACTCAAACCCCTCAGGAACCTCAAGGTAAGATCAATGGTTCACTTAGCAGGGCATAACGAGTCAAAGGGTCTTGTCTTATACCTTTCATGTAAAATTGAATGCTTCACGTGCCACCCAAGTTGAGTAGAAACCCAAGCCAGAGCAGTCTTAGAAACTGTTTTTGACTGATAGAATCACCAAGGCTTCATCCTAAGGGCAGAAGAGAATCTGGAGTATTTTGAGATGAATAGATTTAAATGGAAGGAAGGAAGTGAACGCCATATGAAGTCTTTTCCTCCCTGTCAGCTATGCATTTGTAATTGTTACAGATAAACTCATCCCAGACGCTAGTCAGTGTAAAATACACTTTACCTCCTGGCATTCAGTCGAATATAAATAAAATTCACATTCATCTTTTGCCATGAGGGAGATCTGTCTGAGCTTAAAAGTTCTAAAGCGCACTTAATTTCCGACAACTTTGCCTGCCAAGGTGAAGATATGAATTATTTCATCTTAAATCCACCACCAGCATTGCTATCACCCTCCGTGTTTTTTTTTTCTAGAGGGCATCTGTCTATCTGCATACTGTTATCTCACTGAAAACCCATGACAGTCTCCATTAATGCATGCGGATGCTGTTTTCTTGCTGTTTGGCTCTGTTTGTGTTTCTTTGAAGAGCAAAGCAATTAACAGTTAATTCATGCCAATAACTATGCCTGGTCACAATTATTAACTCTAGTTGAGACATGATATGATTTTTATGGTGTAAAGATGCTTATGCTACAAAAGATAAAGAGACAGTCTAGTGCGTAGGCTTGAGTTTTACTCCTGCAGCAATACAAAAGAAGTCAAGAGAAAGGTTAACCTCTCCTGGTTTGACTAGACTCTTGCTTGTCTTGCTAAAGTTAGAAAATTATTTTTCTCTGTAGTTATCGTCATCTCATTCTACATTATTTCTTCACACCCTCAAAGAATGAAAACATTTATCCTGTTCACTGGGTTCCTCTTGAAATGATGCCTATGATCAAAATCTTCTTGGAAATTCTCTAATGCAACGAAGTACAATAAACTGAAGAATAATATCAAAGAATCACTGATTGCTAATTAGGATTTTTTTTTTATGTCTTTATATAGCAATCACTGAAATCAGAGGTTAACAGACCATCAGAGTACCATCTTTGTTCACAGTGCATGTTTATCAACATGACATACAGTTTTGGTAGTGTTTCATTTTTCATTGATGTGGTTTGTCATTGTTTAAATGAGGTCTTGTTGAAAGTACTGTATTCAAGTAATGTATTCATGCATTTTAACGCTCAGTAAGAAATCAATGAGTTGTTGAGCTACAAGCCATAATAATACATTTGCATACACACACGTCTTATTTATTCCCAAAACAGATTGAGAAAATGACAGCCCTTTGGTGTTAAAAAGACAGGTCTCCCAAAAATGTGTCAATTTCTGATAAGCAGAATGTACCAGCTTCTCTTTTCCATTCACACAAAAGAGATGAGAACAGCTTTGTTCATCATACATTTATATTTTAGAAAAATAAATAAATAAACAGAGAAAATGCGAAATCTAAGCCATGATGGATGACTATTTTGTGTGATCTGGGCAAGTCCGGAAATATGGGGAAATAGGAAGAGGAAGGAATAAAGACGATTAATGGAGAGAGAAAAAAACGGAGAGGGAGAACAGCAACACATTTATCTTTAATGATCACCCTCACATGGAGGAGAATCTGCCTGCATTTTCATTAAAGACCTTGATGGCCTGGGGTTTGGGGTGGGGGGTCGCTGGGGGAAGCCATGGAGCCAGGGCAACTTTGATTAGAGATGAATGGATGAGAGGGTCCTTTGCTGTATGCATTTGCTTGAGTGTGTATGCGTGTTTTTTCATTTGTGAAGAATGTGTATCTGAAGCATTCTGCTGACATTGCAGTCTAATAAACAACTGAATGTGACAGACGAAAGGAGAAATCGTAGATTGTCATTTAATATGCGCTACGCATTGCTGCAATCACAGGGACGGAGAGTCGAGGTGCTTTATCTCAGAGAGCAGGAGGGGATCATTCTCTCCACCTGCCCCAAATTACGACCTTGGGTTGGGGGAGTCTGGGAGTTCAAAGCAAGCCTTGAAGTGGGTCCCTAAATTCACCCCACGGTAGCTCTTTGCATGTGCATATTTATGTATATTTTTGGGAGCTGAGCTTTGCCTCTATTTCCTGTGCCTTCCAAAATCTTTTTGATTTGGCAGCAGGACAGTCCCTGTGGTGCCAGCATTGCAGGTATCTGATGTGAAGACTTGAAGGGAAAGCAAATTACAACAGATATTCATATTAATCCTTTAATTGTATCTAAACAGCTTTTATCATGTTTACCAGTGTAATAATAAGCACATGGGGTAAGGAAAATCCATTACTTTATTCAGTTGAGGCCTTTATTAAGCACATTTGTACATTTGCTTAAAACCATCCACATGCATATATTGCACATAATTAATAAATTAATAAAACCATTACTCTGTTCAGTTTTAACACCTTTCAAGCTTATGAAAGGGTTTTATGAGCCATCTAAGATGATATGTTTTGGCAAACGTTTGGCATTAAATTAGACACCCTAAGACTTAGCAATTTATAGGGCCTAAGTGGATGAGAAATTGCTCTTCTTGAATACTACAGTGGTATAGATGTTGATGAATGGCATGACATGCTGTGGTCAGAGAAGGCAGACAGCCGCCAACCTCTTTATGATTCTTTCAGGAACTTTTTAAAGCCATCTTTACTCCACACCAGAGAGGTCATAAAACAAATTTTGTCTCTCATTCTATCTTACTGTGAGTCTCTTTTAGCCTAGTCTGCTTAGAAATAGTTAATATAAAGACACAAAACTCACTTTCTTTGTTCCTTGTGTTCCATCTGTTTCTCAGCTGAATCAGTCATGTGATCATATATGCCTCATTTTGTCACAGCAGTATCACAAGAATATGTTGCGCGTAGTTGACCTTCGTATTGACATGCTAGAAAAGCAGTGTGTGACTTTTATTTCCCAAAGCTCATTTCATAATTGGTGTTTTTGGAATTAGTTTGAGTGCTAATCATAGTTTTCTTCACCCTCAGATCAGAGAAAGCCAGTGGCGACTGGGTTAGCTGCTAAATCCCTCCTGCCAAAGCCGGCTCAGTCAGGCCTGCGTCCTCCTGGTTACTCACGCGTCCCACCGGCTCGTCTGGCCGCCTTTGGGTTTGTTCGGAGCTCTAGCATCTCCTCTGTCTCCAGTAACCACTCAACCGACAGCACACGGAGTGACCCCTGCCGGCCCACCTACCGTAAGTTAATGAAGCACTATGCATTCAGATTACTAAATGCAGACTTAAATGTTCAGAAAGTTTTCTTTTTGATCATATTCTAAAATTGAATTTATTCCTGTAAGGGCAAAGCTAATTTTCATTACTCTTCAGAAATCATTCTGATGTGCTGATTTGCTGCTCAATAAACATTTTTTATAATTAGTAATGTAGAAAAGTTGAACTGCTTAGTATTTGTATGAAAACATCAGTTTTTAAAGAAATAGTCAAGCAAAAATGAAAATTCTGTTATTATTTACCCTCATGTTGTTCCAAACCTGTAAGACTTTGTTCGTCTTCATAACACAAATTAAGATATTTTTTATGAAAACCGAGAGCTGTCTGATACTTCATAGACAGCAACACAAGGACAAAAGCATAGCAAGTATATTGTTAAAATATGACATTAGGGGTTCATAAAGTTACGAAAATACTTTTTGTTATATATGAATACTTTATTCAACAATTCTTCTCTTCCTTATCCCGTCTGCCACCTTGAATAAGGGTGTTAGTTTTGTTTTTGCACATCTTAAATTCCATTTAAGGATTCTTTGATGAAGAGATAGTTTAAAAGAACAGCATTCATTCGAAACACTTTTAAAAGTATTAATTTCTATAGAAAAAAATCTAATAAAATCTTTCTAACTCCAAACATTTGAACACTAGTGCCTTTGTACAAAAGGTCATTTGTCATTTAACCAAAATACATTGATATTCATATTGATATTTTTCACTTTAATTTTTGTCCTAAAAATGTAAATGTATTAAACACTACTGATACACCATCTGTAAACACTATTACATCTCAAGTGTTTGTAGCTGAGTGTATTGTTATGCGAGATCCCTGAAGTACAGTTTACATAAAAGGGTAATGCTCCACTTTTTAGAGTTAATTATAATTCAATTTGCATCGTTTTAATAACTCCGCCTACAAGCAGCATGCAGGTCCCCCTTCATTATTATATTCTGCTCGTAACTTCTTACTCTAACATAGAATCATGGGATATTCAGCACAATAGATGAAAAGCATGAAAAAGTGCAGTATTTTTTTTTTCTGAAGTATTCCAAAATCAGACTTTTTTTTAGTTGGCCTTTGCTTTAGGTCATGAAAGAAACTTTACGTTTGATCCGAGTGGGCTGTCTTCATAACTGGCTCCGTGAGTCAACACAAATAATCCTCAGCATGATCAGAGCTGCTCAGTTCTGCTGAAGTAGATTCTAGTCTACTCTTGGAGGGGGCCGTCTTTGAAAATTGGCATCTGCGTGCACCGCATGTGTTTTTAATGCGACCTACATAAGGGATGTTGGCCAGTCTTCTCCTGGTAACAGTTGACGTGGCTGCAGATTCAGGCATCCGGAGTTACATGCGTCACTGGATGAGTTATGTCATCAAGTCTTTTTATCCTGTAATCACTTGGGAAGAGGAATCCCTCACTGTTCACAGAAATTTATGCATGGGGCAAACAGATGCAGGAGAGATATGCTGAGAGAAAGTAAGAGGGACGGAGTCGGTGTGCTGTGTTCTGTGTTGCAGCGGCCCCAGTAGCTATTTTGTTTATATTAATTTTGTAAACATGCATTTTAAAGAAGGATAGCACTAATAACAGCATATTTTGCACAATTGCAAAGAAATTAACTGTGAATAAAACATAATTCTAACCCTATAAGAATCACATTAATTAATAAACAGTAATTAATTGTACTTTTATGGTGTATCTTGAACGCCTTAAAATAGATAGAATTTTACATGAAGGTATATATGTATATGTATATATATATATATATACTGTATATGGTGTAGTAATAGAGTACTTATATTTATTTAATTTATTTATTTTTAGTTTAGGTAACTCAACTTATTTTAGCTAAGACAACAAGATCAATGTGTGTTAGTTTACATTTTTTATATTATATTTTTAATATTTTAGAAATTTTACATAGCGTTAATTAATTTTACATTGTGTAAATAAACACATAGTGTTTTTGTTTTTTTAAACGTTTTCTTTTCTTTATTTAGTTAAGGTAATTATAGTACTTAAACCTATTTATTTCAGCCAAGACGACACATTTTTTAATTTTACATTTAAATCTAAAATGAATATTTTATAGCTTTATTTCTGTTGCCAAAAACAATTTCTAATAGATTTTAATTTTACACTGATGCATGTAACACTAAATTTGGAATAATGTTATCTAAAGCACAACATGCAGAAATTACCAAGTGTCAAAATCATTTTGGTGCCACTGCAGATATAATTGGGGTCATTCCAAACAGTGTTTTACATCTACAAAATTTCCAACATTCATTTATCTCACCATAGTCATATCCTAACATACTGTGATTCTGTTATTATAGAACTCATTACTGAAATTTCCTTAGCGGAGCTCATTATTGTTCTAAGGCTGTGATTCATTCAGCGTGCACAATGTTCAGTACAGCCATGTGATCCATACATGCCATGCCTGTACATATCAAATCTATTTATAGCCATTGTATTTTCACAATCCTTCCACACTATTTAATATATAAGGCAGAGGTGCAAATTAGTGTTTCTCTCTCTCTCTCTCTCTCTCTCTCTCTCTCTCTCACTCTCTCACTCTCTCTCTCACTCTCTCTCTCTCTCTGAAGTGTTGAGCTGATGGTGTTTCGACTGCATATTGACTGTTTGGAGGCCAATGCAAAAAGCGGTCAAACACTAGATAAAATGATTAGCCTTTAGCCGTGACTGAAAATGTGACTATTATTAACAGATATTAATAATCTTTCGGTGTGTAAATAGTACTGTGAAGTCTTACGACACAAGTATATGAATTTTATGAAGACTCTTTCACCCCTGTGTCATGACCACATGTCTGCTTAGGTAAACAAGGGCATTTTATGTGTATATGTTAGCAGTGTAATGCCTGACTGTTGCTTTAGGCTCTGTGTTGAATCAGTGTGACATTTTGACCTAGGATTCCTGTAGATACCAGAAATCTCCCTGCGGGACTGGGCGTCACAGACAGCTGATCAATTTCTCAGGTCTGACTGATTGAGGCTAGTCCACTTGTAATTGGCTGAATTGGAGAGTGTGAATGATGGCGGCAAATGCTACTGGACTTATTTAGCTGTCGTTAGTGTTTGAGCTGCTGGATAGGTAGAGCGGTAAGTCAATAGTTGATCCTCGTTTTCATCCTTGTGTAGAGGCTGCGCAGTTATTGGTTATGCTTTAGGAAATGAGATCTGTCACATCTGTCACCTTTGTTAGTCTCATGTCATGGCTTGATTTTGCCTGAAATATTGGAGGAAACTCTTAAAGGGTAGTTGAGGCAAAAAAAAAAAATACAGTTCTGTTTTTCCAGTCATTTAACCCTCATATGCATACATCAGGTCTTTAGGGACCCAGGGTGTTAGACAAGTTAGACATCAGCTCTCTTATTATTTTTCAATCTATTCATTATAAACATTTGAACAAGAAAATATAAAAGAATGTCTGTTTTTTCACTACTTTTTATAAAATAGTGTAAAAGTATGCAATAGTGTAAGTATTTTTTTTTCTGTGCAACAATAATTAAATATCTAATGACTCAATAAGTGCAATTCTCCTTTTTTCCTTACTGTTTTATAGACAATGATGCTGTTTCACTCATAATTACTGCTGGCTTAAAACAAAAGAATGTTAGCATCAACAATTACTGTATGCAGTGAAATATTTTATGGTGGATGTGATAAATTAGCTGACGGTGGTCAAAATATGGATTTTTGTTATTCAAAATATTGAAATAATTAAAAACAAAAATACGGTTGCGATTTTACTGGGTCTTTTTTGGGGGGGGTAATTTAAGTTTTTTTGTTGCATTTTAATCTAATATTTATTCAAAATATATAGAATTGTAATAATTGCTGTTATATTTTTTTCAACTTTATTTCAGTCGCCAGTCAACATTTTCTCTCATACATTATATCGTGTAAAACTATATAAAGAAACAAAGTTATTTTTCTTTAAAAAAGATGTTTGAAAAGGCTGAGAGGTGGTGTACTTTTTCCAAACATTCAGACACCCCCGTGCTGCTGGAGGTGGGGTGTAGATTAATGTAAACATGACTCACACTCGCACGTACTGTAGCCGGTAAGTTTGATTTAAATTTACTTCGAAAGAAAACAAAGAACAACAATGACAGCAGCAGTATGGTGTAATTTTTATTTGCTTGCTACCTTTCATTCTTCTCATGGCTTTGGAAAACTTGTGTCTTGCTTGTACCCATAACTATGGGTCGTTGACACAAGCTTCATTGTAATTTCTTAGTAGGAATTGCTTTTGCTGAATTTTACTGAAGTCTCTCCGCAAGTGGAGAAAAAAATCCTGTGTCAAAGAAGGTGGAATTTCAGAACACACCCACCGACACCTTCTGTAGCTCAAAGTAGCTAAAACGAACTTCCCAAAAAGTCTTTCCAAAAACAAACTTTTTGTTCGAAATGATGTCATTTGAGTTCTTTCTTCGATTACGTTTGAGGTATATGGGGGCCTTAAGTTAATGTTCGACAGCATAGTTCCCATTCACTTCGATTTTATGGAAAAGAGCTGCATGTCCTATTTTTCCTATTCCATAGAAAATGTTTTCAAATGTTTGGGTTAGTTGGATAAAAAATAAATAAAAAAGGATAAAGTATTCCTTTAAGAAGAATTGAACAATTATATAACAGCCTCTAACAGTAGTTATAGTTAGAGTAGTAGTCAGTTGTCGATAAACTTTTAATTAAGTAATTATATGCTTTCATCTCTCGTTATCTGTCCTTGTCTGTGTCTGACTTTATCCTCTGTGTACCAGTGGGGAGTGAATGGCTAATAGCAGGCTTATATTAGCTACTGCTCTGAAAGACAACACTCCGTTTGAAGCTGTTGGCTTCTAACTGTGAGCTTCTGAGAAACCCAGCATAGTCTGACCTTAACAAAGACCCAGACAGAGTTTCTTTATATAGAGAGATCACAGTCCCACCTTCACTCTCAGAAAGAGAGCAATAAAAGATGCAGTTTTCAGCAATTTCATATATCACACTACTTATCCTTCTCTCCAGCTATATACCATATACTTATACTTTTTAAAAAAGTCTGTCTGGGTGTAATTCATCTTTAGAGATTGCTAACTGTCATTTTGTTGGTATGAGCTCCCAGCTTGCATGCAGGATTGATGGATGCGATCTCATGTTGTGGCCTGTCGGGATTATGCTGCAAAACTCTTTAATTCTTTCTTTTTCTTCTTTGTCGGAGTCTCAGTTCAATGTCTGAAGGGGGTTCGTTCAGTGACAGTCGCTCCTTGAACATGACTCATGGTCTCTGGGATATTTCTGATCTAGTCAAGTAAAATCATCAAGAGTCTGAACATTCAAGTCACAATTTGAAGTTGTTCTAGTTGAGATGCTTGTAAAAATACATTTTGTACAGTGTGCAGTAACACTTTTAACTTGAGGCACACTAACAAGCTGAAACATCTTAGATGTGACCTTTCCAGCAGTAAAGAATAAGCTGATAAGATATAAATACAGTACATACATGCCTAAAATGCAAAGACAATGACCATCAATAAAGGTGATGCTGCTTTTATTGATTTTTATTTCATCCTTAGATGTTTCTAAACATCTAAAGGGTCTTTGATCTTGTAGACCACATTGGTTTCCATTTGAAAGAGTTCAGAGTATGTTCTAATTTGCTACAGATCCCTATGATACAAGTGCCTGTGTACCCAACGTTAGTTTTGAAACATCCAGCTCCCACCTGGACAGGTTTTAATTTGAGAACAATCTCTGAGGAGAACATGTGTGAATATTGTCTGAGATCAGCACTGTGTTCTGCGCTTGGGAACTTGCACCACTTACACAGCTGTTGAGAGGCAGAATAGCAGCATTGTAGTGAATGTACCTGTTTTAATAGTGAATTGTCTATAGTGCTACCTGCAGTAGTGTGCTTGGATTGGTTTGTAGTGCACACTACCTAGTCACCCACTGCTGAACTTCTCTGCCAGGTGAGCTACTACCTAGTACATTTCATACAGTGTACATAGTACAATATTTTTGTAATACACACTACAATGCATTGTGTATGGTAATTGTGCAGTAGGTCTACATATTAACTGATTGGGCACTACCTTGTATTCCAGTTTTGAGGTAGAATACTAATTCTAGTAATTTTGTAGAATGCTAAATGTACCTACTGTATGCTCATTTGTAGTGCATGTTACAGTTTGCACACTACATAATATTGACTCCATCTCAGTTTGCATACTTATACTATCCATGATTATATTAACTAGGATAAGTGAATAAAGTGATACTTGAAATAAATGATAAATAAAATGAAATAAAGTAATAATAATAATAATACAAAATAATAAACGCTAAAACGTATTTTATTACAAGTAGTTGCCAAGGTAACATTTCTTATTTTCATTTAGTTGGATAAAATACCAAAAGCTGGGGGGAGCTTTAGTTTAACTAACTTAAACTAAAGCTGAAATATACAAATTAAAACTTATTCAAGATGTAAAAAAACAGTTATTTTAGTATTATTTACATTATATATTGACATTTAGATTTTATTTGTATATTTTCAAGCTTCAGTAATTTAACTGTTTTGTAATTTTTGTAGGTTTTTTATTAAATGTCCAAATGATTTTAAATGATTTATTTTCTATTTAATTTACTTTCTGCTATTTTAATAACTTGAACTTGAATGAATTAGTTGCAAACGCAAAATTACACCTTATATTTATATATTTAAAAGATAAATGAAAAAATCATTATTATATTTAAATATATATATAATTCTAATTCAGATTGGATTACAGAACACAATTTTATAATCATTTTAGTTTTAGCTCAAAAAAGCAGTAAAAAAAGTATCAAATCGCCATTTGCATGCAATTTTTATGTACTGTACATTATTTATAATCTCACATATTACTTAGGACAAGCATAGTACACATATCAGAATTTAATACTGCACAGTATGCAATTAAAACACAATTACCTATTGTCACTTTGTAGTGTACACTGCACAGTGTGGTCTGAAAGGAAAACACATGGAAGAGAAGTGAGAGTAGGAAGTGAAGAGAGGTGAAGAAGGGGGAGGTGTGAGAGCACAGATGCCATCGCTCCAGCCCATCTCTGACTCATGCAACACTGCTGAGAACAGATGGTTCCTCACACAAACACACCACAGCTAACACACACACTCAGGAACATTCTCACACACTCAAGTATACATTGCTTCACTACAGGTTTATAGCGTCTTTGTCTCATCTGTATGTTCAGTGAGTGTGCTTCTAAATCCCGCATCTCTCTGACTGTCAAATTTCACATTGGGCAGTCTGCTGACTCACACTCTCTCCAAACTGCTGAGCTCTGGTTGATCCCGCTGCGCAGAGATGCTAATGAACTTTTTCTCTATTTTTACCCATAAGGGCTGTCTGTATCCTCCTGCTTTCACATTACGCAGCTGTGCCTTGTAGAGCTCAGATAGGTCAGATTTGAATGCATGTGGCCTAGAACTAGCTGCTAAGTACTACTCTTAAATATTAATACCGCACAGTGATGATTAAATGTTAGTATGCTTTCCTGTGTTAGCACATTAGCATTAGCATTGACCTTATCGCTTCTCTTTGCTAACCTCATAGGAGCCTGATGATGTTGTTCTAATTACCTCACGTCTTAATGCCATTCTGTCTATTTCCCTGAAAGCTTTTATGGGATTTTTTCTGTGGATGAGGAATAAGACCAGGCTTTTCTTCTGCAAAATCCCAAGCCGTCTCCAGTTCTCTGTTTCAGCTAGCTTCCATTTCCGTTATCCCTCTTAAGCCTCCCAGAGAGAGAGCAAGAGAGAGTGTGTTTCTCAGAGTGCTGCCAGGCTGTTTAGTGCTGTATCTTCTGCTATTCCAGTACCTCCGTTTTAGTTAATACATTAACATGCTGTAGTGTGTATTGCGGTCAGCCTGGTACAGTATTTAGAAGTATCTTCAGTGGTTAAAACATAAAGAAAAACCCGAACAATCGTGCAATTAGATAATTAGATAGTCTTTGTGAGCTTTATTGGATCCATTATTGATATCAAAATCTCGACCAGTTATGGTTCAATCTACTTTTTACTTTTTAATACTATTGTCCCAATATTTTTGTGCAAACTTCCCTGTGTACTAGTTTTGTACTCAACATCTAGTACAGGCTTTCTATATAGGTTTTTTCGCCACTTTTTAATTTCGTATAATTTATTATGCTGCATCTTGCACACTACCACACAACTTTTTGTACTAGTACTGCACTATATAGAACACACTACCTAGTGCACTATACAGTATCCTAATGTTTTAGTGTACACTACCATGTCTAATAGTTTTGTACTACACTTTCTTGTGCACTCTCTACATCATGTGGCATATTAGTGCACACCACTTTAGTGCACACTACCTGATGTCCTACTGTATGCTACTTGTACTCTACTGCATAGAGCACACTACTTAATATGCACAATACTATGTGCACTAACACCATATTATACTACTTAGCACGCATTAAATTGTCTTATTATGTCTTGTGAACACTATACCTAGTACACACTACGTTTTGTGAGTTAATACTGTATTACATAGTGCTCTTTTTATAGCTCAATACAATACAGTACTGCAGTATACTTTATACAGTACTTGTAATACACTTTCTAGTACACACTACATAATAATTGTACTTTTTTATGCAAACAACTTTGTAAAAATTACACTTCCTAGTGCCCACTACATTTTATGTATTAGTACTGTATTACACAAAGCACACTGCTTAATATGCTTGTTGCTACCTTTCCCCCCAGTTTCACAGACAAGGCTTAAGCTAGTCCCAGACTAAATTGCATATTTGAGCTGTCTCAGATAAAAATATCTTGCTCACATATCTTAAAACATGTCAGTGTCATTGTTCAGTGTTAAGATGCACACCTGTAACATTTTCTTATAAGGCATTTTTGTAAAGTTGCTTAAATATCTTAATTTAACTAATGCCTAGTCCTGGCTTAAGCTAAACCCTGTTTGTGAAACCGTGTTAGTACTGGATTACAAAGAGCACACTACCGCTTTCCATCCTTGTTTTAGTGCACAATACTTTGTGCATACACACTGTACTACAATAATTAGCACATTTCATTTTATGTATTAGTATTGTATTACATAGAGCGAAATACTAGAATACTGTCTAGTACACACTACATAATAATGGAACTTTTGAATGCAAACAAGTTTGCGAACATTACGCTACCTAGTGCACACTATTCTGAGTAACACTTTATTTTGTGTTTACAACTATTTGTTGCTTATTAGTGTGCATATTACTGGAATATTAGCCATTTATTAGTGCTAAGCACACATTAATGCCTTATTCTACATGACCTTATTCTATATCCCTAATGCTAACAGCTATCTTCCTAACTATTAAGACTAACTAAGACTATGTAGAGCACATTACTTAATTTGTTAGTATTTTAGTACACGATACTTTGTACACTCACACCATATTATAGTCCCGTGCACACAACCTAAAGTCCTTCTGCACACTACTTTTTCGTGTCTTTGTTTGTCCCTTCTGTCCATTTGGTGCAAGCAGTGCTGAGCAGTGAGTCAGTATTTCTCAGGTCCTTATGGTGTTAGTACTGAAGTGGCAGCCATCCTGACATGTGGCTGTAAGTTGGATTTGCATAATGTTTACTTCCAGACATCCTCAGGAGCACCTCTGATGCTCTGTGCTTAATAATGCATTGCAAGCTCCATCTAATGGGTTATTGCTGAGTTCCCGGGCCTGCTTTTTCATTCTGATTCTCTCTCTCTGTGCCGTCTAAATGTGGTTAGATGAGAAATAACCTTCTGTACTAGAATAACATCTTCTCCAATAACATTTCCTCTGTCATTTTATAAAACATGCCAATCCTTATGCTTAAAGTGAGCTCCTGACTCCCAGATATTGTCATTCTGCTTGCATCCCTTTGCTTTCTATTTTCACTACTATTTCTGTCTCTCTCTCTCTCTCTCTCTCCTTTTTTCTCTAGTGGTCTTGTCAGCGGTGATTTACCCAACTAGCCCTTCTTTTATCTCCTCCCCAGCCTATCATATATTTCTCTAATAGTGGCGTCCAACATGGGGCGCATTCCTATCCTCTCCTCCTTACCGACATAACGTTTTCCTCCATCTCTTCTAAAATGCTTTCTTTGCTTTCTTGTCCTGTCGCATTACATATGTCTCTACTGGCCAGAAGACCAGAGAGGAAGTGCTGATTGTTTGGTTCCGCCTGCCTCACAAGCTCATTTTTTTCCCACACCAGCACTGGATTAAATTAGTCTTCTATTATTTTTGCATTCTCTTCTGGTGCATTGTATGATAAATTATTCAGCTCAAACTGTATTGTATATTTTTATTACTCACGTTGGCTGAGAATTTGTCTTCATTATGATCCAAATGTCAGCAGCGTTTTAAATTTAGCGTGTGTGAATTGCTTCGCTGTATTTCCTGGGCTTGTGTATGTGTGGCTTTTTATTTTATAAAGCTTGTATTGTATTGTAAAGACTAATGTGATCTTAGTTCATTTATTCTTTTTGCTAGTGTTTACTGGCCAGTTGTATTTTTGCTAAACTAAACATTTAAATCTGATCGATTTGAGATTTCCCTTAGATTAAAAATATATTAGTCAAAATTAGCTATAATATAAGATATATATAAAAGATATAAGCGCATTTGCAGATAATAGTTGGGTGCAGAATGCAAAAAGTCTTTGGCCTGTGTGAATGGAAATGTTCAGTGAACTAGAGAGAGAGACACAAAAGCTAAATCCCTTAGCTTTGTAAATCAGAATGTAAATCCTGTAATGCTGTGTCACTACAACGCACTGACAGTTATTTATGTCACAGACAGAATTTTTAGCATTCAGAGAATGTGTTTTTGAATTTAAAATAAACCTTACTGTTTTACTGTCGACATCAAACTTGTTATGCAGACATGTTAGCAAAGTTATTGAGAGATTTTTTATTTAATTTTATTTGTAATTTGTAGAACATATGAGCTATTATTTTATGTTACATGTTAATTTTAATGTTTACTTTTATTAATTAACCAATTATTTAATAACCAATGTTATTTAAATCAAATATCATATTTATTTTATGTTAATTTATGAAAAATAACAAAATCACATAATCGAGTTCCAAACGATTAAACACAATTAATCACATCCAAAATAAAACTTTTTCTTTACATAATATATCTGTTGTACTGTGTTTATTTATTATGTATATATTAAAACACACACATACAATATATGTTTTGAAAGTATTTAAATGTAAATGTATTTATATATTCATTTTCCTGTATTTGATATTAAATGTAAGTTTTTATTGTGTTTTTTAATTAATCAATTTTATTTCTAAATTTCAAACTTAATTCTGTATCTAGTTTTATGTAAGTGATGGACATAGACTTTTAACTGTAAATATTTTAGGTGCGCAATGTGATCCAACCCACACAAGTATAATGCTCCCATCATTTAGGTGATTATGTAAATCCGGAGTGCTGATGAAACTGAAAAAAATCTTAAGGATTGAGTCTCTGTGCTACTAACCCAGTTCCACACAATGCAGGCAGTTAACTGGTTCTCACAGAGATTTGGGAGATATTCCACCAATGAGCGGCGAGGTTTATTTCCCAGCAGCCAATCAAATGCGTCTCACAGCTGCTCTGCACCTTAACATCTCCTGCTGTGAGAGCTGGAGGGCTGTATAGCACTTCCTACTGTTTCCAAAGCTCCATCTGTGCAGCCAAAACTTCATCGCAGATCTTTACCCTTATCAGATCACCCTTAAACTGCATTTACCGCAGTATAGTCTTACCACAAATGAGAATAAGTGATTCTGTTAGTGTAGCTGTGTTTAATGCAATGTGGAAAGGCTATATATTTCATGCTTACAAAATCTCTTTGAATTAATGGCAGTTGTCGGCTGCTGTCTCTAAATGTCTCCTCAGGTTACATGGGAGTTATAAAATATGGTATTTAAAAGCACTTATGACAGTGTACTGTCAGCATTTCTGCATCTGTCTGCTCTTTTCTGTTCGAGGAATCCTCTCTCAGCGCTTCATAAATCATAGCAATGACTGCAGCACAGTAGCATTCTATACAGGCTCCGAAGAATGGTGTCGCATTACAGTCTAAAAGTAAGCTAAAGTATAGAAAGGAAGTGACTTTCAAAGGGCTCACTCGTTATATAAGAGAACCCATTTTTTCAGATTTGTGGAATCAGTTATGGCTCATTGAATAGATGCGATGTCTTCGTTTTTTTCTTTTACATGGCACGCAATTCTTCTTTTATTGCAGAATTTGGTCTGCGGTTATTGATCTAGAGTGAGTGGGATGAACAGCTGGTCCAGGTTCAGTTGTGGGGTTAATGAACAGTTCGATGAATTCTCATCCACCACAGATGATGAATAAAGTCCTCGGTTAGAAACCGAGATGAGCGCAGACTGATTAAGCATTCACAGTAAAATAATGACCCGCAGTGTCTAGACTACTGTGTAATGTGCGATGGATTACATGAAATTAAACTGACGAGCATAAAAGTCCACTTTCAGAGATTTTCAAACCTGTATAACATTGATTTGTCTGAATGTGCTGTATTTTGGTAATGAAATTTGGCTCTTTTTGGGCTGTTCTCAGGTCCCAGCAGTGTGAGTGATGAGCCGCCACCACTTCACCGTGTCACCACATCACCTCCTGGAGATGGAACCAGAGCACCGTGCCGTAGCACCCCTCAACCCCCCAACACCCCTGCACTCACACGCCGTTCCCTGCTGCCCCCTCCTCGAAGCTCCCCCGTGGGTAAGTGGACCAAACCATCATATTTTCTGCCAGTTTTCACTTCAGCAAGTATGTACTTTAGGAAGTATGCTCTAAGCAAAACGATTGGCATTAGAATACAATGTTATCTTCAACCAGTACTACAAGAAACGTGTGTTTCAAGAGGTTTGCAATGCTAGAAGTATTTGTTTCAGCTAGTATGCATTGCATAAATATATACAGCTAGTGTACTAGTGTAAAAATGAAGTTTCAATACCTGTACACAAGACATATGTACTTAGTATGCAAGTTGCACTTCAGTGAGAATGGATTATAATGAGTATGAAACAAAGCTAATGCTCATTTTGTTTACTTAATATTAATTACAAGAAGTATGGCTTATGTAAGGTCGAATTAGTCTTGTACAGTACAACAAAAGTAATATTTAGTACTACACCAAAGAAGTATGAGCTAAGGATATGTTAGCATTAATAGAAGTATGTTTCAACTAGCACGCATTACACAAGTATGTACTTTAGCTACTTTAGTATAGACTATAAGTATGAGCTTCAAATACAGTAGTTTTACATAACAAGAACGTACTATAATATGTATAAAATTCTCATTTTAGGATGCATTTCAGTGAGTATGCATTTCACGGAGCATGCTCTAAACATGATTCACAAATAGAGGGACCTTCAACCTGTACTGCAACAAACAAATGTTTTATAACAAGTATACACTACAAGAAGCATGCACAACTAGAATTCTTCGTTTCAACTACACGGATATGTACTTCAGCTAGTAAACACTTTATGCACTTCAGAAAGTTTACATCGCAACGAGTTGCACTCAGCTGTAAGAAATATGCTGCAGTGTAATCAAAACTAATTGCATTAGAATACAATGTGATCTTTAACCAGAAGCTTGTGTTTCGATATGTTTGCAATACTCAAAGTATTAAATATGTACAATATGTATTTCACCTAGTATACACTATAAGAAAGGACTTAAAATTACATGTTGCTTTCCGGGAAGTATGCTCATGTATGGACTTAGTATGTAAGTATGTACTACACCAAGTGTGTGTTTAAACAGGTATGGACTACAAGAGGCATGCACTACTAGAAGTTTCAATTAGCATGCATTATACAAATATGTATTTCAGCTTGTAAACACTGTATAGACTTCAGAAAGTTTACCAATAAATGTATACTCCGATAAGTATATTCAACTAGTATGCTCTACACTTTTGTTTGCTTGTTTTCTCATAATTCACATTGAATTTAGTTCAGTTGGTGCACCAAAATACAGAGGTTGCATTCCTTCTCTATTGCCAGAGATAGCCTGTCAAATGTCGTGATGAATTCTTAGACAGCGGCTTTAGTTTGAAAGCAGACCTCCACTGATGCACTGACACACAGCTGAGTGTACTTGTCAGGCATGAGTAAACAGAACTACCTCCCTGTCCATATCCTCTACATAGTCATTAATCTCCACTGCGTGTGTGAATAATGGGACAATCCTGTTGGAATCCTGTCTTTGCCTTGAGAAGAAACACCCTTTCTCAGGAATTAGGCTATCCAGACTCCTTCTTTTTAACCCAAGCACATGGAAAGAGGCGTGTCTATTTGTGTACTGTGGACACTTTTTATAGCACACACTTTTTATAGTGCATGCTATCTAAAGTGCATACTTCTAGTAGTGCATACTTCTAGTAGTGCATACTTTTTATAGTATGTACTTGTTGAAACATGCATATTTTAGTACTGAAGTTCACAGTAGTTGTAGTGTTTTCTGCTGGATTTGTTTAAAACATACTTCTTGTTGCACATACTCATAGAAAATACATTCTGGATGAATTTCATACTTGTCATGTTGCATTCTTATGAAAGTGGACACTTGATTCTGACTGCATTTGTGGCATTGCGGAAAGCATGCAATATTCCGTATTCCAACTGAACTACATTCAGCCTGAATTATGTAATACTTCTTGTAGTGTATATTAGTTGAATTTTATACTGTGCATTCTTACTGAATCACATACTAGCTAAAGTCCAAATGTTTTATAGTGCACACTTGGAGTGCATGCATAATTGTAGACCGGCATACTTACTCAAGTTTTTTTTTTTGTATGCTACCTACGTGTTTGTGTAATTCATCCTAGTAACTTAAAAAAATACCTTAGAGTAGTGCAAACATTTTGCAGTGCATATTTGTTTAAATGTGATTAAAGAGGTTAAAGATCACACTAGCTGTACTGCATTCTTGTTTAAAGCATAATTCTTGTAGTAAATAGTCATTACAGTGCATACTAGCTGAACTTGCTTGCAATCACTTATTTATCTCAGCTCAATTAGGCCAATTATTAAGAAGCAATCATCCGATTAAAGCAAGTGATGAACCATTGTGCATGTTGGTGACATTACAGAAAAGACTGCCCAATCAGAGCTCGCCTGTGCTCATTTAACCAATCATTTCCCCCCTGCCTAAAGGATAATGAGGCTATTAAGATGGCCTGTTTATCTTCTTTCCTCCGCATCCTTCACTTTTTTAAACCTGTCCCCCTCTCTAGTGCTGTTATCAGTTCTGTCCCATTTTCAATGCCACATTTGCTGATCTTTAACCACAGCTAGAGAGTCTATATCTCTGCCTGCTGCTCTCCTCTTTGTCATTCTGACAAAATCTCCAGCACCCTGGAGGGACAAAATGACTGCCAGGGGCAGCTGGCCCATCATGGACTACCGATCTAGGGTTAGCATGCTGTCTAGGTAGTGAGCGATGACAAAATTCATGAGACCCTGCTGCTGAAAAACAGTTCAGAGGCTCTGTTCAGCTGTCGTATTACTTGCATGGATCTAAGGAAGCAGAATTTATAACACAGCGCCTTTAGACCAGCATACTTGAGTCAAACATCTTCACATGTATGCACCCACCCATGATGCACTGGTGCTTTTGAAGCCGTAGGTGCTGTCTCAGCACAGGGGGGTGGGGTAACAGTGGGGTCCTAGGGAGGAGGGAGTCCATTGGGATTCTAGAGGGGTGTCTATGGCTGTCTGCTACATGTCGAAATGAGATGGCAGTAATTAGGTGCCCTGGGACCCCTGTTGCAATGTGATGTTTGTGTGTGTGCTCTGTTGGGTGAAAGTAAGCCAAAAGCAGCAACCCCAAAAACATACGCACCCCCTCCTGTTGTGAGATGGGAGATTTGAAACAAGCTCCAATCCCAGCATCATCTTCAATCATTTCCAGTAATCCCATAGGCAGCGTTTGTGTTTTCGTATCTGTTCGGGTGATATCATGAAGATGGTAAAATAATAATGTAGTAATTAATTTGTTATGAGGATATATGTAATATTTATGCTTTTATTGTACAAGCTGTGTCTGTTGGTGCACTTGCTGTCATAACACAAAAATGTCTCAAAAAATAAAATAAATATCCAGATCAGTCTGCATTTAGCGATCATAAAAGCGGAAATACCCATAAGCCCTTGAGCTTGAATAATTTAATAAGGTATGCTTAGGCAATAGGGTCTTTATAGGCGAGAAACTGAAAATTACTTTTTAATTAAATTCAAATTAAATTGTAAATAAAACAACACTGATCAAACAAAAGAAAAATATATGTTTTTTCTGTATATATGATATTATTATTATTTATTTTTTTATACTATGTGTATAATTTAATAAAATAACTATTACTATTATATATATATTTACATACAGTATATAGGCAAAATTCATCATTAGTGTCTTAGAGTCATTTGTTATGTTAAAAAATTGTATAATAATTGAAATAATATTTATAAATAATATATATATATATGTATAAATAATTGCATAATTGTATGTATTTACATATATATATTCATACATTTATTACATACATACATATAAATTATTCCCTCAGAAAAATGTAGGGTTGCTCAATACATTCAAGTTTACTAAGACGCCAATTAATGAAAAATTTAATATGCCAAGTAATCTTAACTAGATATTTCTGAGGCAAAAATTTTTAAAGATTTTTTCAAGTGAAGTTAAAAATGTGTATTTACAGTCTTAATATAGTATAATATTTTATTTTCACTTTTATATTATTACGTTCAGTACATGAGGGTTATTTCTACAACTATTCCCTTTTTTACTGTCTTGTTCTGGCCACAGATCTGAGATTTATGAGATGGAAATATTATTTTATTATTATGATTTTTTATGTAATAAAAAGATTCTCTGGTCCACGGATGCCTGCAGCCTCTTAGAATGTCATATCATGCAGCCTGTGTGGCAAGCAGACCCTAGCAGCTGCGTTATTTTGTGGTTGGCTGCCTCTTATTGGAATCGATCCACGGACCACTGAGACCATATTATGTCTCTGTGGAAGAGGAGAGCGATACGAAAAGAGACGGAAAAGGAGGCGGTGGTTACTGTTGTGAATGCATTCATAGATTTGTGCTCCTGTGCCCTGTATTTGTTCCCTGAGCGAATATCCTTTAATTCAGGTAACCTCCTGAGCGCTGCCATTAACTCTTGTACTCATGTCTTTTCTTTATCCATAGCATCCCGTAAGGAATTCCAGAAGAGTTCTGACGGCACCCGTTCATCTCTCTCCTCCCCTAAGAGACTCGCTGTAGTGTCTCCTAAACCGCAGTCTCCAGGTAACCAACCAAAACAAAGATCAACCCAAGATATTGCTTTCCTTTCATAGCTGTCCCCTGCTGCTCTCCATTAGACGATGTCACACTGTTGGATAAATCTCATCTGAAGCTCATATCTCCACTGTAACCTTCTTTATTTTTCTTTATACACACACATAAACATAGAATAAGTGAGAACTTCTTTTAAGATGTAAGCAGTATATGACCACTAAGGCCAAGTTCAGTTAAATTAATACTCAGTGTTTAGTCGCCCAGTCTACCACCCTAGGGATCATTATGAGTTTTAACGGGTCAGAAACCTTTATTAAAGCTGGAGTTCTCCTGGCTGAAGGATATTTAAAAAAAAATAAAATAAAATAAAAAAAATTAAAATATGTACATAGAATGCTAGGTGGCTTCAGAGTGCATCTTGACCTCTTGTTGTCGTTGTCTTTCTGATGAGAAGGGAATCGAATATCTCACATCAGTTTCGCCCACCTTACTACCTGAAACAGCTAATTTTCCCTTTGTTGTCATAGAGACCGATTCTCAGGCTAAAGATTAAGCCACTCTAGAAGGCTAGTGGTTGGTTTGTGTATGTGTGTGGTGGACTGGATTATTTTTGAGTCAGTGTAATGAATAAAAATTAGTGCTGTCAATCAGGGGTGTAATGGTACACAAATATGACAGTTTGGTACATACCAGCTGTTTGGTTTTTTAATTTAAGCATTGGTTGTTGTTTAGAAATTGTTCATTTTTTCCTAACATTTACCCATTGACTCATTACTGTATAATTAAGAGCTATCAATTTAAAACAATATTTACATAAACCCATTATATTAAATGTCATATTTACCTATGCCCTTCATGTAGACAATATACAGAAAGATATAAAACTATAAATACTATAGATCAATCCTTGAAAGTGCTGTATGTTGGCCTAATTTAACTAGTGGTAGAACTAGGTATTGCAGTCCTAAAGGAAATTATTGGAGAAGATTTTTTCACATGGCCCCTCCTCCTTAGAATTGGTGCACATAAGCAGGTTGCCAGATTGACAACACAGGAACAAGCACACAAGAAAAACTGTAGTATTGTTTTTCAGATAAACAAGTTGGCTAACTTAATGTTTCCAAAATTTCTGCAAACAAGTTATGAGTCAAAAATATACATACAGCAAATTTAAACAGTTATTGACTTCTGTTTTTTTGTTTTGTTTTGTTCTGTTCCTTGATTAACAGACATCACAGCAGTTGGGTTATTAGGTTATTTGGCTGCTATTACTTTAAGAGCGTCCGCTGCTGAACGTGACATGGAAGAAGCTGTTTAATGGTCAAACCTAGTGCCACCCATTTTCACAACGGAATTACGAAAATAATAACTTGCAAAAAATAAACAAGCATGCGTAATTCAAGCATCCATATGCTAGCATATCACCACATTCCTTTACAGTGTGCTATCTCCAACGTACATAGGACAGCTATAGCTTGTGAAGATGTATACAGAGGTTAATTCAATACCTTATACGTCAGTAAAGGCCACTGAAAAAAAATTGTTGATAGCCATTAACAAACAAATTGCTTTCACACTCAACACAGAGGACAACAATGACTCCATCATAACAATTAGCAGCTCTGAATCTTTCAGTCTTTCTTGTGAAGATTAGCTTCTACAGTAATGATAGCTATAAATCATTCTGTCATTCCATCTGGCTCAATGGTTTTATAAAATTCATCATGGAATGAATGCTAACACACAGCTGCAGTAAGAACAAAACATTAGCAGCTATTAGCATTAGCATGAGTGTTTTGAGTGGTTGGCTCATTTTATACTTCATTAATGTAAAATCCTTGATTTGTATGCCAGTTTTTTAGCATCTTGTCAAGTATACGTAGCAAAATAATTAATAATGTCTTTATGTAGCTTCTATGAGGGCTGAGTAACGTGACTAATCTATACATCTTATCCTTTGTAATCCATGCATTATGTAACAGTTCTTCCATTCCTTTATTTCAAATATTAGATTTGTTATGGTTTGTTCCATTAGCTTTGGGTCATACACCTCATTTTACATTACAATGAAAACGTCTTCGAATAGTCCCTTTGCTTTACTTATAGAGGATTCAAGTAATCCAGTTAGGTATAGAAATTATGGTAAAGCTTTATGTAAATTGTTTCATGGTTGTTAAGCGTGCAGGACTCCCTGGGGTGTCTTAGCTTTATAGAGGCCGTTTTATTCACACAGGGCCATTCTAAGATGAGTTTAATGAAATTGATTTTTTTTTTGTTTCCCTCATTAGTCCTTCAGAGGCAACAGAGGGCAACAGTGGCGGTCCGAGGCTCTAGCATGCAGATTTTGCCTCGTACTGGCTCTCCAGGTCCAGAGAAGAAAAAAGAAGAAGAGGGCAAGAAAGAAAAAGAGCGAGAGGAAGTAGAGAGGCATGAAGAGATGCAGCTCTTGCAGGGTCGCTGTGAAGATCAGGCCAGACAACTACAGACTCTTCAGACAGAACTAAAGAAAACCAGCATGAGTCTGGAGGTCTTTGTGATCTGTGCTCAGCACTTCTCCCTCAAGGTATTTTATCAAAGATCATAGTAAGCTAAAAATGTGTTTGGCCAAACATACTCATTTTTTGTTATTAGTTTTGAGTCTTAAGAAAATCATCAAAACTATGAAAAAATATAACTATTGTTTTTTATCATTCAAAGTCATAAAACATATTATTATATTATATGTTAACATACTTTTTCAATATTCATATATTTTGGAAATAATCACAGCTATAAAATAAAACAGCAATTTTACTTTATTATTAAGTCATAAACACATATTATATTATATTATATAGACAAATAATCATTAATGTTACTTGACACATTTTCGATTTATTTCGATTTCGACAACTAAGAAATAAAACAACAATTAAAAATTATATTATGTTATTAATTATTGTTAATTAATAATTATTATTAATTATATTATATTTTAAAACATATTTGTTATTGTTACTTAGATTTATTTAAAAAATCATCACAATAAAAAATAAGTCATTTAATTTTATTCTGTTTTATTATTTTTACTGTTCATAAAGTCATAAAAACTCTATCATATTATATTTTATTATATACAGAAATACTTATTATTGTTAGTTAACACATTTTAGAATTAGAAAAATCTAAACAATTGTGACAAAAACAACTATTTTATTTTATCTTTTACTTTATTTTCAATAAGTCATAAACACATTATATTATATTATATTATATTATATATGCTTATTCATTATTACTACATTTTGGAATCATACTAATAAATAAATACATGCTATATTTTGTTATTTTCATTATGTGATCTATATAAGAATAAAATAAATAAATTATCAAATAAAAACAATTATTTTATTTTATACTATTTCTGAAAATTTATCATGCTGTTTTCTAAATCTGTTTTTCAGCTGATACTGTGCGTTCTATCTAACATGATTCACAGTACATCCACATCCCTTCTAGTACAAACCATGCCATCAAATAATTTGCTTAAGGGCACAGTGATTTTACTGCCTTCACGTGTCACAACTACATGAGATGTTTGTGTTACCATGCCAAAGCCTAAACCGTTCGTTACCATTTATTGACATAATGCCTCCTTGAACTGACATATCCAGTGTACCTCAACCACTAAAAACTGAACACACAACAACAACAACAGCTAAAAAACAAAAGACAAATAACAGCCTTTATCTGATCTGTTATGAATGTAAGAGTGAGATAACTGCGTGCAAGAGCAGACCGTCGAGTCAGTGTTTGCGCACAGAATCTCTAGAACATCGCTGTCTCCTTAGGATGAATCACATATGTTGCTATCTATATTTCTAATTTGCTTTGGTTAAAAGCATCTGCTAAATGAATAAACAATGTAAACAAACACATTTTTAGAAGGGCAGTGCCCCCTGCTGTCTATTAGTGGCTTTAGTGCTTCTGAAATGCCTCTGCATACTAATTTTACTCAATTTAAAGAGGTCACCAGAGATCAGTGGCTTAAAATTTACATCAAAGTTTAAAAACTTATTTTCCTCAACGTTCCAGCTTAATGCCCACACATACTACATTAATATTAATTGCATTTCTCTCCTCCACATGCACTCCTGTCTGTTTAACAGTAAAAGCATTTACAGACAGAAGCGATATGCCAGTAACCTGCCAACTTCTCCCACGCCTGCCGACTCCAACATGAAGCAAGCCACATTTCATTTCTATAGTGCTTGTGTTATTTCTAAGTGCTTTCATAATCAGGGCGGTAATGTGTACTGTACTTTACTCTTACAAAATCCTCACCACGATTAAGAAACAAATCAAATAACATTTATTTTCAGTTATATTGCATTCAGTTGTTAGTAGCGGAGGGATTACGAAATAAATCTGGAATTCAGTAGAAAGAAATTGAGTTATTATTATTTAATTGTTAATAGTGGATATGAGTAAAAGCAGATTTCTATTTGTGTTTGTGTTTGTGTGGCCCTGGTAATCCCTACATTATCAAGACAAAATGTCCCCACAGGACATTTCTGTTCCTCATAAGTAAACAAGCTTATAAATCACACACACAAATAAAAAACCCCACAAAGTTTTCAATAAGGTGTAGATTTTGATGTAGGGAGACAGTATAAAAGCCATTGTGCCTAGGGAATGTGTTCATAAAACATGGAAACCCACCGGAGTGTGTGTGTGTTTCAGAGTGAAAGTGCTGAGGAGAAGGAGAGAGAGTTGTCCCAGGAACTCAGTCGGATTCAACATGAAGTGGGTGAGTTAAAAGAGGTTCATGTGTGCTCATAAACTACTAAAAGCAGGTTTGCGTTATTTAAATCCATATGCTCTGTTTCTCAAATCACCCAGCCTTTAACGCAGCTCGCTGGGAGCGTCTTCAGAAGGAGAAGAGAGAGCTGGAGGAGTGCTTTGAGAGGGAGCTGAGAGAGTTACAGGTCCAGCAGGAGTCTGAACTCGCTACCGTAGAGGAGAACCTGAGATTACGGCACGCTTCAGACAGAGACCATCTCAGAGCAGAGCACCAGTCAGAGGTGGAGGAGCTGCACACACAACACCAGGAGCAGGTGAGATCGTCAGGCTGAGAATGCTGGGACATGAATTTAAAATAGTATGAATATGAACAGTTATTTATGTGTTTCGTGTTTAGATTGAAGAGTTAACTGCCAACCACGAAGCTGCCCTTGAAGACCTGAAGACCATGCACAACATCACTATGTCAACACTGCAGGAAGAGCATGCCAGGACCATGAGGGGTGAGTGTCCAGTTAGTAACAACCACTACTGACCAAATGTGGAAAATAGCTAAAATCCTGCATTCATTTCTTTTAGACTTAAGAAAAGCCCATGAGCAGCAAAAAGCCAGTCTAGAGGAGGACTTTGAGAAACTGCGCCTCTCGCTTCAGGTGATTGTTGAGTAAATCAAAGTTTGAGATTTTTGCAAATCTTCCAAATAGATTCATCAGTAACAGTACCATTTCCTTTAGGACCAAGTGGACACTCTGACTTTCCAGAACCGGACTCTGAAAGATAAAGCCAAGCGTTTTGAAGAAGCTCTGAGGAAGAGCACCGATGAACAGATTGTGGTATGCTTCTTTATGACATTTATAAAGGGGTACTTGGATATAGGCACACAAACAATGAAAGTGAGTATTGTAAATGTATTTGCAGGATGCGCTGGCACCATATCAGCATATTGAGGAGGATTTGAAGAGTCTGAAGGAGGTTTTAGAAATGAAGAACCAGCAAATTCATGACCAGGAGAAGAAGATCTGTCATCTGGAGAAAGTGGTAAGCTCCAAATGAATAGGTTTGCTGGATAAACACACTGTGCTGGAGAATTGTGTAGTCTAGCGTTTTCCTGTATGCCTTTTAAAGTTCTCTCCTTTGGTGACAAAGAAAAATAGTACTGAAAAAAATGCTGCAATGATAAGAAAAGGGTGCAGGTGAAAGAAAAACACCTGCAGAAAAACAACTGTGCAAATAAATAAAATACTAATATAAAACTAATTATAAAAACTGTATCTGAAAGAAAGAAAATGTAAAAGAAAAATTGTGTCAGGAAAAAAGAAAATCAAGCAGTTAAAAGAAAAACTGCAACATGAAAGAAAAAGGCTCCAGAACAAAAGAAAATACAATGGAATATTTATAGTGTAGAATGTTAAATAATCATTCATTTCTATGATAAAATATTGATTAGTTTGTATAGTGAAATTACATTACATTTCCTACTAAGGCTTATCCTCAAATAACAAAAGATAATGTACAGAAGTGCTTTACAAACCTTTAAAGCATCCAAAAAGATCACAGGAAGGAGGGTAATTCCTTTGTGAACAGGCATTACAAACCCCTAAGGTCCTTCAAGAGTGATGTATATGTACAGTTGGTACGGAAAGTATTCAGACCCCCTCAAATTTTTCACTCTTTGTTATATTGCAGCCTTTCGCTAAAATCATTTAAGTTCATTTTTTTCTCATTAATGTACACACAGCACCCCATATTGACAAAAAAACACAGAATTGTTGACATTTGTGCATATTTATTAAAAAAGAAAAACTTAAATATCATATGGCTAAGTATTCAGACCTTTTGCTCTGTATTTAGTAGAATCACCCTTTTGATCGAATACAGCCATGAGTCTTTTTGGAAAAGATGCAACAAGTTTCTCACATCTGGATTTGGGGATCCTCTGCCATTCCTCCTTGCAGATCCTCTCCAGTTCTGTCAGGTTGGATGGTGAACGTTGGCGAACAGCCATTTTTAGGTCTCTCCAGAGATGCTCAATTGGGTTTAAGTCAGGGCTCTGGCTGGGACATTCAAGAACAATCAAAAGTTGTTGTGAAGCCACTCCTTCTTTATTTTAGCTGTGTGCTTAGGGTCATTGTCTTGTTGGAAGGTAAACCTTCACCCTAGGAAGGGTTCTGGTCGTCCCAAACGTCTTCCATTTAAGGATTACGGAGGCCACTGTGCTCTTAGGAACCTTAAGTGCAGCAGAAATGTTTTTGTTACCTTGGTCAGATCTGTGCCTTGCCACAATTCTTCAGGCAGTTCTTTTGACCTCATGATTCTCATTTGCTCTGACATGCATTCTGAGCAGTAAGCTCTTATATAGACAGGTGTCTATCAAGTCTTATCAAGTCCAATCAGCATAATCAAACACAGCTGGACTGAAATGAAGGTGTAGAACCATCTCAAGGATGACCAGAAGAAATGGACTGCACCTGAGGTAAATATATGAGTGTCTAAGCAAAGGGTCTGAATATTTTGGACCATGTGATTTTTCAGTTTTTCTTTTTTAATAAATCTGTAAAATGCAGATATGCAAAATGAAAATAATTCTGTGTTTCTCTGTATGGGGTATATGGGTTGCTGTGTGTACATTAATGAGGGAAAAAAATTAACTTGCAAATGGCTACAATATAACAAAGAGTGAAAAATGTAATTTAACGTGGTCTGAATACTTTCCACACCCACTGTATGTTTATATATATATATATATATATTCTGTGTTGTTTAGAAAGTCCATTTTATTGTGATGTTAGACTAAATTATTTATGATTTAGGTATTGAATCAGTTTCCACTTTAAAACTTTTTCTTTCCTTTCAGCTTCTTTGGATGTTATATTACTTATGATGTGGAAATAGGGCGTGCATTTGCCTTTTCTTTTTAGCTTTTATGAATTCTCCATTCTTCTGAGTTGTCCAGGCAGTGGAGGTTTGTGTAAGAATTTAATGTCGAGCCCTGTGTTCACTTGATTCTTCGAGCAGGCCCAAAAGAACCTGTATTTGGAGGAGCGGGTCCAGGTGCTTCAGCAGCAGAATGAAGACCTGATGGCCCGCATCGACCGCCACCTCACAGCCTCAAGGTAACAGTATTTGAATTCAAGGAGTAGTTCTCATTAAATTTTAATTAGGCTAAATATTTACTCATCCTCAGGCCATCCAAGATGAGTTTGTTTCTTCTTTGGAATCGATTGGGAGATATAAGCATTACATCACTTGGATCCTCTACAGTGAAAGGGTGCCGTCAGATTCCAAGCAGTTAGCGTTACAATAAACAAGTGGTTGTTAGAAACAAATCCATCATTAAGATATTCAGAATACTAAAATATGAGCACTCTATCCTTATTCAGTGAAAAAGTTATCAGGAGAGAAACATGCACAGGTCAAGCACCATTTATCTTCAAAAACGTTCTGACAGCACCCATTCACTGCAGAGGATTCATTAGTGAGCAAGTGATCTAATACTATATTTCTCCAAATCTGTTGCAATGGAAATCTAAATTCATTTACATCTTAAATGACCTGAGGTTAAACGAAAGTAAATGTTCATTTTTGGGTCAGTTAAAGTTTTGCATAGCCAGACTTGTGAATAACAATTTCTTCCTATACATATAGACAACTGTCTGAGGAGAACGCAAACCTTCAGGAGTATGTGGAGAAGGAGACCAATGAGAAGAAAAGGCTGAGCCGCAACAATGAAGAGCTGCTCTGGCTTCTCCAGACGAGTCCCCATCTGTCTCCTTCCTCTTCTCCCATCCACAGAGCCTTCTTCCCCGGCCCTGATATCCCTCCTTATCCTTACTCCCCAGGTCCTGGGACCCCCACACACTCCTGTTCTCCGGGCCCCTGTACACCCATTCACAAGGTGGCGTCTTCGGCACCAGGGACGCCCACTCTCAGAGGCTCACCAGCAGCACGATCGTCCCCTGGCCGGATCCCAAACGCCAACACTTTACCCAGATGAGCTGTTTTACATCTGATGTATCCCTTTGTGGCGTGTAAACCGTCCAACCGCCGGTTTTATTTATTAAGATAACGTCAACCCCAACGGCCAGACATCCTTTGTCACTTCCGTTTGTTGACGCAAAAATGCTTTTTTAATTTTTGGTCTCAGAGAATCGGATTTTGTCAATGTGTAGCATCAGAATAAAAGAGCTACTGATGCTAATGCTCATGACGTGCTGCCAACAATGCTCAGTCTGCATGGAGGCAGGACCATTTTTTGTATATACAGAAGTAGCTCAACTTTGACTCTAAACATGCTGTTGGACTCCAACACAAATGTCTGTAGTTTCTTCTGAATGACATACGAGAACTTTATACAACAAAAAGCACTTTAGGTTTCTGCCCTACCTTCTTGCTACAGATAAATGCACCAGCATTTTGTGGTCTGGTTTATTTTTTTATGCGCTATGTTTTCTGATTTTACAAATCTCCCAAGTTTTAAATTTAGAATGTTTCAAATTAGTTAAGACAAATATACTGCAAAATATCATTTTCTATTTTTTTTTTCTTACAGTAAAATTATCAGCATATTCTTAGAAAATAAATTGAGCATGTCATTTAATTTTATCCTATCCTTGTGGGCATTTAACTTATGTGTTGTGTTATGTTATGTTATTTGCAACCTGATCTCATGAAAAAACGGTACCAGATGGAAATGTTTTGTAAGATACGAAAAACGTACTGTCATGTAGGTTTTGTGACATATTTGGTGCTAAAAGAGTGGCGCTAAAAGTGTCTTTGCATTTTTTCCCCAGACAAGATGAACATTCATATAGTACGTTTTATGTGAAATTGTTGTCACTGCAGTTCTGACATGAAATGTCCATTGAGTGGCCATATATGTTGTAAATCTAATGTTCTATGACGTTTTAAAATAAGGTACCATCTGCACAACAATTGCAAGCGTGCTGTTTTAGCTTACTTTCTCTCATTCTCGATCTCTCATCTTTCAAATCTTTTATCATGAGTCTTGTTTTTGACAGGATTCATACAAGGATTCCGCATCTTAAGTCCAATTGTGTGTCCGCTGCGCTACCAAGCAAGCTTGTTACTTACTTATTACTTACGTCCAAGCTTGTTACGATTACAAGAGCGCCTTTCTGTTGGAAACTGCAGTGATATGTTTTCTTCTAAAAAACTTCCGACAAACAGGTACGTTTTCGTAATGAGATCAGGTAGAAAGATTTGTGGTAGGAAAGTTAAGTAAGAGTTTTTATGTTTTTAGAAGTCTGATCAAGGTTGCATTTATTTGATAAAAATTATTAGAGCCGGGCAACAATTCATCACGATTAATCGCATCCAAAATAAAACGTTTTGTATACATAACGTATATGTGTATATTTTGTGTATTTATCATATATATATATATATATATATATACATAAATAATTATATATATATTATTTTTAATATACATAATACATAATATTATATTATATAAATAATAATTATTATTAAGGATTAAATTAAATTAAATTAATATTAATCGGAATTAATTGTTGCCTAGCATAAAAAAATACAATAAAAATAGTAATGTGAAATATTATTACTATTTAAAATAACTATTTGAATATATTTGAATAACTGTAGGGGCAAACAAAAACAAGAAAATGATTTTTGCAGTATGAAGGCCTCACATCGTCTTAACAAACTGCAATGCCTACCACTGGTGCAGTGTGTTTTCCTGGGCCCTCCAAAAGCCTAATCCAGCTAATATCAAAACCAGCTTTTTTAAGCAAGTGTTTCTTCATACACAAATCAGTTTGCTGATATGACACTTTCGCTGGCACAAATTCATTGTGCCTGTTTTTACCGGTTTCTTCATTAACAAGTCAAAAAACTCTTCAGCATCAAGTCTGTTCTTCCTAACTTATCTGACAAAAGCAAGTGCTCTCACTTCATGCATGACTTAAAACAGGGAGATCAAGCAAATGTATAGGTACCGACTACAGGAAATGTTGTTGTAAATTGTAGTTGTAATTTTTATTAGTACTTTGTAATTTAATGGACATTTTGCTACTTGATGTGCATGTGATGTAAGTCTTCCATTCTTAATGTGAATCCTAGGATAGTTGTCATGTTAGTGTAGATTACTCAGACTCCTGAGGATGATAGCTTCCACCTCTGATGAGTTTTTGAAACGTTTGAGGACAATATTTTACCCATGACTACTAGGACAGGAGTTTCTTCTTCACGTCAGGTATGTTATAGATGTGTTTTACAGAGGTACAATATGGCAGTTAAACGTATGTTTGGATTTGTCTTTATTGTAATGCTGGTTAACTCTTGTATTACCTCTGGAGAGCGTAGCATAACCTATAGAGAGAGATTTCTCTGTATGAGTGAACTAGAAAAGAATGTAACTGTGTCTTTAAATGTTGTATGATAAAGTTCAGGGAAATAGTTTTGCTCTGTTTTAAAGGCAGTTGTTAGTTTTTCAGTAAAACATGATTTTTTTTTTTACAAAAAAATAAGACATTCCTCTTGCAAAATGGGTTTTGATATTTCAAAACAAAGAGGCCATTTCGTTGAAATTTTGAAAATTTGGATTTTATTTTTATTTTTTTGTTTGTGTATTTCTACAATTGATACATCTTTCAATGGTCAACCTTTGACACTTTTGATACGAATGAGAATTTTTGTAAACTCTTCACTGATAATATTTTTTCTATTATCAGTTGGTGCTTGTACAGGGTATCATACACAGAAATACAATAATTTGCTATTCAAGACCAGATCTACAAAACTCCACACACAGCAAATATCAATTTGCAGATGTTTTTCTTCATTTGAGACCCTATTGTTTACAGTTTACATTTTTTTTAATTACTGTGAAATGTATTTTTATTCTATTTCTAATGCATTTTAAAATTATGTAGCTTTGCATTTTGAATTAATTTCATTTGCTTATGTCACTGTGATAGAAATAATTTGTCTTGGTTCATTTTCTGCTACTCTGGCACAGTTTTCTGGACGTTACTTGTCAAGCACAATACCGTTATATACCACACCCAAAAAAGTTGGGTGTTTTTGTTTTTTTTATTAATATTTTATAAAAACATTTAATTAAACAACAGCAGATCATTTTACATTAGTAACTAGTCTAAAATTCTGAAGGATTTTGATTAACAATGATAATGTTTCAGGAATGTGCCTTCATTTATTGTGCAAAGTAGCAAAAATGAAAAAGGTTATTACATAATAGCCACTTAACAAACAGGTAATATGCTTCTAATATCTGTTGTAAAAGAAATTAAATTAATCTTTTTTAATATTGGTTTGCTTATTTTATTTATTTATTTATGTTTTACTGAATTATGTTTAAAACTGGATTGATTTTACTAGCATTTAATTTATTTTCCATTTTAATTTTAATTTAGATTTTGTTTTTCTTCGTATTTTTGTATTTATGTTCTAAATTAATGTCTCAACAAAAAAACCTCAGCAACCTCAATCTGCACCTGCTATGATTTATAACAAAGTACAAACTTGCTACTAATCTACATTTACTAAAAGGAGTAGATATGTATTTAAATGTGAAATTAAATCCTGTTTTGTTTTCTCTATGGCCCTTCACTATGGCGTTAGTCCATAGATTATAATGAATGATATGAAACAGCAGAATCCTGTTCTAAGACACACTGACTCTCTGTCCCGTGGACATCTAAACTACTGAATGTTAACTTACCCCTGATAATACTGACACAATCTATGTAAGCTGGAGTGGTGGAGTCACTTATTGGACTGAATGAAATTTGTCCATCTTTCTATTTACTAACATTTGACTTCTATTATGTCTTTTCTGACTGGATTTACAGTCGTTTGTAAGCTATTTATTGTGTTGTAGTGCACAGTAATTGATGCATGTTTGTCTTGGATGGATCATTCCTTCCCCTTGTACGTTTTCAACTTGTGATGGTTCACGCTGTAACTGTAGCATAGAAAATATAATAAGGAATGGAAAGAATTTATATATATATAACTAATTTGTATTCAATATGGGGGATTGGGATGAGTATTAAAATGTTTCAAAAGAAATTGCTTATGTCCTTTTTTGCTTATTTGTTATCATTAGCCAGCTGACTAAATTATGCTTTATAATGATTCCTTTCATAATCTTTAAAACATTATTTCTGAATGTGTAACCATTTCAAACAATGTGATTTTTAATCGTTTAATGAATTAATTTTATTAAATGTTCTTGAGTCGAAATCATCTGAAAGTAAAAGGTGATAATGTTTAAAAAAAACATGAGATGAAGGGATTAAAATGTTTCACGAACAATGTTTAATGGATGCTTTGTCTTCAGAATACCTTCATGATGTTGAAATGTCACGAGGCGACGTAAGAGTAAATGACTAATAATAATTAAATTACATGCTAAATAAGAAACTAGATCTGCCAGCAGATGGTGGTAAATGTCTTCAGTTGATTCATTCAAACGGCTGATTCATTCAGGAATGAAGTAAGCGGCTCTCTTTATGAATAGGACTTTAAATGATTCACACGATTCGTTCAAAACGCAGATTCATTCAGAAACTAAACCCCACACTTAAGACCCACAACAATTCTGCCAAGGCTTTAAAGGTATTTATTTGCAAAATTGAGCAAAAACAAATAAAATTGTGTTTAAAATATAAAACAATATCAACTTACTGAACTGTTGAACATTTAAACTTGTAATAAAAAAACCTTTTAGAGTAAAGCGTTTTGAATTTTACAGGATTAACACTAGCTAGTGTTAACAGCACCCTCTAGCTGGCAAAAAAACCGCTGAGTTACCTTTATTAACACCTCTGATTGTTATTAGTCACATCCGGGACATCTGTGAGCTCGAAGCAGCTTAAATATTTTCCACTGACGTAATTTTTTTGCTCACAATGTGGAGCATATGAGGAAAAAAACTTGTTTTAAACATACTCCAAAAATGTGTTATGTAATTTTGTTATGAAACAATATGATATTTATTCGCTGTGAGCGCATAAATTTTTCTTAATGTCATTTGGTTCCTTTCACTCGCAACGTGGAACAGATAAGGACGTTGTTCCTCTTCAGGAACTCAAACCACGTCAACAAGACACTATGGGGAATGCCTCCAGCGTGACGGCTCTGAATAGTATGTGTAATCAGTCCAATGGATGGGCGAGACATCATAGGCGGATGACGTCATTGGCCAGGAAGCATAAAAACACGTGAAGTGCACCTGGCTTCTGCTTTTTGTCATTTAGCAAGCGCTCTGTGTGTGTCAGTCTTTATTTGGTGTTGTCTGTCTTTTATCACTTCTTATTTAAAAATTACGTGTGAATGCAAGAGTGAGAGTGGGCTGCATTTCGGGCTATGTTGTTCCCTACCCAAACTACGTTACGGGAGGGGATACGCACAGTTTCAGTGTTGTCTGCTCGAGAGCAAAGCACATTTTGAGTAAGAGCTTGCTGCTGCTGCTATGACACGTTTCTTCCTGAGCAAAGAAAAAGCTTGTGCGTGAAATCAACGCATGTTGCAGAGCCAACTGCATTTCAGTTATTTAAAGTGATGCTTTATATTGTAGCCAGACTGTAGTAAATGTCTGGATTCAGAGTGACGCTCCCTGGCTGGAGGGTTTTTAGCAGGAGGTGGAGCAGCGGAACGTTATTCTTTCTACTCCTCGGCTAAAACGTCCTGGCGCCTATGGACCAGGACTTTTGAGGGCCAGCCCACTCTGGGGAAGAGTTGCGCGCACCGCATTACACGGTGCCCTCAGGAAATCAATCTGCTAACCCTGCCAGTGCTTGGATGGATGTCTCTAGAGCAGCTAGATCGGTCTGCAATGATTCGCAGGCTCTGGTTGTGGAATGAGAAGTAGATACTCTCTTGAGTAAGGAGGCCATCGATGTGGTCCTCCTCGCTAAAGAGGGTCCAGAATCTACAGCCTTTACTTTACTTTATAATTCAAAATAAGGATGAAGGGCTGATGCCCATTTTAGATCTCAGGCTCCTGAACCGCTTAGTGAAGAAACTGCAGTTCAGGATGCTCACTATCAAACTGGTTTGTCATAATAGATCTAAAAGATGCGTACTTCCATGTGTCCAACCATCCTCCACACAGGAATTCCTGAGGTTCGGGGGCGAAGCGTACCAATATCAGGTTCTTCCTTTTGGCCTTGCACTCTCACCCTGCACATTTACAAAGTGTATGTATGCTGCCCTGGCTCTTCTGCAACTCCAAAAAAGTGTGCTTTCTCCAGCACGGAGAATCACTTTATCTTAACTTTAACTTTAGACCCCCTGGCAACACGTTTCCTCCGTGGTGTAACTGAGGTTGAGGCCTCCAATACGATCCCAAGTCCCTATGGGATCTGGCCGTGGTGTTAGAGGCCCTCTGTGGGCGACCTGTTGAGCCCATAGGGGAGAACTCAGATTCATCTGTACCCTGTGGGTGTGTTTTGAGGGTCCCTGTGGTCACACCACAGCCGATTGTATTTCAGGACTTCAGTCCTCCTCCCTTCAGGGAGCCCGGCCAGAAGAAGCTATTGTGGATGCCATCAATACTACTTATGAGTTCTCTGGTCTCCTGCCACTGTTAGGAGTCAAGACTCATTCAACTAGGAGTGTGGCGGCCTCCAAGGCCTTGATATCTGTGGTCTCTATACAGGAGATCTGTAACGCTGCGGGATGGTCTACCCACCACATGTTTGTCCGTTTTTATGGATTGGACTTGCGAGTCACTCCAGGCTCTTTTGTTCCCTTGCCCTAGCTGTGCAGGTACACATACTAGGCTCGAGTTCCTGAAAAGGAACGTCTCAAGCGTACATATGCAACCCTAGTTTCTCAAACTAGACACCACATCTCATAACCACACTTCCAGTATCCCTGCCTGTGCTCACTTCATGACATTGAAGCTGAAGCCAGCTGCACTCCACATGCTTTATGCTTCCTGGCCAATGATGACACCCACCTATGACGTTTCGCTCATCCATTGGACTGATTACACATACTATTCAGAGCCGCCATGCTGGAGGCATTTCTCATAGCGTCTTATGTCTTGTCAAAGCGGGGTCTCGTTCTTTCAAGGAGCTAGGGTTACATACGCAACCTTAAGACTTTTCTTTTCTATAAGGAAAGGTCAGAAAATATCTAAAGTAAGTACTTTAAATTACTTGATTTAGGATATGTATTTAAGCCATTCGCGCGTACAATCACACCGGTGTGATCAGGCTAGGCTGGTCCCTGGCGCATACGATCACACCGGTGGGATTAAAACGTTCAGTGCATCATCAACTGGTGAATCCAAACCTGCTCTTGAGCTTTTGCTGGCCTAGAGCCAGATCGGATGTGCTAAGTGCTTGTCATATCACAAATATGCAGTGTTTCCAACCATATACTGCTAATTGTAGTTTTCATACATTTAAAAACACATAAGTACTAGCAAAACCATACATTTATAGTTTATAAAATGCACACTAATGTCTATAGAAACGGCAATAATGATCCTTACAAATTTAATCTGACGACATGTTTTATTAATACTGTAGCATATAGAGATTGTGTAGGTTACTATAAAGTTGGCTCTTCTCTTCTCCCCATTAACCGGAGACTTACTTGAACATGTTTCATGAGGAGAGGATGAATTTACGTGTTGTAAATCCAACAGCTGACTTAAATTATACAAAGTGTGAAATGTGTACACATCTGCATGGACTTACAAATAAATGGTGTTAAAATCTACTCTGTTAGTAATGTACATTTCTCACACTTTCAAAAATGTAGTTTTAACTCCAAAATGGAGGGAGTCATATATACATTCCAGGAGTGTTAAATTTGCCTTAAGCAACCTGATCTCACAGAATTGCGTGAAATAACCACAAACTCTTAATGCATTATTCCGTGTTGGTGTCACATAATCACTGAAAATTCCGTGATACTACCACGTAAAAGATTACAATGTAATTCAGTGACAGGCATCAGCCCTGATCCACTCACGGATAACCAAATTCATTTGATATTAAATGTATACTTTTATTGTAGCACCTAGCTCCACCTTTACCCTAAACCTAACCAACATCTGAATAATATAAAACACACACAGACAATAAAAGCGCAGTCACAGGTAGTTATTGCAAAAACTGACCATAAGCAGTAGAGAAAAAAACATTACTAACAAGTTGCTGTATTTCAAGTCCTTCTGAAGCCATATGATGTCTTTTATACGAAGAAGAGACTAAAATACAAGGTTTTAATCGCTGAAATTATCCCGCTCCATTAACGCGTTGACCCTTATTCAAAAAACACTCTCGTCCTGTAGAATGACGCAAATCGATCAGCAGACACACAAGAGTCAATAACATTTCACAACAGCACAACACGATGGGTCACGAGACACACAAGGCTGATGTAAGGATTCTCCAGGCGGCATTTTTTAAATTTGCGCAAAGCAGCAGCTGCAGCACAGACGAGTCACCGCGGATAGAGAGATGGCTATCAATCCTTTTGCCTTAAATAATGTTGGCAGTTGGTTTATCTTGTGTTTTATTAACAGATGGTAGGTTTTGGGTTACGTGCTCATAAATGTATAAATAAATTAACATAAATAAAACTTTTGTGACCATTTACAGTGAAAAATCACACCCCAATACATATATACAATAATGGCAATATCATGACCTAATGTTTGAATTCAAATCCGTGAGTGGATCACGGCTGATGCCTGTCACTGAATTACATTGTAATCTTTTGCGTGAGCCCATTACAGAATTTTTGATGATTACGTGACACTAACACATTAATTCACCTTGCCAGAATGTGCTGAGAACGTGTCCTGTCAGTTCACACTGAATTAATTATACAGAGAAACTTAAAAAGTGTATAGGTGCATTATTTCTTTAAAATAAAAGCCAAACGGTTTGGTATTTTTATCAGATATGATGACTTTCCAACATTTTTAAATGTGACTGAAGTCTCCAAATACATTTGTACTTATTCTCTTATTCAGTTCTCTTATTACTAGTTTCCACTCCTTCCTTCTTTGTGCCACACAAACACACATATGTGTTCTGAGGGTGTGTGTTCCTGTGAGGATATGTAGTCTTGACAAACACACATGAGGAGTGGAAGTCTCTGTCTTACAGGATCTAAAGTCCCAAAAGAATAATCAGATCGGAACACAACATGCTATTAAGTGATCTTTCTGTTCGCTGTGTCCTCTGACGTTTCAAGAGGATTTGAAGAAGGAACAAATTGCTTTAAAATGGAAATATTTATCTTATCATAACTGGCAGGTAAGCACCACATCTATATCTATTTTCTTCATAATAAATGACTAAACTCTTCTCTTACTCTTATTTTTGTCGCTGGTTTAATTGCTTTATGTCCTCTCAAGCACCTCTCCTGTTATTTTTGCCGGTGTAGAGCAGGAAGTGGGATGGGTCGTGTGCTTCTGATCGATCCGGTGGTTGGCCTGTATGCGTTTGCCATGTTTATGATCTACCCTCTGCTGCAGCAGTATGTGTACCGTAGGCTGTGGTTTGAGCTGAGCGGCACAGCCTACCCTGCTGAGAGCCTGTCTGAATGCTCAAACAACCAAAGCTATGTCACCATACACCAGGTCAGAGCCTTTAACTACTTCAAAAAGGGCCATTTCTGCCTTCTTAAAAACTTTTTCTCTTACTGTGTGAAGGCATTCATCACATGTCCTGTAGATCTAACGTGTGATGGTGTGTGACACCTGTAACACAAAAAAAGCTACAATTAGCTTTGAATCTTTAACTTTAAAATGTATAAAAAATGAAAAAGAATTGGACTGTTTATGATGAATAACAACCCATTTGGTGATGATGCCAAGCCGCTCTCAAACTGAAATGTTCTCTGTTATGACGGTGACAGCTAGGCCTATATTAGTAAAAATAATTTATTGTTGCAATACAAATACTATACTATATTGAGCTGAAATTATTAATATTATGTTTAGGTTTCTAGGAAATACAGTATTATACAGTAATATTGCCTAAACTGATCATGTAGGGAAAATAAAACATCCTAACATTATCTATAAAGCAAACTATTATATATATATTAGATTAACAAATGCAAGTGCATTAAAATCCTGGACTAAAACTGGAGAAAAATACTTAACCAAAACTGAATAAAAAAATTATATAGTGCTGTCAAGGATTAATCGTGATTAATTCTTAATTGATTTGTTTAAAAGAACTTGGCTATATTTACATATGAAATTTATTAATATATATTATATAATATAGGAATAATAATAATTATTATTTTATATATATATATTTTATTTTATTTTTACCAAAAGGTACACTGTATGTATTTATATATGCATAATAAACATACACAGTATACACACATATATTAAGTAATTTTTTTTTTATTATTATTTTGGATGCAATTAATCACAGTTAATTGTTTGACAGCACTAAAATATAAAAAATAAAAAAAAATCTAAATCTAAAATTACAAATTCAAATAATAATAGAAATAATAGCTAAATTAGAATAAAAACAAATCTAACAGTATTAATACAACTAAAATAACATTTAAAAATAAATGTCTGCAAATAAAATAGCTCAAAGAAACTTGTGTGTGTTCAGAGACTAAACTGTTTGCTTTGTTAACAAGGCAAAGTTTACATTGATGATAATACTCATATCACAGTATGAGTTCTGACGAACCGGTTATATGTCGAGTCGAGCTCATGTTTTGTACTTGTTTTTGTTTGTACTCTTTGTGTGTACGAAAATTCCTTTTCAGTTCCCAAGCTCTTACTTGTGCTTGTCATTTGATATCTTTATATAAGCAGTTTCCTATTTCACACTCACTTTCATTGACTCACAGTTAGCCGCACTTAACTGGCATAACAAGACAGAACACTTAAAAATACATGAAGATTGTTTTATGTTCTGATCTGATTCTCTCTCTTCTCTCAGGCAGTGCAGAAGGAGACGTCAATATTCCTCCTCAAGAGTGAACTGTGCTTCCTCATTCCCAGTCTCATATCCGCGCTGCTCCTGGTGTCATACAGTGACCACTGTGGGCGTAAAGTTGCCATCGTTCCTCCTCTGGTGGGCGACACTCTGTTCGCGCTCTCCTATGTTTTGGTCAGCAGGTTCTCCTTCAGTCTCAGTTACCTGCTAGCTGCCTCCTTCCTGTCAGGCCTGATGGGCGGCCCCACAACTCTGATCGGAGGATGCTTTGCTTATGTAGCTGACCTCTGTGGAGCAGATCCGGAGGGACAGAAGACTGTCCGAATGGCTCGGCTGGACATGATTTTAGGGGTTTTGACTGGCTTGGCTTCTCTGTGCACTGGGTTCTTCATCAAAGCAGCTGGCTTCACCTGGCCCTTCCTCACTGCCGTCTTTCTGCATCTAATAAACCTCTTCTATGTGCTGGTAGTCTTGAAGGAGTCACTGGTTCTTCCAAACCCCAGTCTGTCTTCATCCGGTCTCTCTGAAGCCCCCGAAGCCCCTCGACTACGCCAGTCTCCAGCTCTTACCACCCGTCTGCAGGGCGTCTACCTGCTCTTTGCGACCTCTAAACGGAGAAGGAATGTAGTGCTGTTGCTCATGCTGGCTGCTTTTGCCTTTTTCAGGGTGATTATGATTATGTTTGTTGTTCAACAGTGAAGCATAATTTTTATGCCTCTAGTGGCATCTGACAGAATTGCAAATGTGAGAGGATTCTTCCATACCGACAAGCAGAATTCACTTAAAAATATGAATAGATAATTGCATATTTAACCTTACAGCGTGGTTGTAATTGTGCCTGGCTCACATGATTGTGTCTTTATATATAATAATGGAAATTTATAGAAAAAAAAAATTAAATATGCAAATAAAGATTAGCACTATATAATATAATCAGGCATAAAAATAAAATGAATAAGAATATAAGGCCTGTATGGAATACCATTCAAAAGTTTAGGGTCAGTAATTTTTCTATTTAGATTTTGAATCAAAAACATTTTTTTTTTAAATTTTGAATTTGATAATTGACAGTTTATAACGTGTCCATTTATAAATTGTCAAAATATTTCAGTTTCAACTAATTGCCACTCTTTTAAACTATTTTCTATTATTCTAAGAATCATGGATTCTGGATTTAAAAAAGAATAAATAAAAATTGACAGACCATCTATTTTCAACATTGATAATAATACATTGTTCTTGAAGCGGAAAATCCGTATATTAAAATGATTTCTGAATTATTATCATGTGACACTGAAAATGTGAGTAATTATGCTGAAAATGCAGCTTTGTCAACATGAAAATATTATATAAAAATTAATTTAAAAAATTGAAATTTCATAATATTACTGCTTTTGTATTTTTATTAAAATTGGTATCATAAGAATAAAATACTTATTTCATTTAAAACAAAACACAGTACTATAGCTAATTATACTATGGCTAATTCCTTATCTTTTTTATTATTTTAAATAATATATATATATATATTAAGTTATTAAAAATATTAAAAATATATTAATAATAATAATATATGTTATTTATAATTAAGATAAATTATTGTAATTATGCTGGAGTGAAAATGAATTAGCCCCAGTTTAAGAACTATGATTATTACTATTTCATTTATTATTAGCATTATTATTATTGTATCCCACACAGGTAGCCCTGCAGGGTGGCATGTCCATCTTCATCTTGTATGAGCTGAACGCTCCTCTGTGCTGGAGTGAGGTGTTCGTGGGTTACGGCTCGGCTCTTTCCACTGCCATCTATCTGGTGAGTTTTGCCGGTGTGGCGCTGCTCTCCCGCTGTCTGCCTGACGCCTACATCATCCTGCTGGGGCTGACGTCTGTGGCAGCCGGCCTCATCACAGCAGCGTTTGCAAAGTCCACCCTGCTCATGTTCCTGGGTAACACTAAGTTTGGGCATTTATGGAGTTTTTAATGGGTGACTGGATCTTCTATTTTCAGGCTGAACAATAGTGTATGTTTTATTCATTGCAGTAAGGTTGCCTTTGCTGTTGTCTATCATGCCAACTCCTGTCCTACGATCCATGATGTCTAAAATAGTGTCTGGATCCGAGCAAGGTAAGAATCTCAATAGAATAGAATTATTTTAATTACATTTGTTATTTTTTGGTTCTTTCCAAGTAAACAAATTCAGGTGTTCCCAAATAGAAAAAAAACCCATCCACAAACTCTGAATTATTGATGGCTGTGTGTTTGTGTACAGGTGCTATGTTTGCGTGTGTAGCTTTTGTGGAGATGCTGAGTGTTGGAGTTTCATTTACAATGTTCAGCAGCATCTATGCAGCTACTCTCTCCTGGTTCTCCGGGTTTAGTTTCCTGCTCGCTGCGGGCCTAACTCTCATTCCAGCCATCCTGATCTGGTGGGCAGCCCTTCTTTATATACCTTATATACACATCTGTAAGCTGTTGTTTTTGTCTCTAGAACATAAATGTAGAAATCTGAGGAGGATATTACATAACTCCAGTTCATGTCAAAGTACAAAAATAATCGGTGACCTTTACTTCCACACTATATTTCGTTCACTTAAATCGCTCCCTTTTGAAAGGTGACTGATTTATTCAAAGACTGATGAGCCAATAGCATTCAAGTAAGGACTGTGAAGGAGCATATCATTGGTTGAACGAGGCATGTTTAGTAGCATGTATAGTAACACATACACACAAAAAAAGCACACTTTATCGCCATCTACTGGAGTAACGATGTACAGTAACCTGACAAGATTGATTACTATCATTTAATTACTATTCCCTTTAAAAGTGAAGGAATTTATCTTAAATTTATGTAATTTAATAAAAGTTACTTTTCATGTAATGCCATTAAATACTGTATAGACTACAGAACAATTTGATAGTAGACAGTGTATTTAACGCCACAATTTAACATCTAATATTATAATGTACGTTTTTAATGTTACCTTCTTAAAATACTTAAGTCAGTTCAAGAATAAATTATTGAATTGTGTATTATTTATTTGAATAAATAAATTTGAGCTACTCAACTAACACTAACACTTCAATACTTCTGAATCCTTGCAATTGGTTTCAAAAGGTTATAGTCAATGGGATGAATCTAACTGATGATATCTTACCACTGAAAAGTATTCTGTGTGAACTGTATTCTGCATGATATATTATACTTTCTGAAGCCACAGTACTAACTGAATGGTATGCAAACTTATTATTAATTTTAAGTGCACTAAATGTTAATGATTCCCAAAGTTGCTATTATAATGTTTCATTGTATTTAAAATTGTGTCAGAGATGAGATTTTAAACACATTTACACAAACTTTCCCCTTAGTGTTATTCTTTGTCTCCGTTTGGATGTTTATGAAGAATCCCTCGTACTGACAGAGGAGAGGATGGAAAACCACACCGAAATCTGTGAACTACCACCATAACATGGACCCTGTGACCCCATGGACCCTCGCTTCAACTCTTTGGCACAATAGTGTCCTCCAGGGAAGTTAGAAAACACGTACGTAAACTGAAAGGGGAACCAAGAAATGCATAGTCGTGTGTTTTTTGGGCTCTAAACGAATGATTGTTTATAGTCATATGAAGAATATCTAAAATACATTTTCACATTGCTTGAAATGGACTCTAAATGGTTTAAGAATGTAGTTTAATTTCATGCATACGTATTGTATATACGAATCTGAAAGTTGTTACACAATGATATATGTTCTAAAGTATACTGATATTGTATTTTTTAATAAAAAAAAAATTTGTAGACCTTGTCACTCTTTCTCGTAAAAGATAAATGACATGTAAAACATGACACATAAGAAGAAATCATGTCAAATTTCTAAAATCAATGGCTTGGCTCAATGGTCATTTCTTCATGAAGTTGCTTATGACGTCCATGGGTAGTGGGAAGATGATGGTGGAGTTCTTCTCGGCTGCGATGGTGTTGAGGGTTTGGAGGTATCTGAGCTGAAGGGCAGATGGAGACTCTGCGATCACCAGAGATGCTTCCTTCAGAGCTCTGGATGCGTTCATCTCACCCTCCGCTGCTATAACCTACATTATCACAAACATCATATTAGGGTTTGGCATCAAAAATGTTACATGTGGTGTATTTTTGACCATTAAAATACACATTAGTAATGTGTGGCAGTAATACTCACCTTCGCTCTGGCCTCACGGGCCGCCTCCGCCTCGGCCGCCATTGCTCTCTGCAGCTGCTGGGGCAGTTTAACATCTTTAATCTCCACCCGCTCCACCTTAATTCCCCATGAATCTGTGGCCTCATCTAGAGTCATCTGCAACAGAGAGGAGGATTATGGGACAAATTTTCAAATGCAGTTATATCACTGATGCACAAGCAGGAATGGCAAATTTACCTCCCCTTTTCACCATCACACTCACCTGCATACTTTGGGAGATGCCTTCTCGGTCAGAAAGGACCTCAGACAGGTTCTTGGTGCCCAGAACGTTCCTCAAGGTGGTCTGAGCCAGTAAGCGACTGGAGTAATCTGCATTAGACACGTTTGCCACTGAGGCAACAGGGTCATTTACACGGAAGTACACAACACCATCCACAGAAACGGTCACTGAGTCTTTGGTCAAGATCTAAATGCAAACAAAAACAATATTTCAGTAACAAAGCAAGTCTTGAGTACAGTAAATCGTGTCCTTTATGTTATTTGTTCAATAACATTGACTTGCTCATGAACTAACCTAACCTGTTTTGAGTGAATCACTAAAACCATTTGCTTAAAAATATCAGTTAGGAGACTCATGAGTGAGTCTTTGAATCATTTACTGAATCGATTCGTTAAAAATAGGCTACTGATTACTTCAGGAACGAAACAAAACAGCCTGCATCCCAATGTGCACACTATCCACCCTAAATTATGTGTGATATTAGTCATTTACAATACTATTTAGGGCAGATGGGTGGATAGCAACACTGGGAATCAGGGTGAGGTTTTCACAAGTGATATTTAGTCATTCACTCAGGATGAATTTAAAATAGAATAATGGTCCTTTGCTGTTTCTACTAGCATAACCACTTCTGTGGCACAATTAGCAAGAATACTATTTAATGTGTTATTCCGAAATCAGCATCTAATGTTTCATTCAATAATCAATGACGTCTTCCCGACCGAGTCATTGAATCATTCCCGGAAATGATTCGTTCGAAGACACTGATTGTTTGAGAGGTAGTTGATTTAGCTTTGACTTCGCCTGTTGTAACTATTCACGTGTTAAATGTGAGTCGATATTAACCTCTGGTTTATTGAGTTTTTATTTATTATTTTATTTACCTCCTGGGGAGGGATGTCAAATGAGATGGTTCGAAGATCCACTTTAACAAACGAGTCCGTGCAGGGAATGATGAAGAAGATTCCTAGACACAGGTAACATTTGTGAATTATGTTTGTTATTATATAATACTGTATGATCTGTGTGAAACATTATTGATTGATTATTTGAACTAAACTGAATTCCTGTTCAGGAGTAGAGCAGAGCTAGGTCACGTTTATTGTTTTAAGGACAAGTTCTGTGAAGGGCTAATATTTGCCTTTGACAAAAGATGGTGTTTCCTAAGTATTTGTTTAGCTTTAGCCTACTGAATCGAAATATTACCTGGTCCTTTGGCTTTTCGATCTGTTATCCGTCCAAGTCTAAATATGACAGCACGCTCATACTCTTTCACAATCTATAAAACAATATTCAACAATATTAAGTTGGTTATAATTCATTTGAACAACAACTGCATTTGTAAAACATTCAGACATTGATGCAACTTCCTGTTAAAGTTCAAGTGTAGTTAAATTGATTTGTTATCAAAGTAATTATAGTAAAAATATAATATAGCCTATTATTTAATATATTTTCTGGATTATTTGTTTTGTTTGTCCTATTGTGGTTCATACCTTAATGCTTATGAAAATGCTGATTGGAAATATCAAGATGGAGAAAAAGGCAGAGATAATCACAATGATCCACCCACAGCAGCCCAGGCTTCCATTGCTTTCACCTGCAACCACAGAAAACGGTGACGTTCTCAAAAACAGCACACGACTAACTTAAAGGTTCACGTGGAAGTCGCTAAACTGTGAACCATTCAGTTTCCAGATTCTTTCGTTGACCACCAAAAAAGTGTCATAGTGTAACAACTGACTACTCAACTTAAAATTCATTTATAAAATTCAGTTATGTAATTCATTTATATAGTTTGGTTTGCTAAGAAACTAAATTCTCTCTTCAACTAACAACTTATCAGTAAGATAAGTTACTTACCCTTACTAACAATTAAACTGTTAACCGCATCTTATCTTTTACCCTTAACCCTGAAAAGAAGCACTTTACACCAAAAAGTCAATATCGGCCCTCACTGGATAAACTGGGTCTCAGGTAAATGTCACCCTCTTGGTGGTCTTTTGTGAGTGGGTGGATGGTGAACATTGGCCATCCATCAATTTCAAACCAAGGCCATATTTTATGCATCATGACTCATGATGTCTGTCACGCTCTTCTAAAAGAAAGATAAACATGTTCATATGTGATCGCATGTGGTTACTGTATAAGTTCTAAACTACCGTGTTGTACAGATCCATCTATTAACCTAAGAGAGAAACTATAATAAACTCTTTAGGTCATTTTTAATCTGATGTGATTACTCAAATCAGGATAATAGGCCAACTCTAAAACGTTGAAGGCTAAAATGAGTAGCTGACCAACATAGAACTTTCTTTGAATTCAGTATAAAGATTTTAGAGTAGGCTAACACTTTACAATAAGTTCATTAGTTAACGTGAACTAAGAAGGAACAATTCCACAGCAATTATTAATCAAAGTTAATGCTAATTTCAGCGTTTATTAATGCAATATTAAAAGTTGTGTTTGTTAACATTAATTAATGCACTGTGCGCTTACATGAACTAACAATTCATGGATGTATTTTTATGAACTAACCTTAAAGATCCTGTAATAAATGTATTGTTTATTGTTTGTTGGTTTTAGTTACTACATTAACACCTTATTGTAGTGTTACTGATTTTATTAACAAAAATTAAAATACATTTAAAATGCATTTAAAAATTGTGTATAGGTGTCTCTCACACTCACAATTGTCTTTTTGAGGTGCCTTTAAATCTTCTAGTCTTTATATTGTGATATTGTGACATACCATATGCACGTAGCACCTCAAGCTTAGTTGACCTTTCCTGTCTGTTTAGATTATATCTAAACAATTTCTCGCTAGGAATACTAAAAATAATACAACCAGTTATTTAATTTCATATGTGTACTTCATATATATCCATATATTTCATATATTTGTTATGAACGCAGGTGCATTTGTGAACTAGTGGAAAATTGACTGCTTTGCAAACCAAACGCTAATGCAAATGACAAATCTAACTGATCATAGTTAAGCAATACAAACTCAATCGACACCTCATTCGACCACACAACTCCTGTGATATATATGCTATATTATACAGTCAGAACATTACATGTTAAAGTCCAATGTTGAGAGACAAAAGGGTTAGATTAAAAGAGGTCCTCTTACTGATTAGATTCTGCTTGCTCTGGGCTCCTCGTTCCATCTCAGACTCCATTTCCATGGGAGTTTGTTGCTACACGAGATGTTAAAGACGGCTCTGGCTTTGTGCGTAACTGAGATATGTATTTGTACTGCAAAAGCACTTCCTCTGGGTGTGGCCTTGTCTACAATGCAATTAGAAGATCATTTACAGACACTAATGGTCTTATGACTCTACCCGTTGTGCAATATGAAGCTGATGTTTGTTAATGAAGCATTTATGATGATTGTGATTTCTCTGAAACACATCCGCTGTGTTTGCTTAAGGCCAAGATGCTTTATTCTTCAGCTTGTCAGCGTGCTTCTCCCTGTTTAGTTTTAAACGGCTTTTCTTGTTTTACTCTTGTTGCTTTTTCTTGTTTTTGCAGGAAGTCATAGGTAGTATTACGAAATGTCAAGTAAGCGAACACAGAAATCTCATGATTTATGACGTGAAAAAGATTACTGTGGTTATTTCACTCCCTCTGTGTGATCAAAGGTATGGGCAGGGTAAATCAATGTAGAAAATGATCAGAAATATTTTAGAACCTCCGAGACTTCAATGGAGAATTTGCCAAGTTTTCTTTAAAAATCAAAAAAGGGAAGTCTGTAATAAAAACACAAACTTCTTTTAAACATGTTAAATATTTTCTGGGGAAAAAAACAAATATATATATATATATATATATATATATATATTTGTTTTTTTGTTGTTTTTTTTCCAGAAAAAAAAAAAAAAATAT
>JAUMHI010000051.1:7633877-7649462 GCA_032359435.1 Enteromius unitaeniatus
TATATATATATTTATTTATTATATATATATATATATATATATATATATATATAAAGAATTTATCTATACAGAACTATATTTACTGTATAAATGTTAGTGCTGTTAAATAATTCGCATCAGAAATACGTTTTTGTTTACATAAAAAAAATGTGTGTACTGTATTATTTAAAGACACACTGATAAAAACATATTTCGAAAATGTTTATATTTTATATTATATATTTTTTTTATAAACACTTGTTTTTCTTAAATATATACATGCATGTGTATTTATCTATGCATAATAAAACAGTACACACCTATTATTAAACGTTTATTTGATTAATGCGATTAAAGCAAAAACTAACTTTAACAATGCGCAGCATATTTGTTGCAGTATTTTTTTATCTTTTTGTTTTGTCTTGTTTTAAATTGTATATTGTTATTATACATGCTTTGTATTAACTAATGTGGAATTTAATGCATTGGTTATATGTAGGAACTCCAGTATTGCATAACAGCAAATAAGTGAATAAAGGGACGAGTAACTGCAAGAGTCTCCTGATTATTGATGTGAAAAAGATAGTGATGCATCCACTGCTAACCAACAAATTCTAAATAAAAACAAACAGCAAGAGAATCTAGGAAAAGAACTTTTATTTCATGATGCTGTTAGAACATACTAGACTAAACCTACCATATTCTTTATTATATTTTATAATATATATTGAACACAAAAATGATTATCGTAGACTCTGAGATCTACACATTGTGTACATGCAATCCATGGTTCTGACCTTAATATCAGCAAAATTGCACAGCTGTAAAATTTGTAACACTAAAGTCACTGTGGAGTTGCAAAGCAGCTCCTTTAAAAATCTGCAAGGTAACTTGGGGGGGGGGAACGAACAGCTACAGTACAAAGAGCAAACACCTAATTTACCCATTCTCAAAGGGTATTTACATGTACAGTATTTGACAGACATTAAGAAAAGGTCAGTTAACTCACTACCTTCATAATACAGGGAAAAACAGTTAGTAAGATTTAGACACCCACGCTATTCACATTTCCTCTACTGGTGTATATTAAATTCATTTTAGTATTTATTTTTAAAATTATGATGCTTAAACAGAGTTAAGCCCTACTAGAAACAAAAAAAGAAAACAAAAACCCATTTCATTCAAATACATATAACAAACAGTCCAGCCCAGTCTTCAAAGGTCAAGAAAAATTCTGTTCTACTAATGCAGAGCTCTAAACCACAAGTGTGTCTTGATTTAAGACGCGAGTGTCTTCTACAGGAAACTACTGGAGAGTAGAGCTGCCACATACGTTTTTGAATTTACCCATAATTGCGTTATGACACACCTATTTTTCAATGCGGAGCACTACAGTCTACAATGTACGTCATTGTTTATGCACACTGCACACCGTAGGTCACATCATTTTTGATATTCCTGCCCACATACAATGAGTTACTGCCAGCCCAGTGACGGATGCAGGCCTGGCTGCAGAGGGAAGCTCGAGCCAGCGGCTGCAGGGTAGTTCGTGAATCCATTCGGTTGTGGAGGGTAACTGTCGAGCGCTGATACAGAGTGAGCCTGCAAATACACACACAAAACTAACATTTGCATAGAGCAGTACACTCTTACGATCCTGCTCATAATCATAATAACAACAACATCAAGTGACCCTTCAAACAGAGACTTATAGCAATTAATATATAGCTACCTGCAAAAGAGCAGATTGCATGGCAGAGTTGTGAAGACCAGAGAGGGCAGCAGGAGATGCTGTGGTGGAGAAGCCTGGCATGCCTGGGGGGAAAGACAGCAGCCCTGGAAAAGCTGCACCTCCAGGGGCCTGAAGACCACCACTTAGCCTGAAGAACACATTAGGCAACATTGCATTAGCAATTAATAATGCAGTTCTAATGATTATCTTACTAACACAAATAGATTCCACTTGTTTACTTGTGGTGCTTTACAAGGGTCACAAAACCCTAAAACACTTTTTTTGAGTTGTTTACAGATATATACATGTTGTACATTGCTTAAAATAGTAATACATGTCACTAAAAATGTTACAAAGTGGAAAATGGTCATTTTTGCGGTTTTTGCGACCATTTCATGCATCCGGTTTTAAAAGTCCCCCTTTAATGCAGTCTCTGCCTTGTCTCCACACTCTACCCCCACCCCTTACCCCCAGTGAACAACGCCCCTTTTCAGATGTGAAAAAGCACTTCTGAGACAGGGGTGTTGTGACCCTTTAAGGCAGAATCCAAGACAAAACCACATTTGATTTCAGAAGGTTTTGCAATTACTATGTTGCTAAGCTTTCGGTATAATAATAATAATAATAAATAAAACTACCCCTGCCCTAAATCAACCCTTAAATAGTATAATCAAACTTTGTTCCTTGCTAATACTTGAATAACATGAAGTCATGCAACAAAATTAAGTGAAAAAAAATTTACCCAGCCTGGCCAACAAGGGCAGGGTTGAAGTTGGAGCTGAATGCAGAGGCGAATCCAGGAAGCACAGGAGAAGAGGAGGGGACTCCTGCTGCGGCTGCTGCTGCGACTGCTGCTGCCTGGAGAGGTGCAACCGTGGCTACGGAGGAAGAGGCTCCTGGAAGCCCCATCAAAGAGGACAGCACTGGACTACCTGCTGCAGCGGGCCCTGAGCCTCCAAAACCTGGGAAACCAGGGTTTGAGCCAGGAGGAAGACCCGGGAACACAGAAGGAGCTGTGGTCAATCCCAGGCCAAAGGGAGAGGGTGTGGGAGCGCTAGAGTGAGCCAGACCAGAATATACAGATGAGACTGGAGGAGTAGGAGTGGATGGAGTGGAAATGGAGGACTGGGTTCCAGGAAAAGGAGACATTGCTGGAAAATGAGGAGAAGGGCTGCTTCTAGATTGAGAGACCAGAGCTGAAGAAAGACTGTGGAGTCCGGCTACACCAGCAGTGTTGGGTAAAGAAGACTGTGGTGAGGCAGAGCCATGGGCCATGCCCATAGGTCGGGCAAGAACAGCAGAGTTAGGCATTACTAGAGAGCTAAGAGAAGGGGTGCCAGAGCGGGAGGGACCTTTGAAAGCAGAAGGAACGGGACTGTTGCTTCCACTACCTCCGCCATGCCGTGCCATGGAGCTAGCATGTTGGTCGCTAAACAAAGCTCCAGCAGGGCTACTCATGGCTGTCTGGGAGGTCAGTCCAGGAGAGGGCTTAGGACTTGGAGCCGCAGGCACCACTGGTAATCCACCAACACCTTGCATGTTGGGAGTAGAGCGTCCAGGAGTGAGAGAAGACATCCCTGATGGTGTGTAACTACGAATAACTGAATGTGACGGGGTAGGGGGAGTGCCAGGGAGCGAAATTGCTGACTGGGGATCTGAGGAAGGTGGGTAACCCTTCTTTGAGTGTAATACCATAGATCCATGAGGAGTCAAGGGGTCACCAGCCCTGGGAATAGATGTGAGTCCACCAGAAGGTGTTTCTGAGCGGGGTGCACCATGGAAGGGAGAAGGAGGGAGGCTTGTACTTGGCCCGGGTGTTCCACAGGGTGTTCCAGATGGGGTGTGACTTTTGATGACTGATGGGGTGTTTCGACCAGAAGGAGGCATGCCAGAGAAAGGAGAAGGAACTGGTGTAGTGTGGCCACTGGAGTTTGAGGCAACCTGGGGAGAACCAGCTGGGAGAGGAGGCCCTTTGATGACTGAGGGTGAGGGGGCTGGAGTAGGGGAGTGGGTTACAGGGTTCTGGGATGGGACCATGCCAGGAAAAACTGGAGTGATTGGTGTGGTAGGCTGAGGCTGGGAGGTGACTGGAGTAGATGCGGTGGAGTTATGAGGAGAGATAGCAGATGTGCCGGAGATGTTGGCGTTTGGATTTTGTTGACTAACAGGTCGGCTGTAACCTGAAAATATGAAACAAACACAATTAAATATTAAAAAGAGGAAATCAATATGAAATGCAAAGACAAAGGTACCACATGCATTTACGTTTATTAGTGTTGGATTTTAAAGGCGTATTAGAAAGAAAGAGAGTTAGTTCAGGAAATCTCCCAATCATCTAGCTGCACAATAAGATGCACAATGCAGCAGAGCAAGCATTCACTCTCTAAACATGAACTGACAATTTATGACATAGCGCCCCCTTGTGATAAACTAAATAGACAAAGTTGTAGCATACCTAATATTAAAGAATTTTCTGCGTTCAATAGAAAATTTCAGCTTGTAAAAAAAACAAAAAAAAACAAGCAAACATCTTGGATGCAGTGAGACACTTGCAATAAATTTAAACTATTTAAGGTAATGCCATTGAGGCTTAAATATTGTGTGTGTGTTAATAAAATGCTTTCAAATATTTATGCCAAGATACGCAAGGACCTTTCACAATAAGAACAATTCTAATGTTGTTTTAGGCATTTTACTAAATAAAGTCTAAAACATCAGTCTCACCACAAAGATTTAAGAACAAATTACATTTGCACATTTGTGCATTGTGCAGTTTACTTCTATTGCAAAAGCCTTAAAGTGACCACCTTTTTCAGAACATTTCATTCACACATAGATTGTGTGCTCTCTAAAATCAGCCATAGCATATGGAAATTACCATATTAGCTCAGTTAGATCAGTAAAGAAACCCCGGAGAGCGTTTTAAGCATGATCAAATTGCATGCTATAGGTGCCGCAGGCAGATTTAAAGCATGCTGTGGTGAGGTAGCGTCTACAGACAGCATTGCAGTCACAGCTGTTAAAGGCAGCACACAGCGGTAGCAACTGCATGTTGTACCTGCCAAATTGGGAGTGGCTCGGTAGGGTGGGGGTGGCACACTGGCGGTGATGACCCCACCCACTGACACCAGGCCTGCGTTGTTGTACGCACCTGGGCAGCATCCGGAGAAGAGGGTGAGAACAGTCTGCATCCATTCCCCCAAATTAACTTTCATATTGCACACAGACACATTGCTGACATATGCATGGTCTACTGTTTCTTGTACATTAGGGAGATTATCACCCATACAATTTATTCTTGATCATTTTATTCTAATTTGAAGAGACTTACTTGGAGCGATTGTTGCATGTGGCCTACATGGTGGGATAGGGTATGGCACAGGTCTGTGTGGATTGTATGTTGATGGCGACTTTCGGAAACAAAGAGAAATTGATGCAAAAAGAAATTAGTTCACTATTAAAGATCATGTTATGGGATTCTTAGAGATAACAGAACAATAATAAAACATTCAAAGAACAAATTTGTTTGGGCAGTAGCACCGGTCCATTGAAACATACCGGTTTGCTTGGTCCAAGGATGCGCGCAGCAATGCCCTTTCCATCTAGGATTGCATCGTCTCCATCCTTTTTGGCAGACAATCCCTTGAAAGTACCCGAAATTAAACAGTATGTATTTAAGAGGTATTTAATGCATTTTTATGTTAAGGAACTTACAGGGAATGTTCCAGTGACCTGGCTGGGTTTGCCTTTGGGGTAAGGGTTGCCTGGGATCATCCCGCAGGATGAAATCATCGCCACTGGAGCTTTACATCCCACCTTACACACCTTAAATTACAGACATGTACTGCATTGAAATCCCTATAGCCTATGCTTGGCCATAATATAGAGTTTGTAAATTCTCATGAACAAGTAAGTTTTACCTGCTCTAGGATTCTTCTCGCACGCTTCCTCTCAGCGAGGTGAGTACGGAAAGCATCCTCCACGGGACGGAAGTTTTGAGCGTCAGAAATATTTCTGTGAAGTATACATGACATATTGCATTATATGTCATTTGTTTAGATATTTGCAGGTGTGCGTTGATGTAGTGTGTAACTTACAGAGCTATGAGTTCCAGGACAACAATTCTGTCCTTTGTGAATGTGAAGCAATTAAGGATGTTTGCAACCTTCGTTGTTGGAATTGCAACCATTTTCTGGAGGAAAAAAACATGTTATGCAGTTAAATGATTATGCACAACTAAAAAGAGTGTAGATTACTAAAATCAATAAAAAATAATAATTCTTACATGCTGCAAGGCTTTGACTGCCTTTACTTGTGGCTCCGCCCAGGAGAAGTATTTCAAAATGTCAATAACCTGAGGAAGGATGTCTTACAGGTAAATAAATGTTACCGCAGAATTACAGTTCTCTACTGTAATTACATCAACATACCTGTTCACTGGAGAAATACCCATGAACCTGCTCTATAGCTTTGATTCGCTGATCTGTCAAAACACACTTAAGGAAACAAAAATTGCAGTATTAATATTATCCTCTGTTGCTTATTTAATCAACCAAACGCATCACAACTGCCTCTTTCCAGAAGCGTGCTATACTGTGCTGCAAACATAAATAATACCTTTCTAATTTCGTCCAAGACGATATCAAAGGATTTCTTGTCCATCTTCTCCGTCGATGCTCTGATCACTATATTGATGACCAATTCCTCCTACAGCATCTCAACGAGGACCATTCATTCACCTGCTGATGGGACACTTCATGCAGTAATATTGTTATACTTATTCACAGCCAAAAATATTTGAATTCACCAATTTTTTTTGCGTATGATTTATCCTTTTAGTGAAGCAAGAATCATTTCGGAGAGGTTCTGTAGATCCAACAGAGTGCTTGCGGTCTCTTTAAGTTCAGGCTGGCATCATGACATGAGGAACAACAATAGTCCAGTGCTAAATCCACACGCTCCTCAAATGCACCAGTCTTCACATTTATGCATGTCTTTTGTCGTGTTTGCACGATTACACATTTCGCTGAAATGGTTGAAGAGCATAGTCCGCGCGCTAGTTCTGTTTATTTAGTTTTATTACCGCTGTTTGTTGGGGTTTAGCAGAGATGCTAAAGGCTGCAGTTCGTGTGCGACTTCCTTTGTCAGGACCCCGAAAGAGGGCGTTTCTAAATACGCCTCAAAACGAGTTGACTGTATGTTGAAATAAATGGCAATGTTTTCCATTTCTTAATAATGAATTGTCCGAATACTAATGGTATTCAGTTTTTATATTTGTCACAAATACAGGCAATTATCTTTAAAGATAGCAAACAAATTAGGTAGTTTTCGGATTCTCATAATGGGAAAATTTGAATAAAATGAATACTAATAAGTTATCCGTTTAAAACAAGCAATACAATAAATGCCAGCGAAGTCCTGAAAGGATTGTCGTCATTTTCAAACAGGCGCATTCTCGGACACCTAGGCGGAAGTAAACAGCTTCATGTATAATATGCTCTAGTTCTGTTACTCACTTTTATTTTATTATTTTGTTAAAAATGGACAGATTTGTTTGGACAAATGGGTTACTTGAGATGAACGAAACGTTAGTAATTCAGCAAAGAGGAGTGAGACTTTACGATGGGGACGACAAGGTAATTAGTCGTAGATAACGTTAGTGAATTATAAAAGTTATGAAATGACAACCATGTGGAAGATACGGACCCGACGATGTAAACATTACAGCTAAACACATGAATATTTTAGATAATGTCGTTTACATGTTGTTTATTAATGCTATTGGGCCAATGCAAATACAATAACGATATATTAATGTGCATCACTAGATATAGTGTATATAGAAATGCTCCATGTTATCCTTTTTCCATATTAACAGGCTAAACTTGATGCTGGAGTGGTTCTTCTTAGCACCCATCGCCTCCTCTGGAGGGACCAGAAGAATCATGTATGCCATTTCCAGTATTTTTGAAGTAGTGTCCCATTTTTGTTTTGATCATGTCAAACTTTTCTCTTTCTCCTAAGAACAATGCCTGAAATATCTCATTTCTCTCTAGGAATGCTGTATATGCATACCCTTGTCACAGATCATATTCTTTGAAGAGCAAGCAGCCGGCATTGGAAAAAGGTAACTGCACTTTAAATGCATTTGATATGTGTAGCATGTCATAATAACAATATTGGGAACCACACCCCATTCGTTAATCTATATTTTAAAATTAAACCGTTACCTTTCCAACTCTGCAGTGCTAAGATTGTCATTCACCTGCATCCAATCCCGGAAAATAAGGATCCAGGCCCCTACCAGCACAGCAAGTACTCTTATATAAAGCTGTCCTTCAAAGAACATGGGCAGATTGAGGTCAGTAACCTAAGGGGTGATGTCACAAATATTTCTACTGAGATGATGCTTAGATTAATTCTGCTTACACGTGCGTGACAATCTGGCTTAATACAGTTTGAAGTATGCACTATAAGCAGTCACGACATGTAGAGAGGAACAGAGCAGACGTGTTAGATTGGTATAAATAAGGTAACTTGTGCTGTGTTGTGTAGTTTTACAGACGTCTAACTGAAGAGATGACTCAGAAACGATGGGAGAGTACACCTGTCTCACAGCCCATCCCCACAGGAATAGGACCTAAGGTTAGTGTAAACTGAATCTCTAAATGATACATTAACAACTACGTTTTGTTTATTATTTCTATTAATTCATGTTTCAGTGGTGAATTTTATTATTTTGTATATACACTACCGTTCAAAAATTTGGGGTCAGCAAGATATTTAATGTTTTTTAAAGATGTATCTTCTGCTCATCAAGACTGCAATTATTAGATTAAAAATCCAGAAATACTGTAATATTGTGAAATATATTATTTATATTTAAAATAACTGTTTTCTGTGTGAATATATTTTAAAATGTAATTTATTCCTGTGTTATTAAGCATCATCTTCAGTGTCTTCAGTGTCACATGAGCCTTTCAGAATCATTCTAATATGCAGATTTGTTTATTATCATTGTTGGAAACAGTTGAGCTGCTTATTAGTTTTTTTTAGGATTCTTTGATCATTAAAATATTAAAAAGAGAAGAGTTTATTTCAAATGTATAATAATGTTCAGAACTACTGTTACAGTATTTTACTGTTTCAGTACTGTTCAAAAGTTTGAGATCAGTACATTTTTATTCTTTCTTCTTTGAATGAAATGAATACTTTTATTAACCATTTAATTGACCTATTAAATGAACAAAAAAGTCACAGCATAGATTTACATTTTAGAAATGTTTTATATTTGGTAAAAAACTATGTTGTTTTTTTACTTGTTATTCATCAAAGAATCACAGGTTCAAAAAAATATATTTGGCTTCCAACATTGATAATTCCAGTAATAAATCAGCAGATTAGAATGATTTCTGAAAGGATCGTGTGACACTGGAGACTGGAGTGATGATGCTTTTTATCACAGGAATAAAATATATTCACACAGAAAACAGTTATTTTAGTAACACAGTTATTTTAAATAGAAATAATATTTCACAATATTACAGTTTTTCTGAACTTTTTAATCTAATAATTGCAGCCTTTATGAGCAGAAGAAACATTTTTAAAAACCAATAAATATCTTACTGACCCCAAATTTTTAAACAGTAGTGTATTTACTATTCATCAGCTTTAACTAACAACAACACAGTATAGCTATATTTTGTGAATAGCATTTGAAATTGATATTGTTTTCAATTAATGACATTATTTATTTATTTTTTTGATGCTGAATTTGAGTTTAATAAATTGCTAAAGCATTTTGGCTTTTATGATTTTCTTATGAAGTTTTATCAACACCAGATACAACTGTGTCAGCTAGTCCTAATTAGAAAATAGCATTAATACATTTAAATAAATGCTCTTACTGGTGCTCACTAGTCTCCAGTCACTAGTCCAGGGGTCTGATGACACTACAGAAGAAAATAAATCTGTGAATTGACCGTTAATTCTGCGTTTCCTATTACATCCTCAAGGTGGCAATGTAGTAATATTGTTTGCCGTTTGTTATTTGTGAATTTGTGCTATTCAGATATTTACAAAATGTATTATATATTATAGATATCTTTCAACATTCATTTAGCTTTTTTTATTTGTTTGTTTTTTGTATCTTGAATCTTTTTTTTAAGTTTGTAGCTTGTAAGGAACAGGCCATAACCCTGAAGCAGTAACCCCTGGGCAAACCCTTTCCTTCCTGTTTCTTTGTTATATTTGTTTGCATGTTTTTTGAGCTATTTTTTGTGCGTGTGTGTGTTTAACAAAGAGCGAGGTACATTTATTTCTCTCCTGCTCTCTTTGGTTCTGTAGGCAGGAAGAACACGCGCAGTGGGGATTGTGGGTATTGAACGAAAGTTGGAAGAGAAAAGAAAAGAGACCGATAAAAACATTTCCGAGGTAAGAAAGAGAAACAGACTGACAGTTAGTCATATCTAACATACAGCACTGAGATAATCAGGAAAGCTGTGGGCGCCATAGCCCCCTTTTAAGGGGCCCTTGATGTTAAACGGAGGCAGGACCCTGTTTTTAATGCTAGATGACCTCATAGCTCTGATTAGCTTCCTGGCACAGCTATAATGGAAGATAAAGAGAGAGTGCACAGCGGTGGCATATCCTGTTAGGTGTGGGCACACCCAGTGATTTACAGGTGATTTCTGCCTTTGATAAAGAGGTGTTTTGGATATCATTTCTTTCATGTTTCTATTCTGACACCTCTCAATTCTTTCAGGCCTTTGAGGATCTCAGTAAACTGATGGAAAAGGTCAGTCACTCAGTAGGGCGGTGAGTCGGCCTGTTACCCTACACAATACAGCCATGGTCAAGTTTATCACTCTTGATTCAGCGAATCACTATCTTTCCCTTCAGGCCAAAGAGATGGTGGAGCTCTCCAGATCCATTGCCAACAAAATCAAAGACAAACAGGGTGACATCACAGAAGATGAGGTGAGCTGACCCAAATGGGCTTGGGTTTCTGAAGCATCTGTGATTGGTTGAGATGTTTGACATTAGCTAATTGTTAATCATATACTGGATTTTATATATTACTGTTCAAAAGTTTGGGGTAGTAAGATCCTTTTATGGTTTTGAAAGAAGTGTCTTATGTTGAGCAATCATTCAGTGTAATAAAACAGTAAAATTGTGAAATATTATTGCAATTAAAAAGAAATGTTTTCAATTTGAATTAGGGCTGCACAATTGCCAAAAAAACATAATTGTTGATTATTCCTTGAATTTGTAATAGTGATTTATTAATTGCGATTATCACAATTGAACGATGAATGATTGTTTGAACCATAAACAAGCTGAAAACACTGTAACTGAAAAACAACTATTGCTTTTCTATAGTATTAAAGGAACTGTATTGTAATAATCAGAAAATGTCTGTTATGTTCAACAGGCATTAAGAAAACATGTTAATATCAAGTACTCATATCTCTGAGAGCAGTAGTAAAGCCTGGATATTCTCATTTAAAAAACGCAGTTGCAGCCCTCAGGCTTGATCCTGAGTTAATGCAGCACGTTCACATGAAAGTGTGACATCAGCAATGAGCAGCCAATCACATGCTTTTAAACTTTCATTCACTTCTTGTGAGAGAGTCAGATTCACTACCAAAGATTAAAAGATTGAGCAATATGAGGAATTTCAACACATTTACACAGCAAGATTAAACAATCTTTTAATAAAAGAGGAAAACTTGAGGAGGAAAAAACTAACAAACTTGCAAGTAAGCTGTATTGTTTATGTTAATTAAAAAGCCTATTACTATTAAATTAAATTGAGCTCTCTAACCCAGAACATAACCTGCCCCGGAGCCGGTTACCATGGCAATGAACACCAATTGAAGCCGAGTTTCTTTCATGGTACCTAAAACCCAGGATTGGTGCAAACTAATCCTAAATTTACCTGGCTAGCCAGCTAATCCGGCTTCATGGTACAGGCCCCTCAACTGATGTTTATGTTGTCATGTTTTGTTTTGGCCTGAAGCCCCACCCTCCATCTATCTCCCAATCACAAAGTCAGTAGTGTTTGGGCATTCAGGTTGCCTGCTCTGCGTAAACACAGCGCGATCCATCGTCATTGCGCTTGTTCTAGTTGCTGTCTTCTATTTGGCAACCTGCATGTGCGTCAAGTCTGAGTAGGAGGGGCAGGGTGAAAAAAACCATCTCCAGTATTTTGAGTTTGAACTGCAATACCTAGTTCAACCACTCTGTGTCAATCCTACATACAGTACCTTTAAGCCTCAAATGTCAGTAATACATTGGATTGATTTATTCTTTAAATAAAAGAGCAAAACTATGAATGGTATTATAATGTTATACTAAAATTAAAACTGGAAAGAGCCTAAAGATAACATGTAACAAGAAAAAAACACATCTTGCGTATGCAGAATTACATACTGTATGTAAACGTTGAATGATTAATTACTACTTTTGAACATTTACAGAATTGTGCCAATTGTAATTGCGATCAGAAAATTGTTTCGTTTTTTTTTTTTTTTTTTTAAGTTCATGTGATGGCAAAGCTGAACTTTCAGCCTCAGTACTCCATTCTTTAGTGTCACATGATTCTTTAGAAACCGTTCTAATTTGCTAATTTGCTTAAGAAACAGCAGTTGTACTAATTAATATTTTTGGGGGGGTTCTACTTTGACGACTAGAAATTTCTATAGGTCAGTATTTATTTGAAAAAAAATCTTTTTAAACAGTGTAAACATGTTTATCACTTTTAAATAATTACAATTTTGAAGCCCCAAATTTTTAAAATACAGTAGTAGTGTATAAACATATGAACATATGAGAAGAAGAGCCTTTTTTATAAGGTTGTCTCCACCTCAAAGTCTATTACTGCTTTAATCCTGCTTTGGTTAATAGGCTTACTTAGATTACATGTAGATAACAGCTGTTATTTATTATTTATTATTTATAGCTAAATGTTTGTTTTATTTGGCTTCCATATGCACAGATATGCTTTTAAAAGTTCAATCCTTCTCTCGTCAATAAAATAATACATTTGATTATGTACCGTTGTGTCGTGTTCTCTGGCTCAGTGGAGTGTCTGTAAATCCAAAGCTTGGCAAACATTGGCGCTGTAATCCACACAGAGCTCAGAAATCCCGCTCGCTAGCAACATACACTTTGTACAGAGGCATCGAGGGCAAGGGAATGAGGCAGCGACATAAATAGAAGCTGGAATTGAGCCGAAAAGCAGCCAGGATTGAGAGCCACCATCTTTCCCAAGTGCAGCATTGCATCCAAATAGACACAAATATTTATTGCACAGAAAATGACCAGTTATTACAATCAGATGAGGAAAAACTTTTGCCACATCTTAAAATGAGTTGATGTTTTTGTTCCATCTGTAGAAATTTTGAAAGGTCACATGCTAAAACTGGAATTTCTCAGCATTGATAGTAGCCTGTAACAGCCAGGCCTGCTCATTTGATCTTATATTTAGTGTAGAGCTACAATTAAATTTGTCGTGTTTGTTTTGTGTGGCCTCCGACAGACTATCCGCTTCAAGTCTTATTTGCTAAGTATGGGTATAGCCAACCCAGTGACCAGAGAGACACACGGCTCAGGAACGCAATTCCACATCCAACTTGCCAAACAGCTGGGAGACATGCTGCTGGCCCCACTGGAGGTAATACACCTTATCAAGCATATATACACCAATGTTCAAAGGGGTCAGAATACTGGGGTTCCTGTAAAATTTTTGATTTTGAGTAGCTGTGCATAAATTATGACATTGTAAAATTAACTGATCATTATCTGAAAATCATCATGATAACCAGATGGCTATACATTCTGTCTTACTTGACTGTATTACAGGATATTCTTTGTTATTCTGTCGTCTGTAGGAGCGTGGAGGAATGATGGCCCTCACTGAAGTGTACTGTTTGGTGAACAGAGCCCGTGGTATGGAGGTAAGGGGAAGCTGGACACATAATCAGATCTGATCCTGATCTCCTCCTCCGCATTAAGAGTGAAGCTGATGATGGCGTAGCCATCTGGAGGGTAGAGAGCAAGCTCTTGCTTTAAATTCAAGTGTAATGCATTGGTTTGGTTTGCATTGGTGCTGTCAAATGATTCATCTTGTTTTTGTTTACATAATATATGCATGTGTACTGTGTATATTTATTATGTATATATAAATACACACAGGTATATATTTCAGAAAAAATGTATGTTTATATCTAAAATCTATATATATGTGTGTGTGTGTGTGTATACATAAACATGAAAATTTGCATATATTTATATAATGAACTTAGATTTTTTGAAAATGTTTTTGAAAGCAGTCTCCGCTTTTGAAACACAATCATTTTTATTATAGTATTTTTAATTAATTTATAAGGTATATTGCCATGTAATAAATAATAGAATTTGTTCCTGTGATGCAAAGCTGAATTTCCAGCATCAGAACTCCAGGCTTCAGTGTCACACGGTCCTTCAAAAATCAAAAATATGCCGATTTGCTGCTCAAGAAACAAAAATCATTTTTGTGGAAACCGTCATACACGACTTTGATTACAAAAACGTTCTTAAGACATCCTAAATATCACTTTTCAACTGAATGCACCCCTGAATGCACGCTAAATAAAAGTATGGTTTTATTTCTTTGAAAATAGAATCATAATGACATTTCAAAATGTGTATCTTGCCTATTTCTTCACAGCTTCTCTCTCCAGAGGACTTAGTCAATGCCTGCAAGATGTTTGAATCCCTGAAGCTTCCTCTACGGTAAGGGTGTGAGCGTTTTTATTTGTGTGTGTGTTTGCGTGAGTAAAAGGGAGCAAATGTGGATGTCTTTGTAAGCCAGTCTTTGTAGGCTGAAGGAGGTCAGCGTGGGATCGGTCAGCCACTTCCTGGCAGACTTCCTGTTTTTAGAACCAATGTCCGCCCTCTGTCTGTTGACGGCATTTTTCACCTTTTAAAAGAAAACAACCCTTTGACTAACAAACCACAACTAGGTTGCATACGATTAGATTGTGAAGCAATGGTTCTTAAGTAGCCCGCAACGCAAACACAATTTCTCTTTCCCTGTCAGGCTGCGAGTATTTGACAGCGGGGTGATGGTGGTTCAGCTCCAGTCCCACAGTGAAGAGGAAATGATTGCCTCAGCTATAGATAACGTGAGTGCCATGCCATCATTTTTCCCCATCTGTGAAATCACTTATGTGGCCATTCAAACACCAGGCAGCAACTTCCTGTCATGTTTAATTGCAGGTTCGTAGAGTGGAAATTGGATCCGATTTATAACCACAAACTTATACAGCCAATTTCTTACTCTTCTATTAAATGGTTGTGGTTAGGAGAGTGAGAGAAGTTTCCCATTTCATACTCCTAGAAATTGCATAAAATGAACCACCTTCAAAGTGTTTTTGGACAAGACACAGCTAGCAGATGTGATTGGGGGTGGTGTTTTAGGTCAAAGAGCTGGAATGAGAGGCGTATCAGATTAGAAATTTCCATCCTTGAAGAGTCCAAGTCAGATGTGGTGAAGCAGAGGAATGTTAAAAAAACAAGCATATTTGAAGATCATTTTTACATGAGTTGGCAGTTATTACTCTATTCATATTGAATCAGCTATTAAGTTTGGTATAGTAGCCAGTCAAGATCACATCTGGGTCATATTTTATGTAAGGGATAATGTAGAGGCAGCCGGTAGTTATGGCAGAAATAAGCTGTATCACGCTGAAGGGGCTTATTTTGCGATAACTACTGGCTGACTCTGCATTATACCGCTTATTATACGGCTATTTGCCACATAAGGAAAAAACTGGACATGAATATGAATTTGAAACATTTTATTGGCATATTTGTTTTAAATTAACATT
>JAUMHI010000051.1:7649467-7671096 GCA_032359435.1 Enteromius unitaeniatus
TGGAGCGGTTATTATTTGAAAAGAACGAACCTGCAAATGTCTCAACTGACCAATCAGAATCAAGCACTCCAGAGAGCGTGTAATAAACTAAAATAAGAATAAGAAATTAGATCGCCAATGTTAATTTACTTTTTTTTGTGATTTTTTTAAAAAAAAATTTTATGAATTTGGAAAAAGGTATTAATGTAGAATTTATTATATATTGATATTAATGTTGTCAAACGATTAATTACAGCCAAAATAAGTTGTGTGTATATTTATTGTGCATATATTATAAATACACACAGTGCCCACATATTTCTTATGTAAACAAAATGCAGTTAATCATTTGACAACAGTCAGAGCAATAATTTATATAATTACAAATCAAATGCATTTCATTACCATTTAATTTATTTTCATTAAGAAAATGCTTAGGTGCATTATTATATTTTGGGCAAAAATTGTATTGTCATTTAAAAAATGAAATTCAAAGATAACTACCAAAAAATGAATTTCTTCAAAAAAAACGTTTTTTTTTTTTTTATTCTATAGTGAGAAATTGATTTTACTCACAGTGACACATTTATCTAATTAAAACATAGTATTGTATATTTTTAGCTTTGGCAATACCCCCCAAGCACAGAGCAGTGGTTTTGGTGGACATCCATCTGGGTTAATTGAGGTTTCCTTCTCTTCAAGGTGTCTGATAAAGGCTCCCTCACAGCCGAAGAGTTTGCCAAGCTGTTGGGACTGTCAGTTCTCCTTGCTAAAGAAAGGTACACGAGACATCCTTTTTTCTTATTTCATCAATAATTCATCCCTCAAGTGTCTTCTCGCTATTTTGATGTTTTGCTCTTCTTTACAGGTTGTTACTAGCTGAAAAAATGGGTCACTTGTGCCGAGACGATTCAGTAGAAGGACTGCGTTTTTATCCCAACCTGTTCTGATGCACGAAGCCAATATGTTATGGAACTGGTCCCGGATCCCTCTCAGAACTGATAACTCATTAGCTCTCGCTCCACATACAAGTGGGCACCTACTTTCCACTGTTTGTCAATAGGGTCTTTCATAAATGTTGGTTAAGGTACTTGCAGCATCTGTTTTGATTTTTTTTTTCCTGTGTCTAACATGTTTAGTGATTTCTACTGCCTCTAATGAAAAGGGGATGACAGAAATGATTATGAGGATGCAGAGGACACAGTTTATGTTGATATTGCGCATATTCAGTGCTGTAAGATTGTCCATAAAAATACGTGTGCATTACATATGCATCAAACCGTGTTGTAAAGGTAAAGAACATTTTTGAATTAAAAATCAGAAAATAACTGGCTTATCAAAATAATTCTGTTAAAAGCAATCTGCTTTTCCCCTTGCGGAAGAAAAAAGTCTTCCATATTATTTTGGACTGTTGTGTTAAAAAAAAAAAAAGAAAGAAAGAAAAGAAACATTTTCTATCTTGGGTTTTATTTCATGTGTTTATTTCTAGTGTGTTTTCACGTTCATTTTTCATTCTGCAGTATTATATCAGATTCTTCACCAGCGTTGTTTGTATTTGATGCCATTAATTGCTAGTACTGAGGAATTATGTTGTTTTTCTAAGGTCTTTCCACTGAAGCATGTGAGCCAGTAACGACTACTGTGTTTACAATGAGTCCACTGTTCCTAAATATAGTTTAATATATTAATGAACTTCAAATTTTGCCTGAAATGTCAGGCTCATCTTGAGACAGACATCCCCATTGTGAGGAGATTTATTGAGGAAAGGTTTTTTTTTATTAAACGGACGATTCACCGCCAGCCTCTGACATTTATGTTCGGTGACATGTGAACTACGGTGGCTAATTGGCTGTTTTATAGAGAGCTTTAGAGTCAAATAAAAAAATTGTACAATATGCAGTTCTTCACAACTCGATGGCTAGACCCAAATACTAAATATATTCTTGTGGAGACCAGACCGCATCCTAACTTAATTTCCCTAATGCCGCCGGTAGAGGAAGCAAGCGAGCGCGCGTGCAGTGTGGCTCAGTCTGGAGCGTGACGTTCATTCATTTAACGCTTAAAAACAAACCTCGCGGTAACGTGATGCCTTTCAGTCCGACAAGGATACATGAACATAACCGTATTCATCCGATTCAATGTCACATGTAAGTAAAATACTTATATAATCCACCTCTATACCTTTGTTTGCCTTTAATTGGACCATGTAAGTGTAGTAAATCGACAGGTTTTGTTTAAACCTGTAAGTGTAATGCATGAAGGCTTTTAAAGTTTATTTTGTTGAAGTTAAAGAGTACAGATCTAGACGGTGAGTAGTAAGTTTCTAACAAAAAGTAATAGGAATTTTAGTGTTTTGATGTGTGTCCCACATTATAACATTACATTATACATTTATCATACATCATTTTCTTTTATAATAGAGTAATATGTATTTCAAATAAGATATTTACCTAAACAATTATATATTTATAATAAAATATAACAAATGCAAATTATGTTAATTTAGAAATTTATATTTTTTTTTCTCTCCATATATAGCCTACATAGGCAATTAAATACGCATAACTGCCTAAAAAACGTAATTAAACACGTTTAAGCAATGTTTTTGTTTCATATCTAAACATTGCTCAGTAATGTTTGGAATGATATAGAAAAAATAATACAAATCAAGAAAAGCCATTGTGTGTATAGCCTATATTTTATTAAGTGTAAGTGTAGACTATATGTACTGAATAGAAGTACTATGTATTAAAATGTGAGATCATCTAGTAGATATTCAAATTAATTTTTCCATTTTACCAAATTGATAGTCCAGTAAAAGAGTTAGGTGACTGGTGAAACAAAAAGTGTGGTATGGAGAATAAACGTATTCATATCTTGTATCTTACTGAATTGTTTTCTGTCAGGACAGAGTGAATAACAGTGGATTGGGGTGATGTGGACAAAGAAAGATAAGAGGCCGCAGAAGTCGGAATGACACAGGGTTTCCCTACAGCGACCCTCTTTGTGCTGCTCTTCCTGAAGGGATTTGGTGAGAACATGTCCTTACATTTTAAAGAACAGTTTATCCTGAAACTTAGTCAAGGTAACTTTATTTGTATGCCAAAGTAGCTTTATGGGAAATAATGCCTTAATGATGCAAACCATACCTGCAATGCAACAGGTGTAAAAAAACAATTTAGTTCTCATTACATCCAGAGGAATCATGACAACGGCACAAATGTTCAGTTATACAGTATAATCCACCTTTTCTGCTTCTCATGCAAAATAGAGTTTAAATGAAGGATAGTGATTGGCAGGTTCAAGTGCACCGTGGTGAATCGAGTTTAGTTGAAAAGGAAAATGGAGGGAGGGGGAAGGGAGGGTCACTGACTTTTCCTGTACTCTCTTCCCCTGGATGTATTTGTTTTTTCTGCAGGAAGTGACCCACACACGTAGCATTTGTAAATCACAATGCCTCCTCAAGTTCTCGTACTGTGCTGTGGGAATAGATAGTGCTGTGAAGCAGTAGAACTTAAACTTGATTCAGTGTTGCATAATTATTTTTAAGTAGTATAATAATATAGTATTAACACATGGCTCCAAATGCACAACCTTAAATCCACCATAATATTGGAGATAAACCACAAAGTCTATAACCTAGGTCTGAAATCATGACCTAGTGGTTGATGCATTCTCCTTCACAATGGGCTGTGGTGCAAATACTCGATGATGAGTTTGCGTGTTCTAAAGATTCACGTTCCTCCCTTTTACTCATGTTATTTTGGGCCTCAAAGACAGTTACTGTCAATAGAAGTAGCAGAAAAGCCAAAAAGAAGAGAAAGAATCGTGAACTACATGACAATAAGTTGGCAAATATCCAAACTGTTCATCAGAGTTTTAGGTCTCTTGATAGATTTTAATTTGTATTTTCTCTTTTGTATAGCAATGGCTGGTATCCATCTCTGGCCATCAATGCACATCGCCTTGAGCAATGCCAGTGTGTTTGTGGACTACAGCACTGAGAGCAACTTCACCGATCACAGGCTGACAGTGTCTTTGATTGACATCGACAGGAATGTTACAGTACTCTCCAGGTCGCTGCCTGTTAATCAATCAGAAGGGTCACTGGAGTTCAATTGCTCTTGCTTCCTGTACGCAGGTAGTTTCAGATTCCGACTGGAGAAGAAGCACAACCGTGGCTCGTCTAACAGGAGTGCCATCTGGTGGTGGAGTCCGGTTTTGCACGTGCACTGGCCCACCTTTCACCTGCCTGTGGAGCGTGGCAGCAACAACCGGAGCTCTAATGACTTTAGGATTGGAGTGTACACTAACGACAACTTCCATCCTTGTTCTAGCAGCAAAGCTTCAACTCTCTTCCTTGACGTCAGCTACCTGGAACAAGTCCAGATAGGGAAGAACACCTTTGAGAAAGTGCAGAACCGGGTAAGACACAATATTAAATTAGTTAGGTCACAACACCTGGAGATGCCATGTGCATCCCCTCTGACAGAGCGTGGCTTCATCCAGATCTCCCTAAAATCCCCTCACATCCAGGAAGACATCAAATCCTCTGGTTCTCTTTACCTGTCCAGCATTTTCCCTTACAAGCTTGTTGTGGATAACATTTACAAAAGTGGCTGTGAAGGAACCGTTTCTGTTCGTCTAATTGCTCCTCCCTGTACGGTCACAAATGGAAAAGTTCTGCTTTTTAAGGAAGAGAGTAATGACATGGCTGCTGCCTCTCAACTGGCCTTCAATTTCCTCACACAAGGGGAGAATGACACTGAGTTTAACTGCTCCATGTTTGACCCCGGCAGGAATAAGTACTGCTTCCATTTCACACTCGTCTACAGTAAAGCTCCCAGTTTAGCCACCACCTGTGTGATTGTGCAAAGACATACAAGTGAGTCTGCTTTTATCTGTTCAGCATGTACAAAATAATTGCTAATTTATTCTGGAATTATTCTTAATTTTTTGTTTTAGACCTGTTAGAACACTAGGTTGAATGAAGTAACCTAAATCTAAACATTCCTAATATTTTTTTATTTGCAAATCAGTGCTGTCAAACAATTACTCGTGATTAATAGCATCCAAAATAAAAGTTTTTGTTTACATAATATATGTGTGTACTGTGTATATTTGTAATGTGTATATGAATGGAAATTTTCTAAATATATACTGCATGTGTGTATTTATACATACATAATAAATAAACACAGTACACATGCATATATCGTGTAAACAAAAACGTATTTTGGATGCGATTAATCGTTTGACAGCACTAAATAATTTGCTAATTTTACTAACTAGTAGTGAATGCTCAGGCATTTATCACTATTGCTGATGTTTATACAAAGTCAATCAAGGGGTGTCTCGTTCTACTCCTGAAGGGCCCCTTTCCAGCCAAGTTTGCCTCCAGCCCTAATTAAATTTACCTGAACAAGCTAATCAAGGTCATCAGGATCACTACAAACTTCTTGGCAGGTGTGTTGGAGCTAAATTCTGCAAGAAGGTAGCCCTCCTGGAGCAGCGCCGGACACTTCTCCCCTAACCTCTAACCCTAATAAGTATTAAACATAGTATTTCAACCAGCTAACAATTACCCAGAACACTCTGCAAATGCCTTGGCATCTTAGAAAGTATTTTGTTAGGCAAGCATCAATTACATTTTCTTTATAAAATTTGACGAATGTTTTAATGTATTTCTTTTCTCTGTTACATATATTTTCTCTATAGGAATGTGGGGACCATGGCAGCCATGGAGTGGTTGTAGTGTGACATGCGGAGAAGGGGCGCGAGAGCGTGTTCGTGAATGTCTGCTGCCCTCTAGTGGTGGGATGCAGTGCACTGGCATGGTTAAAGAGCAGTCACACTGTTCACTAGAAGATTGCACTGGTAAGCATTTTGCTGTTTTCATCTATTTTTGGTTTTCGGAACAAAAAAAAAAAAAAAAAATCCATTCTGTTATTTTTTTTTTATGTAGAGAAGTTTCCGTCTACACCACTCACCCCTCCGCCAGCTGTGAGCTCGCCCCTAACTGGGAATCTAGTGGTAGTGGCGGGGATCTCCCTGTGCCTGGCTGTGATCTTGGCCACCATCTTTATCACATTGTGGAGAAAACTCTGCCGTGCTCCAAAGTGCAGCTCTATGCGCCGTGGATCTCTGCACTCTCCCAGCGGTCGGAAGAACTCTGATGAGGCTTCTATTTGTGGTCACAGCATGCAGAGACCCAGTTTCTCAGAAAGTCTCCAGGCAGCTCCTCTCCAGAAGGGACTTACCTTGCCTGCAAAGCAGGGACCTTTGGACCAAGGTTTGTTGGCTCGTCAGCAGAGCATGTCCCTTCCTCTTTCCCTTCCTCAAGACCTCGAGAGGATGTCTCCTTCTGGCCAAAAGATCCTTCCACCTATTTTTGGCTACCGCTTGGCTCAACAGCAGCTCAAGGAGATGAGGAAGAAGGGCTTAAGAGAGGCCACTCAAGTCTACCATGTGTCCCAGAGTCCAGTCGACGACACCATGCTAGAGGCAATGGCTTCAACCCCTACTGGTCTAACTCCAGTGCCCCAAGAACTTGACAGCCCAGAAGAGTCAAGCAGCAGTCATTTCCGCATTAGGTCTGCCTTTACAGAACCCACATGGCCTCCAAAAAACAATGCTTTAATAGACAGACAAAAGGTGGACTTGTTGCTGAGTCCTCCCAAGTCTTCATTCAGTGCCTTCTCCCATCGTCTTGAGCGTACAGCCAACTGGGTGGAGATGGTAGAACGCAGTAGAGTGCCATACTCCAAGAATCCCAACTTCAGGAGAACTTCAAGCTTCCATGAGAACAACCAGTATCAGCTGCCCCTGTCCCGACCCTACCGAGAAAGAAGCATGACCCAGGTGACTCCTCGCCAGCTACCAGAGGGGAGCTGTAGAAGCAGACCCTGGGAGCATACACTTCCTGAACTTGAGGTCTGGTCTTGTTCCAGTCCTAGAGCGACTGATAGCACAGTGGACAAAAGGAGAAGACCGTGGGTTGACACTCCTCCATCTCAGTCAACCTCGAAAGATTCTGTTCCAGTGACCCCAACAAAAGAACCCTTGGTGGACCGTCATCTCGTAGCTCGAAGTCCATCTTCTGCACTGGACCGAGCTGAACGAGCAGAACAGAACTGGAGCAAAAGAGGTCCTTCACCCATCCAGAGGAACATTCTAGCCAGGAAGCTACGAGAGGCTAATTCATCAACATGCCAAAGGCAACGCAGCTCCACATTTTCTACCTCAGAGCAGCGCAGGGGACGCTGTCGTAGCCTTCCTCTCTCTGCGGACTACAGCAACTCCCCGTATATACTCACAGAGTCAGAGCAGCACATGATGGACATTTCTGGATACTTGGGTGAGGACGATGGAGTAGAGGTTCTGACTATTAATAAACTCACCTGATTAAGCCTGCGTTACTGGGAGGTTCCTACACTCAAACTTCTAAATAAAAGTCTTAATTAAGCACTTGTTTTTAATACTAGGTTATTTATCCTCAATGTGGACATGCATATCAGATTTTGTTAGCTCTTTGTATTATATCAATGTTTTTAAGACTTGAAATGAAATCTATGCTCAATTATATTTTTTCATAGTGCTTGACTAATCATTTGAAAAGGCATTTTGATCTTATGAAAACCACTGTCACTGGTTTTATACAGTATCCATATAACAAGAATATTTTGTACACATTTGGGTTTGTTTGTACACTGGAAAATGTAAATTCTCAGGTTTTTGAAGAACAAGTGAAAGTATACATGTCACAATTCTTTATTGAAAGTGGGTTTTACCGTCAACCATGTTAAAGATAAATGTATGTATGATAAAAAACAGTTTGATAAAAAATCTCAATCAAGACTTTCAGTAATTTTGGATGCTGCTTTATTATTGCAATGATGTATTATTATATTTACCCTTTTACACAAAAAATAATCATAGAATTTACTCAATATCAAACCGTAATTGTGATATGTAAGATAATGTATTTATTGAGTTTACCAAGATATGTCTTCTCTTTTGTTCCATATGTTTGGCACATATCTTGTAAATCTTATTGTTAATACACTGTAAACTACACAAATGTGCATGATGAGGCTGTTGTGCTACTCAGTAGGTCCTACTCCACTCCCCAAGTTGTCCATGAAGGAGCTGGGCCGGACTTTCATGGCTGTGTGTCTGAGAGAGTACCACAGTCCTCTCCAGGTGCCCCAGACCACACCGTTATCATGCTTAGCTTTGTACTCTCCACCTCTGTAATATCTTCCATTGAGATTGGCAGCATGACACCTGTAAGTAAGCAACAGGTAACATAAGATTCTGTGTTAAGTGTACAAGAAAGCTATGCCCATAACGTCTGGCAAGACTCCAGCATCACCTGTTATACCACCAGCCCCCTCTGTTCTCAACAGCGCAGTTTCCCTGCAGATAGCGATCGTGATCCTGGTCCTGGGTGCTGAATTGCATGCCGTCATGAGAGGCTGACCACTGCTCCACCATATTGGCCCCTCCAGACAGGGCATCTCCTGCCTGACCACTGTACATCCCGTAGTGCAGCCTGTACTTATCCTGAGGGTAGATGAGGAATGTTGTGAGCAAAGATGGAATAGGAGACTAAAATGTTAAAGGTAGGAACCAAAGAAAACATACCTTTTCATCTGACACTCTGAAGTTGTCATACATGGCATAGGATCTCTCTCCTTTCCAGTCCATCAGTTCAATTTTCATCACATTTTCACCTAAAGAGGATTTTATTATTGTATTTTTGTAGAGTGGAAAAGCAGAGCGATCCGCTCATATACAGATCTTACCATCATTGAGCAGGGCATGAATATGATCATTCCCAAGCCAGAATTCATCTCTGCTTGACTGAAAATGACCAAATCCATGTTTATACTCTTCCCACTTTCTGTAAATAGAAATGCAGATTTAATCATACTGAACTTTATGTGGGTCTAAATGTTTTTATTTTTTATTTTTTATTATAATAATTCATATTCATTACTACAAAGACTACTACCTGTCAAAATTGATTTTCCCATTGATCCGTTTCTGAATCACAGTCCAGCCTCCACCATCTTCCATGTCACAGTACACAAGAAATGGTTCAACTGACAGTTTGGGTTTAATCCTGTAGAATCCACTTCCTGGTTTTAGTCTGTCATATAACTCTGAACAATCTAACAGACATAAATTGCAGGAAAAAAAATACTGATTTAACTATTTTGACATCAACATAATTTTTTTTCTTTTCCTTTTTCATGTCAGTTTAATCCACAGTTAAAATTCAAGAAATACAACAACAACAAAAAACGATAAAAGGAAAAAAAGGAAAAACAAATCGAATTAAGACCCTACATAGACTAAAAAATTTTTCAAAATTTGTTCATAATTTCCATAAAATTATTAAAAATTACAAATAACAGCATGCACAGGTTTATTATGAAGGTCATTAACATCACCTTTGTCATGAACTAATAATGAGCCTCCAGTACTTGGTATTGTGGGTGAAGGTTCAGTGTTGTTTTGAGGGGTGGTCTTCTGTTCCAGTGTTAGTTCCAGGTTGGGAAGCAGCTTGAAGCGTCGGTGATTACGCAGATTCATAACTTTCCATTCCCCAATCAGCAATATATTATTCAGCTTATAAATCTCTTCCTTCAGCTTCAACACTTCAGATATTTGGCATTCTTCTTCTGCCTCGATAAACTAAAGGCAACATTATGGTTCTTTTTTTCTACAGGCTGTTTTTTAAATGTAATGTCTAGATATATACTCTAGAAATTCTGGTGAAACTTACTGAGATTTGAAGAAATGCGAGACCATGAAACACCAAGATAAACACCAGCTGTGACATGATTGTCTAATACCGTTTACATGAAAATGGAGAAGTGAGTTAGTTTTATCCAACAAATACATAATATACAAACATAAGCTTCCATTTGATTCATTTTTTAGTACTGTAATGTTTAGAAATACAAGCGATTAAAATATTCAAATGCAATGCATGCAATGTAGTCATATATTTAAAAAAGAAAATGTATAAATGTTTATTAAATATTATTCTATACTTACAGAACGTGGTGTTCTTACTCTTCTCCAGAAAAGGTGTCAATGAAATGCCCTCCAGACTTTCATTTCTAATATTTATAGGCACGGCTGGTTCCACATGGTCCACATTATCTGTCCACTGGGTCAGAAAGATGCTTCATCTTCCCCCATTCCACACATACCAGAATCAACAAACCAGTTTAAACTTCTTGTGGAATTTGTGCTCCATATAAAAGACACTAAAACCTTTATATTAACTCAATTAGGTTACACCCTCATTACTGAATACTATTTTTATTTTTTATCTTTACATTTAAAATGTATGTAACGTTAGGCTAAGACATAAAATAGTCACATATTAGGCCAACGTGTTTGGAAAGGCGTGAAGAAATATTTTATTTTATGTGAACTGTTCCTTTAATACAGACTACTTAGATTTTGTTCAAATCCTTACTTCGTTCTTTTATGAAGCAAAAAAACCTGTATGGAAACGCACTTTAATTACAACTATATTTTATTAACACTACGAGGTATATTACCTCGGCGAATATAAGGACCGTTCCCATTCTCCAATATTCATTTTGAACGCATGTTAACTTCAGCCACGAGGAAGTTAAAACCGCTACGTCTGCAGCAGCAGTGAAGAAGTGGGCGGCGTGAAGGGTTGTGGATGGGAGACAAGAAAACTACTGCTAACCTTTGAACCTCCTTCCTTTGTTATCACAAAAATCACGGGACGGTCACTACTCGTAAAGACAGTCATGGAGACCTGACACAGAAAGACGGTTTGGGGAACATGTGATTGTTAAGAGAGCACAAAAGCTGCTAGTCAAGCAAAGGGAAGGAAAAGAGTTTTCCCGGATGCGCTTTTTGGCTGGTTTGTATCGGCTTTCCCAAAGCTGCCCCATTCCTTTGCTATGGTCTTGTTCAGACTGAAACAAACTGAATGTATTTTGTTGTATTTCTTTATGCAGATATTTAATGCGCGGCTTTATACTAGATTTCGAAGCTTTCTGGTGCACGGGATTAGCAATCAATGTGAAATCCATCAAAACATCTGAAACCTTGAATTTGAACCCTCTGAGGATTTATTGGTTTAAAGTAAGTATGTCTTTTGTCATGTTCGAGTTTGCTAGACATAAAAATGCTCTAAATTTTGATAAGCCATCATATATCTTTAAATAAAGTGCACTTGAATTGTTTTGTGTGTGTGTGTGAAGAATTTAAGTGCCATTTTCTTATAAAATGAGAGGTTTAACAGGCTACTAGGTAACTAATTTAATTAGGTAAACTACTAGTTAGTAATTTCACTTCGGTGGCAATGAATAGGTTGTTTTCATTGCAATTAAATTGAAATGACTAAACATAAACATCATGTTTTTGTTTCAGAGAGAAACGTAACGTTCCTGTAAAATGACATCTGTGCATTTCAACCCTGGATTAGATTCCAAGGAAGTTAATGGGTAAGTGAATAACATTCAGTTTAAATTACTAACACTTTACCAGCATCATGACCTTTACTCCCTCAACTTTAAATGAGTAATTCAACACCGTTCCCAGCAGAATTACATGCTGTGTTTCACAAATGACTCTAAGTCTGACCTTTACTTTTCTAAAATAATGCAAGGTGGTTATGTTGCATCTTTTATCTATATTGTAGCAATAATGGGGTGAAAGAGGAGGCAGAGGTGCGGATCGATGATGGAAAGGAAGAGACTGAGGACCCAGACACCATGTACCAGTGAGTAAACTTATGATTTGTTGTCATTGTGATGTTTTAAGATGAATAGTTTTACGTTTCATCCTGGATTTGATTTGTTTTGCAGTCGTGTCCGGAAAGCTATTGCTCCTTTTGTGATGTCTTTTGGTTTTCGGTGAGTGGCATCAATTTAGTTTTTTAGAATGTTATATAAAGAAAAAAAATCAAGTGTGTGACCTTTTATTTATTTTTATTGTTTATAGATTTTTTTCCTATGTCCTTCTCTTCTTATTTGCAGTGTTTTCGGCCTGGTACTGATCATTGTGGATATTATTCTGGTCATAGTGGACTTTTCTATTTCTAGCAGTAATCACGAAGTTAGAAAAGCAATGGAGTCTGTTTCTCTTGTCATCTCCTTCTTTTTCCTCATTGACGTGCTTCTCCGTATATACGTGGAAGGGTTAGTAGTTTTTCAAAGTCGTTTTGAGAATTTAGTCTTTTATCTTGCATCATTTCATTTAAACGTCATTTACGAAATGCTTTAGGTTGACAGTAACCAATAGTACTTTTATCGTTCATGTTTCACAAGATGAGTTGCTCATCACAGGAAATGATTTTCAGGAAACACATTTCCGCTTTGTTTTTCCCAAATGAGTTTTTATCACTCTGGACCAGTTTCCTAGAGCTCAAGCACATAAATAATTTAAATTATCCACAAGCTCAGCAATAAATAAAAGAAGCAATAAAAAAAGTGTGTAAATGTATAATTTTTACATATTTAGGATCTGTTCATTAGCGTTCTCTGATAAACCTTTCTTAAATTATCCACCTTCTCAGATTCAAGGTGTATTTCAGCTCAAAACTGAATATACAAGATACTTGTATTGTGGTCATTACCCTGGTGGTCACCATGGTCTACGCATTCACCGATCTCTCTGGAGCCAGTCTGGTTCCCAGGTACTGCAGATTTAACAGAACGCATGCTTGACGTGTTCCCATGTTATCTTGGTATAACAATATTAATCTGGTGTGCATGCAGGGCGGTCACTTTCCTGAGATCTCTGAGGATATTGATTCTGGTACGTGCCTTCAGACTGGCCTCTCAGAAGAAAGAGCTTGAAAAGGTCACCAGGAGAATGGTGAGTGATTTAAACACCAAGAAGATGTTGTGGTGTGGTCATTTAAAAGAACCGATCAAGATCTGTCTGTTCTCTGCTGCCTTTTCTAATAGAATAAAAAATCGAGCTGAATTTTTACGCAGAAAACACACTTCACAAGTTTGTGAATGTGAAGTAGTGGACTGACAAGAAGATTATTTCGCGCTTCCTCGTTGATAGTAAAATAAGCATGTTTGGTGTGCTGTTGGGGGCGAGCCGGGAGCCCTAGTGGCTCGAACCCTGCGTGCCCCCCTTGGAAGGAGCGAAAGGCGGAGGGAATGCAAAGAACGAGATGTGGAAGGAAAGGAAACTGGTTTATTTATAGTGGAAAGATAGAGACTGGATTGGCTTACGATGAAGGTGGTACTGATTGATAGGTTGGTGCCACCTGAATTAACCTCCCGAAATTGCTTTGCAACTACTGTCTTAATTGTTCAGACCTTTTTAATGCATGTAAAGTATATTTAGATGTTATTAATTAAAAATGCTAATAATAATAATAATAGACTGATAATAGTTTAATATAATTATTGACTTTTTTTTTTTTTTTAAAGACTGAAATGTTAAGTTTATAATTTGTTTTTGTGAAAACCTGTGTTTGGACTCGAAATCATGCAGGTCTTCAAAAATATGTCATCTGAGCTTAAAAAAATCCTGTAGATACTTTTTCGATCTGTTAATGTGTTTTAACAGATGAATCACCAAAGCTGCATGTGTTTGATCCAAAATACAGTAAAACCTGCAATGCAGTGAAAAATAAAACATCGTAATTATTCTAAACGTTTGACAGCAGTGTATGTGCTTTTCATTCTTCTTTTATACTTAAAACCATTTTAAATGTAGTTTTATTTTAATTCCTTGGTCTTCTATTTAGAAGACATTCTTATTTTTTTGTTCACATTTCTCACTCTTATGCATGGTGTTTTTATTTTGTATGAAACTGCGATATAAATAAATTTGCTCTAATAACTTTCATAGGTGTCCGAGAACAAAAGACGATACCAAAAAGATGGATTTGATCTGGACCTCACTTACGTGACAGGTTCGATTGCTCTTTGTTGTTGTTGGCAGAAATACAGCCATTTCGTTTTCAAATACAGCCTTTGTTTTGTCCTGTTAATTGTGCATCAGATGTATAATTTTAAAACATTATAAGCAACATTAAAATGAATTAATTTGAATTCATCATTGGTCTTCTGTCTTTTCAGAAAGAGTCATTGCCATGTCCTTTCCATCTTCTGGGAAGCAGGCCCTTTATAGGAACCCAATCAGAGTAAGATACATAGTAATAGTTTACATATTTGAATCGTTCAGAAAACATTGCAACAGTTGCGTGATGAATCCATAAATCCCACATTTCAGGAGGTCGTTAGATTCCTGGACACCAAACATCTGGATCACTACAAGGTGTTTAACCTCTGTAGTGAGTAGACGGTTCTCTCTATGATTTCTATCAAATTATTGTACCTTAATTGCACATACAAAATGTCTAAAATTAGTAATAAAGAAGGTGGCTAATCTGACGTTTGTTTCAGGTGAGAAGGGCTACGATCCAAAGTTCTTTCACTATAAAGTGGAGCGTGTTATGATAGATGACCATAACGTGCCATCGCTCGAGTGAGTGTGCTGCCACCTCAACTCAATATCAAAATATGAATTTGTTTTGAGGTTTGATTAAAGCTCTGTTTGTTATTAACGCTGTCAGAGATATGCTGCGGTACACGGCGTGTGTCAGGGATTGGATGGCGGCAGACTCCAGAAATGTGATCGCCATCCATTGCAAAGGAGGAAAAGGTCTGTGGTTGTTTGGTATTATTCAGTGTTGTTTGTGAATGCAGGCTGTCTGAAGTGTATAACGGTTGGGTTTTGTACAATAGGGCGGACTGGGACGATGGTGTGCACGTGGCTCATCGACAGCGATCAGTTTGAGAGTGCGCAGGTACAGTCTGCTCATCTGTGTTTACATTTAGAGCCCTTCTCATCCAAGATCATGTTCAGATGTTCTTTGAACCATCTTACAGGAGAGTTTGGACTACTTTGGGGAGAGACGGACCGATAAAAGTATGAGTTCGAAGTTCCAGGGTGTTGAAACTCCCTCTCAGGTGCGTGACACTGGATTGGAAGCTATGGATCCAACAGTTTGGTAAATTTTCTGTTTGTTTGCACTTGCAGAGTAGGTACGTTGGTTATTATGAGATCATGAAGAACCAGTACAACCGTCAGCTACCACCTCAGAAGAGCCTGAAGATAAAGAGCATTCGAATACACTCCGTCGCAGGTAAGACCCAGCCTGTAGTCACTTATTATTACTTATGAAACGTATTAATAGGATACAAAGGCACCTTTTAATATTATTTTCATCTAAACCACTAGATGGCACAAAAAGCATGGCGTAGCACTTCCCAAAACATCCGCTTTCCAAGATGCACGTTTAATTTTCTGATCTTTGACTTTGAAAGTTTATTCTGTGCTTCCTTGATCTAATATTTTTTTTATTTTATTTATTTATTTATTTTTTTAATGGTGTAGATTTAAGTAGCAAATGAGAATCGCTAAAATCAGTGCATACATTTTGAGACAAATGTCGTCTTTATGATTATCAGTTGTGTTTGCGATTAACTAAAGCTACAATTTTTAAATAATGGAAGAATATGTAAAAGTATGGTATTTGGGGTAAAACGTACTCCTGCTGTGGAGGCTAAAGGCACAGTAATTAACATGATAATTAATAGATGGCTGACTTTTCCGTTTATTAACATGATCTGCTTAGATTCAGATGCTAAATATCATATATTATGTTCCATATTAGAGTTAATCACCATATTTAAAATGAAACCATCATATTGATAATATGAAAACATGATATTAATCATATAGTAAAATATATTTTGTTGTTACCTCTGTAAATGTAAAATAAATATCTAATTATTTTTGGATCTTCTTCAAACCTTTCAGAATCTTTTATTATTAAAATTATTAAAACAACTTTATTTTCTCCATTGATGTTCAACACAAACATATATATTTTTCTGCAATTATACATTTTAGGTGCAGTGAATAGTACATTTTTCTTTAGGTATTCTTAAAGTATTTAGATATTGCATATGAACAAAAGTAATATATGCGGCCTTGGAGCACAAAACCAGTCTCGAGTGGCACAGGTATATTTGTAACAGTAGCCAACAATACATTGTATAGGTCGAAATTATTTTTGTTAATGCCAAATATCCTATAGATATTAAGTAAAGTTTATGATCCATGTAGATGGTTAATCAATTTGTAAATTGATTAGTAATATCCAATCATTCATATTAAAGGTGATTTGTTTTTTCAATATTTTGATTTTTGTACCCTCAGATTTTCAAATAGTATATCTCAGCCAAATACTGTCCTGTCTCCAGCTTTCAAATGATGTATAAATCTTGTATAAAAAACTAATAACTCGTTTTGTTGTCCAGGGTCTCGTATAGAACAGCAGTAAATAGTTCATATACCGTACCTTTAAAATATGTTATAATCCATGCATATTTATTTTATATTCGTATTGAATAATACCTAAACATTTTATATGATTAAAATAAACTGAATGTGAAATATGTTGTTTATATTCATATTGAATTATATATTGATATTTTTAGACGTAGTATTCAATTACAAATTTTCACCTTAAGTAAAGAAAGGAAAACCTCTGTCTGTGGTTATTGTTCAGGTGTAGGGAAGGGGAATGGGAACGACCTGAAGGTGAAGATCATAGTGAAGCAAGAGCTCGTCTTCCAGTGTGTTTGTGCCAAACAGCAGAACTGTACAGTACGTGTTTACAGCAGACATGATTTCTGTATAATGAGGGCATAGCAAGCCACTTTACTAGTGGAGTACCAAAAGCACATTACTGTGTAGTAATCATTCTTTTTTTCCCCCTCAGGTGTTTCCTGACATCGGTAACAATGCGGTTGTCATCAGTTTACAGGAAGGGCCAGTTGTGACTGGAGATGTGAAGGTCATGTTTGAGTCCAGTGCTGTAAGTCTCCACTATTTCAGTATCGAAGTGTTCTTGGCAGAATGTTTTGAGGTTTACTGTTGCTTGAACTTCCTTTTTTCTCTCTATGTCCAGGGTTTGCCGAAGGGTTACGAGGACTGTCCTTTCTATTTCTGGTTTAACACCTCTTTTATTGAAACCAACAGGTGGGGTTTGTTGTCTAGTTTTGGAAGTTGTTTGTCTTCTATGGGCTGAAGTCTGTGTTGTTGTTTGTGTTGTAGCTTGTATCTCTCAAGGGAGGAACTGGACAATCCACACAAATCAAAGACCTGGGATATCTATAAGGAGGATTTCGGCGTGACGTTGTATTTCACAGACCCTTGACAAAAAAAGTTCTGTTTACTATTCGTATCACTTTTTGTACAAGTCGAAATATCTCTTGAGGTATACTTACGATAAGCTGCAAACTGTAAACACCAAATAAGCCTACCGATATGATTTGAATGTGATTAAAACACGTAAAAAAAAATCACTTCACTCTTTTTTCATGCTTGTTTTTGTAGGTGTTCTGTTTATCTTTGGCAGCTGTTAATATTATATAAAAATGATACAAAAAATGTATTTTACTTATCAAACGCCTGCTTCCATGGAAAATGTTGAAATGTTTCTGGAGTGCATGCTGTCATCAAACATGATGTACTGACTCCTAGTGGTTCTGACTTGCACTGCGTCACATGTAACATCAGCTGAATGCTTTACTATGGCTTTCACTGAATACATGTATTTCAGTTTAATGGAGCTCTCATGCTCAATATTAAAATACAAGAGAGCCTGTTCTCGTTTGAGATCTGTAATCTGTATTTGTAAAAATGAAAGCCGTAGCAAATCATTTGTTGCGGTTGGAAATTGTTCAGAAAGACAAGTCTTAAGTACGTTCCACACCATTTAAAATATTACTTTTATATTTAGTTTTTTTTCAAAAATCATCTCATGCTATGTGTTTTACTGTATATTGGATCAAACTGCATTTTAAATAATTGCAAAATAACTTCTATTTGAATCAATTCAGTCTTCAGTGTCTCATGAGCCCTCATACAATATGGTATCTAAGCGTATCACTTATCAGTTGAAAACAGTTGTACTGCTTAATTATGAATATACATTTTTTAAATAATTATTTAATTAAAGTTTAAAGGAACAGCATTGATTTGGAACAGAAATGTGACATTTTGATGCATAATTTACTTTTTCCAACAACATAGTGAACCCAACCTTTTAAACTATATTGCACATGGCTTAAATCTATAAACAAAATCACCTTGCAAAATAATTAGACTTTCAGACAGTGCATTTCAACATTTAAAAAAAAAAAAAAATACCCACTAGAATTGCATAACCATTTTCGGTTCACACAGAGAAACAATCACATGATCATAATCTCTTCATTATTGCATTAGCAATTAAAACAATTAGGTTCAGTGACTTGGGGCTGGATCAATAAGCCATTTGCATTTACCGTAAGCCTCGACAGGCTCCAGTGTGCAGTCTATAGGTCAATGCAGGAAGTGATACGCTTCTAAAGTGACGCAAATCATAAACCACATAAATGAGAACGAGGACTGAGAAGTTTGAGCAATTGTGGTTTTTGCGAGGCACTAACACGCCACATGATTAAGTGATGTCACTACCTGTTCCACTTTTAACCAGTAATACCTTACTTTGGTTCTCTGCTCTAAAGTCCACATCCTTACAAGAACTGCTGATTTTTTGTTTAACCCTATCTTGACCAGACAACTTACAGCTTTCAATACCAGCAATGTTCATCGCAAGTCAGCTTTTGATGATCAAGTACAAACGTGACAAATGCTACAAAAAGTTCAAGTGAAAGTGTTTTAAGTTGGCGTGGTATTAAACCAATTAGAGTTCTAGTTTCATGTTTTCTCAACACAAAGACTTCTTAGAATGCTTATCTCCATGTAAGGCTTCACACCGAGTTAGAATGTCATATCGTCCGCTTTGCAGGAGGCAGATTATTGTTGTCTTGCAAGTGTCTGTGCAGGGCTTTGAGACGTGGCCTTTATGAAAGAGGTACCAGAAGCGCTGGAAGACACGGTCATCATTCTTCATGAGTTTGATCAAAGCGTCCATGTCTGATGGGAAGAGTGTGGACAAACCGTAGGCCTTAGACGCACGGTACAGTAAAGTCCAGGACGGGTTGGGGTCAGGTTTTGAGGGCTGGTTGTTGGCCAGAGTCAGGTTAAGAATATAAGTCTCATGATCCAAAACCATGCGACTGCTGCCTGGGTAGTTTCCATCCAAGTAATATACACGATATCCTGACCATTACAAAAAGCATGTTATAGCTAGAAGCTATGATTTCTGTGTTAATAATAACTTCTTTTCACACATTCCAAAAAAAAATACAATCTCACATTTTGTCATGTGGCTTACTCACACTGCCTCTGAAAGTTTAGTCCATCAAAATCATGAATGTATGTATATATATTAGGAGTGTAACAATATACAAGTATTCGTATTGAACCGTTCGGGACGAGGCTTTCGGTTCGGTACGCATTATGAACCAAACGATTCAGAAAAAAAACAAAAAAATGAATAAATTGTGTAAAATATAATGTTTTCAGTGCTATGCTCAACAAGGCAGTGCAAACGACAGGACTTTTTATTACATTTTAATTAATCAATAAATACCATCCAAGACATACTTGATGTTAGTTTTAATAGATAGAAATGTGAATTTTTTTATTTTATTTTTGCTGTATCGAAAATATTCCGACCCGTGACACTACTGTATCGTATCAAACCGAACCATGATTTTTGTGAACTGTTACACCCCCATATATATATATATATATATATATACACACACACATTATATGATTATAAATATATATACTTATATAATATATATTTATTTAGAATTAAAAAACTTGAATTAAATTGAAAATGACAATTAAATAATACAAAATAAAAATCTAATAATCTAGTACAGTGAGTACCTGGGTTCAGGTCGACATAAGTGGTCACACTCGGGGCGATGAAAGCCACACTTAGTGGACGAGTCAATGTATCTTCATCATAGAACATCTGAAACTCATCCACATGCGTGTGTCCAAAAAACTGAGCAGTTATGGTGCTTTCATATCTGTAAAATGAAAGAGAATGATAGAGGAAGGAACAAGACTGCTTGCTAAAGTGAACCATTAACCACTGCATTACATACACCTCCCGGTACATATGGCAAATGGCAAACACAATTATCTTAAAACCCGGCAGTTACAGTCAACATGACCCATTTTTGCAACCGAAGGACACTTGTGATCATAAAAGATGCAGTGGAGCTGTTAGAAGCCTTTAGTTTGCAGTCACGTAGATGTGTTGATTCAACCACGGGTTCCAACAGATGAAAGTGAACCCTTGTGTACAGCAGGAAGTCCCACACAGTGTGTTCATGCAAAAGTGACTGACCTGTTCACTATATGATAGTAATTCCAACTCCAACTGTTCAAGCAGAGCCCCGGGGGGATGTGACCGATGATGTGGACCTGAGAGAGACCAGAGGAGACAGAGTTTTGGTAAAATTCAAAATTTAGTTTTGAGAAAAATTCAAGAATTGTGGACGTTCTTACAAAATAATTTGAGTAACATTTAGCAGTAAAAGGATCACTGGCATCTAATGTATCATGTCTAAACACAAAGAAAGTGTAAAATTGCAAGTTAAAGGCTGAAATGGTCACACATCCGCTTCTAGCTGGTCTGACTCATGATCAGTTAGCTGAATGTTTAAACACCTCTAACCCACAAACACTAACACTGCAACTTGTTAAACTGCCAAAGCGAGCAAACTGCTTCAACACTGCTTTTAGATTTCTTATGTTCTTCATACAAAACGTCTCTGTTTTTTTCTGATGTTTGTAAACTGCTTGTACCTTCTCTCCCTTGTTCTCGGACTCCTGTAGTATCCTAATGAGCCACTGGAGCTGATCCGCCGGGTCTGTGGAGTTCACCATCAGCCAAGGGTTCTCTCGCGCACAGAAGTTCATGTTCAAGGACACCACCCTCAAACCATGCTCAACTTCAACAGTGTAAAACCCTCCGTGCCTAAACAAGACAAAACACACATTACACAATCAAAAATATAGTATTGATAATAATAATGACATCAATAAAAACGACAAATAAATGTAGAAGTAAAACCGCCACCATGACAACAACAAATGTTAAAGATTGCATAAACATCTACTATTATATTACAAAAATAATAGAAATAGAACAAAAAAAAATATCAATGAATAAATAAGTAAATAAATCATAATAAATGGTTACATCAAAAATAACAACAATCACTTAAAAATTATATATATAAAAAAAAAAAAATTGGCAATTATTTAGCAAGTAAATTAAGTAAATAAATGTATTATTATTATTACATTCTACATATGTAGTAAATAAATAAGTGACTAACTAAATACATTTGTTTTAAATAACAATAAAAATAATAATAAGATACATTGCAGTGGCAAAAATATACATTCTCACACATTTAGTAAGTATATAAGTTAGTTAATTGTTTATTATTATTATTATGATTAATATTATTAAGATACATTCCAGGTGGCAAACAACATAATGTTGGCATTTCTAGTAAGTAAATAAATAACGATTTTATTATTAGTATTATTAACAAATTAGATATAATTAATAATAATACATAACACATATAGAAATGTTTCTATTAATTAAAACTAACAATAAC
>JAUMHI010000051.1:7671196-7689839 GCA_032359435.1 Enteromius unitaeniatus
ATTAACAAATTAGATATAATTAATAATAATACATAACACATATAGAAATGTTTCTATTAATTAAAACTAACAATAACAATATCATCATTATATTACAAAACATTATATAAAAATAATAAAATATAACTAACAACAACAATAAAAATGTGATTGTGTGTTTATCAGTGTAGTTCTCATTAACACTGATGTTAAATTAACCTGAGAGATTAATAACACAATAGAAGGACTTGATCTGTACTTTACCGTATGGTCTTCAGGGCTTCCTCTGGCAGCCAGAACGCCCACTCCTTAGCCATGGTGTCATAAAGCCAGTGAGAAGAGCGATTCCCATGAACAAACGGAGGAGGGAAACTATTCACCGGAGTGCTCTCGTGATTGCCAACTGCTGGATACACAGTTACTTTAGGCCCCAGGTGTTTCTGTAGGAGTCTAGTGATGTTGACGAGTTCGTTCAGCTGCTGAGTCCGGGTCTGAGACCAGACGTTGTGAGCTGGAATGTCTCCTGTCCAGTAAACCCAATCCCACGGGCCAGATTTGGCTACGTTTTGGAGAAGGTTCTCCACTGTGCGCAGAGGGAGGTCACATTTGCCATACGTGCCCCAGTATCCTGCTCCAGTGTGCCTCCAACTGGGGCTTCCTGAGTCTTTTCGACAGCACAGTGGCATCTTACAGTTCACACGACTACCTTCGGCGTACTCCGCATCCCAGTGGATATCCGTGAGGAAGAGGATCCGGCTCTGTGGAGAGCCCGCTTTGGGAGGGGTGGGTGGTGTAATCGGGGGTTTGGGGACCGGCGGCAGGGACACATTCCAGGGGGCATAAATATCAAAATGGCCACACGTAGGTCCAACGAGTACACCGCAAGCCTCCGAGGGCCAGAGGACGGACTCCTGGAGCGCACGGATGACATCGTCTCGGAAGAGCTCTGTGATTTCTCGGCAGACTTGCGGCTCGCTCAGATGCAGTCGAACACAGGCCTCTCCTAAAGCATGCGCCACACGCTCCATGTTTGATTCACTCTGTTAAAAAAAAGATTTAGGTTAAAGCATGAAAAAAAATCCAAGAGTTGGATTAAATACACGTATATCAAACTTTACGGAATAGATAATTATAAAAATAAAAATTCTATAATATAAGTTCAAATATATTAAAAATACTTGCATAATAATAAAAAAATAATAAATGTATTAAATCTACTTTAAAAGCATACTATTGAAAGCATTTACACGTTAATATGCATTAGTTCAAAATAATTTGTAGATCTAGAAAAAATAGTATATTGACAGAGAAAAAGTAAAAATAATAATAGATAAAAATATTATTTAAATAAAATGCATATTAAATTAAAAGCATAGCTACTTACATTATATACATTGCTATGTAAAATAACAATTTGTCTAAAATATACATCATATACATACACACACACACATACATATATATGTATATATATTTTAAAAATCTATACTAATATTATTTAAATACTTTTTTTTTTGTTTAATTGCTAAATGTATATTTATGTCTAACATTGCAGTATTTTTGGTCAGTCAGCTTGCACGCGCCTATGATGCAAGGGGAAAAAGTGCTGTCTAGTTAACTTAGACAGCTCAATAAGTCCATGCTGAGCAAAAGAAACTGTGTCAAGTTTACTTTAAACCCTCCAACATGAGTCGAGATTTATACCAACAAGAAAGTCATGCGAGTTTAAAACAGACAACAATAAGAAGTGAATGATCGTCTCACCAGCAGCGCGATGTCTAGCGTGGCGAAGATCGCTTTACACACAGCGCAGGAGATGTTGTGCCAGCTGAAAGCGAGCTTAAACCGATCAAACTCCTCAATGAACCTCAGCTGCGACTCTCTTTCTTCCTCGACGGGGTATGAGGAACCCCCCGGCACCGAAAACAGTGTCCAGACTATAAAGAGCACGCAGGCGGTGGCTAAACTGAACACCGGACGCTTCATGCTGGATGCACTGCGCTCAGTGCCCTGTCTACACATAAAAGTCTCGGCCGACGGCTTCAGGAAACCGTTTTTATACTTGAATACAAGTAGTGTTACGCGTGTGCTGTATGAATGAATAAAAGCAGAGTCTGAATAAAGCGAAGCCGCGTCTCTTGGGAATAATGAGCTGTGTTTTGAAGAGTCCGTCAGTCGACGCTCTGCTCTGACAACAACATCGTGCAGCGTCTCGAGAGACCTGACCGGCTCATATAGCGTCAGCTGACTGCTCACGTGACCTGTGGCTGACATCACGTGCCCTAACGATTGTAAACATGAAACGCATTTATAATCTTTTATATAATAGTATATATTAGCATGTTTTCAGTTTCTGTCTGCAATATCGCAAATAAAGGAAAGGAAAGTCTCTTGTAAGACTGAAATTCTACTGAAAATGATGGCATACTTACTTCTTAAAGAATACAACTGAAGCAGTTTTGTTGAAAAAAAAAGAGTATTAGCCCCTAATAATATATATATATATATATATATATATATATATATGAAAGCATTTGTCTGTAAACCAACATGTTGAATTATTGTTTTGATGTCACAATCAAAAACACGACCCCTGCACTTTAGACCCAAAACGACTGTTTACAATTTTAACTGTTTAATATTTAACATATACTTTATTTCTGAGATCAAAACTACATTTTTATCATAATTACTGAATTCATAAGTGTTACACGATCCTTCAGAAATCATTAAAATAATATGCTGTTCAAGAAACATTAATTTTATTATTTTTAATATTGGAGGCAGTATAAATTGTTTTTATTTTGTATTGAGGGGGAGGGTGGGGGAGTCACTTTTATGTAGCAAAAATGCTTTAATTTGACCAAAGTGATAACAAATTCATTTATAATGCTAGGAAAGATTTCTATTTAATATAAATGCTATTCTTCTTAACTTTCTATTCATCAAAGAAATGCGTTTTCGACATACTTGTTTTGCGCAGCAAATGCAAAAAAAAAATCAGCTTTGAAGTCAAATGAATTAATTGCTTAATATATAAATACATACATCTTTTAAATGTATATAAATAAAATAAAACAAATAAAAACATTACTGTACCTTTTCTGTATTTTGGATAATTGCAGACGGAAGAGAATTCTTTAAAACAAACATTCAAGTCTATTTAAAAAAATATTTTAAATTATCCATATACATACATATACATATACATATACATATATATATATATATATACTCAACATTTGAAGTGGATCAAAAAACAAATTATTTGTTGGAATAATCATACAAAAAAAGTTTTAAAAAGTATTTTATTTAGACGTAGCTTATGGCATATCACATCGCAACGCGTTGTCACCGCTTGATATTAATTCTTGTCAACAACCCAATAACTTATTTTCTCACTGATAAATGAACACAGATTGAGCATTTAGCATGGCCAAAACATTTTATTTGTTCTTATTTTCCTTTAGTAAACTTTAGTTATCATGAATAAAATATAAACAGCCCAAAATCTCCAAAATAAAGAATAAAGAAAAGCCACAAAAAGTTTCATTAAAAACCTCACAGGGTAATAACACAGTGAGCATAAGTTAGATAATCAGTCTGTTTTTCCATTATCATCACTGTTTGCTTTTCAAAACGTAAAAAGAAACACTGCGAAATAAAAAAAAATACATTTATGCATGTCAAGTATGCTTGTTTTTCACCTCTTGGTGTCCTATTATTGGCTAGCTGAAAAAGGAACACAGTGTAAGCATAAGGAAGTAAATAGATGTAGTGTTTAGAAAAGCAAAGAATTCAAATAAAGGCACTCATGGGCTGCCTAATGTATCACCCATGAAAAAACACTTATATATGTATACAGTATAAAAGTCTCTCAGATATCTCTTAGACATAACATGCTTAACATGTACAATGCAAATTAGAATACAGGAGAAATGTTAGTAACATAACAGGACGCAATCATGCATTTGTATGGATGAAGTACAAACGTGTAGTTTTCTGATGCAAGGATAAGAGACAACCCATGATGCATATGGCAAAAGTGTTCTCACATTTGATGTGACACATGTAAATGGCTCTTCTTTATAAGATATGGTACCTTAATTTATCATAACATGTTTTTATACCATGTATCTCCCTGCTCTGAGAGAGACGGTACAATCATGATATTACGGGCACTTCATATTTTGGTTACTTGTTACATAATTAAGGCATAAAAATTGTCATTACCTATTGTATTATTGCACTGTTTTTTATTTTCATTTCATTTATTTTAAACGCAGTGAAAGACAATGGCACGATGCTTTAAATACTAACAGCGGTTGTTGCGTACACATTTGCAAACTGCTTTGAAATGATCTGTGATGTGGTTTTAATGGTGTCGAATGAAGCGAGTGAGCAAAAAGATGTGGGAGTGGTTAGTTGAATACCGATTTTACTATACATTCACTGCGTCCGACGACCACTTTCCATTTAATAGCTGTAGAAAAAAGGTTTTTAGAGAAGTGTTGTACTGTAAACACTCCAGACAACATGAAAAGGATATGCACAAACACATGTTGTTATTCAATGATTGCATATAAGAATATAGGCGATAATGAGAACGTGGCTTTTAAAAATGTCCGACAGCGCTTCCACAAAGCGGTTCTTTTTTCTTTAGCAGAGGGCTACAGTGGCGTAGAGCACTTTGGTGAGTGGTGAATTTTAAGGCAATACTGTGAGCTCAGTGTTTGCGGGGTCGTCCAGCAGGGCTGTTTCATTTGTCTTGCATCTTCTCTAGGATGGGCACGATCATGTCGAATTTGGGCCTCTTGGCAGGATCCTCGTTCATGCAGATTTTCATTAGCTTGCAGATGTGGGGGGAGATGCCCGGCGGGATGGTGGGCCGCAGTCCCTCTAGTGCCACCTAAAGAAGAGAGAAAGAAATGGATTTTTCCAAGAAAGGAATGAGGGTTTTTAGAAAAATTGTGCATTACATCACTTGCTCTGCAGTGAATGGGTGTCGTCTGGATGAGAGCTTTTATGCTATTATGTCATAATAATCGACAAAGAATTCCCATGACTTCAGTCCATCAAATAATGTCTTTTGTAAAAGCTAGCCTGTGCACGACTGAGGTGGGTGTAATGTGATGCCGCAGCAGTTCTGTGACCATACTGGCTTTTAAACATGGCGTGTACCGAGCCGACTTTTGAGAAATTTTCATGACAGTTTTTCTTCGAAAACGGAGCACAAATAATTAAAGTAAGTAAAGACATTTTCCTACTGCTTTACGCATACGTCATCGGAATGAGAGGTCTGATTGGTTGAAGATTCGTCCAGTAGTATACAGAGGCATCTGATGGATGCAGGTTAAGCGGGTTGTAAGGTAGCTAGGCCAGACTAAGCTCCTATGAGCTTTAAAGTCACGGAAGCCAGACTACTGAAAAGCTACATGTTTATAACAAACTAATTCAAAATGAAAGCATTTCTTTGTAACTTCTTGCCAAAGTAGTCCATAACCAATAAAAATTCTTCCTCCGGTAAACGGTCCATCTCCTGTTCTCATCTCACACCAAAGTGCATAGATTTGTTGACCTTTGTTTAGAAATGAATTTAAATGCATTTTTGTGGCTTCATTTTTACCCCAAGCATCTTTAAAATGTTGCTTCTTTTCCAAAGCCACAGAATCATCTCACCTTCATGCCAATTTCCATGTTTGAGAGGTCAGCGAAGGGCACCTCTCTGGTGACCAGCTCCCAGAGCAACACTGCAAAACTCCACATGTCTGCAGAGCGCCGGTTAATCTCCTCTGGCTTCTTCTGCAGGGCTGAGAAGAGATGATAAGACATCAGTGAATCAATTTTTCCTCTTTTTAAGCGTGGTAAGAACTGTTCTGCAAATTTCTGTAGCTAAAATCTTGTCATTTCATAATAAATGCACGAAATTGGGAATTTTCCCATACATATTTCACAATAGGTAAATGCTGGTCATGCAGATTTGCTGCACTGCCCAACAGAAAGCTGCTTGGTAACTATTGTGTGAGCTGCACTACATATATTTCTACACTGAACTTGAAACTTTGCCTGAGAAGATGTATAGAAATTGATTTTAGACAAACAAACTGGATAAAATACAATATTGTTGTAGTTGGAAAGCAAGAATTCAGTAAGTGAAAGGAAAGGAACAGTACCTTCAGGTGCCACCCATGCAGGTGAGTACATCCTGCCAGGACACTGGAAGGAGAACTTCACATCTGCCATGCTTATCCTAGCCGTCATGTCTTCATCAATCTAATGTCAATGAATCAACAACAACAGATTCATTAGGATATGTGAGCAAGAAGCAGTAAGCTCAGGTTCTTGGTGCCTCAATCAGTTGATTGTGTGTAATGTGACCGGTACAGCTATAAGCAGAATGAGATATTGTTTGATTGAGGCTTTACTTCACCATACTTTCCATATAGACTTTCTTTAAAAAGCAGTGAGAAATCCACAACCAAAAAATGTACTTTCACTGCATTACTGAAACTCTAAACTTGCACAGGATGCCCAGAAACTTCAGAGAACTGAGACCATCTATAACAGTTCCTGTTCACAGTGGTCTATCTGCTGAGACTACATTTATGAAGTGCAAGTTTCACTTAAACATTTCCGCATGCCATGACAGCAAGTAAACAAACAGAGCACGTTTTTTTTTCACAATTGCTGGTAAACCCTGTCTCTTGCAGAACAGGAATAGACACTCTGGAAAAAACCCAAGGTTGTAGAAACCAAGACGAACAGGAAACGTCTGCTTTAAGTTCCTTACCATGACGCTCTTGCTGTTGAGATAATGCCGAGGGATCATGGGCTCCAGTGTGTGCAGGAAAGCCATTCCACACGCTATATCCAAAGCAAACTTCACAGCTTGCGTCTGATCCACAACAAAATCTAAATGGACAGGAAAACGATAAAGGAATTGCAGGAGAAGGATTGAGTGGGTTTAAATTTAAGAATTAAAGACTTCCTCTTTTATGTCATGTCCACGATTTAAAGAGCAATTAAGCTTTTTTTTTATTTTTATTAAATATTCAATAACACTCAAATGGATTTGACAAACATACAAAATGAGACAGTGGCATATGTGTTTTACTCACTGGTTCCCTCGTGAAGCACATTGTAGAGGGAGCCATAGGGCATCCAGTGTGTAATTATGACTGGATGAGGGGCGGGAGGAGACTGACACGCCCCCAACACGGGCAACACATTTGGGTGAGAGAAGATTCTAGAACAGGGGAAACACCAAGGTGGAGAGGGACACATGAACAGACAGAAACAAAGACCACTAACATGATGGAGACGTTAATTAAAAGATGATCGTTTTAAAGGATCCAGGTGCAGAAGATGATCAGTGATTGTTGATTTTAATTGTGTATTGTCACCAGCAGTAATGTGTTAGTGTAATAATATTATTAGTATGGTTAAAGAGTATAGCAAAAAGCCAAAATCTCTATTACTGCCATGTTACACTGAAGACAGATTGCAGTGTTTTGTCATCTAGATTGTAAAACGTGCGTAGCACAGTATTCACAGGACTCCCACAAAATAGAAATATCTAAACATAAAAAATCGAAAACAACCACTGTTATTCATTAGGGATGTAACGGTATTGTAAATACCGTCGTACCGCAATATAACATTTTTTCGATATTACCGTGGTCGCATGAATCAAAACGATAGGTCTTCTGAAGAAGGTTGCTCAGGCGAATGGAGTGAACGGGAGGTACAATTCCCATCAGCCCAGGCGTGGCCATCATTCTTTGCGGTCTGTTGTCGCTACAGGTCAGTGTTACCAATTTAGTGACTTTATCGCTATATTTAGTGACTTTTCAGACCCCCTTGGCAACATTTTTCCCCTAAAAGCTACTAGCGACAAATCTAGAGACTTCTTGGACAAACCTCAGCAAGTCACCAGTACTTCCGCGTGAGCCCGAGTGCTTGTTTTCTCGGCGTGCGTGCACCTCTCTCTGCATCTGTTCTGTTCAGCGAGCGGCTGAGAGGAGCAGGGCTTTCCAATAAAAAAGATATTATGTTGCTTCTAACTCTATTTTACATGTAAACATAGCCAAAAGCATAGCCATTGTCTATATCTTACGTGTGCTTGGTTTCATTATTAAGAATTATAAATATAATTATAAACGATTATAAATAATGATTTTAATCTAGATTAACATCTTGTTAGGTAAAGCTAGTTCAGTAGGCCTTATAATGGCGTGCATTTCAGTCACTATTTCATATTTCTGACAACAGAAACTATTAAATATATCAGTGAAAACGCTTATATTGAGAATTATGGTGCATTGAATAACATTATGTGACCACAGAGAAGCAAGATAATATGTCGCACTGACGTGATGAATATGCAAATTGATATATGACGTCATCTAGCAATCTAAAGCGGGTTTTAAATCGGATGTGTGGAAGGTTTAATAATTTTTTGTTATTAAAATTGAAGTTCCTGTTTCAAAGTTTACAGATAGATGGCTAATGTGTGTGCCATTGATATGTTCAGTGTTCATGTAAACTGTTTAATAAACACTTCTGCCACTTTTTTGAGTCTCTTAATTAGTTTTGTTTTTCCTGTAAATTATTAAATAAATACCGTACCGTGTCATTCATACCGAGGTATTACCGTACCGTAAAGTTTTGATACCATTGCATCCCTTTTATTCATCTATTGCACAAAAGCAACATGAACAAAACTGTCCCTTTAACATGTGTATTCTGGGCACACTGGACTGGAGGCTCATCACCTTAGTTTGGGGTACTCCTCATTAAAGTCACGGCTCTTTCTTGTAGTCCAGTCCCGCACATTAAGCATCTTGACCACAATCTCTGTGCCCTGCCAGCGACCTTGCCACAGCTGCCATAGAGAGAGCAGACACATCAGTGCTTCCATAAACGCTCTGAGTCAATTGTGGTTTGGTAAATAAACTCACCTCCCCAGAGTGGTTCTCGTTGATCCTGGCCAGCATGGAGAGCTGCTTATAATCTATTCCAGCATGTTTGTTTAGTGTGCCGTTACCTGAAGGCATCATGGGAACAATATACAACAATTAAACCTGGATTGGATAATTATTGTGGATAATTCATATCATTTTCTAAATTAGGATAAAATGCTTGTTTGCTGAAGCATCTGTGTTTTGAATGTAAATGAGAATCAGATGTTCTGAGGGTGCTTACGTGGTCGTGTTCGGGTGGTTCCCTTCCAAAAAGTGTCCTTGAAAGGAACTTTGGCAAGGCTTTGTCCCTGTTTCTCTGCCAGCTCTGATTCATAAACACAACTGAATTATTAGGGCCCATAGAACATATAACAGAAACAAATCTTCAAAATGTTAGCAAACAGCTTTTCCAACTAAATTTCTGCTACATTATTAAAGAAAAGAGTTTACCTTTCAGATTTGCAGCAAGCTGTGGTTTGGCCTTGTCCAGTGGAGTTTCTCCATACTTGTTGCAGATGCTCACCTGAGCACCATTATTGATCAGATCCTGGAAAAAATATGAACGGTAACATAGTTGGTATGAATAATATCACATTAGCTATTTTTCCTTCGACCAATTTTTATGCGCATTTTGGAATATTGCATAAAAACATATGCTCACAATTGAGTAGGTAAACGTTTTATTTGATAAGAAAAAATGGCGCATAAACTATGAAGGAAACATATTTATCGAATAAAAAACACAGTTATTGATGCAATAAAAACAGACTGGAACTACTGAAATTCTCTGCTGCAGAGAAGAAAGAAAAATCAATTTTTCAAGTTTCACCGCCCCCAAACAACATATGGATTCAGAAGACTTCAGAAAAATATAAATGCACAAGAACAATGTGAACCACTTTTATGCTAATCTTATGGTGTCTGAAAACTTTTTTCCCAGCAGAGGGCGCTTCACACTAACCTCTGCCACCAGGTCGTGGGCCCAGAAGCAGGCGTAATGGAGAGGGGTGTTGCCGTGCTCGTTTGCCGCATTGGTATCTGCTTTACACTGGATCAGCTAGATAACACAAACCACAACATAATTTAGTATCCAAAACAACACAATAACATCTTTTCAAAATCTGTTACACAGAATTAGAAGGTATAAAACAGACATAGTCAGTTTCTTATTCCTTGAGTGCTTCATTTGAAGTGCATTTATAACAGCTGTTTGCAGCTGTGTGCTTGTTTACACCTTTCTGTGACCGTTGTGGTCACTGTGGTTGTTCAGGTGCAGAGGTGTGTGTGTAAGCGTTTATCCGCTATGATCTTTTCACACCTTGGCCAGAATTTCACGGTGGCCGTGGCTCGCAGCCAGGTGCAGGGGTGTGTCGTCGCCGCGGTTCATGACATTGATGCGCGCCCCTCTCATGATGAGCATGTCTACGACACCTGAACGACCCTCACGGCACGCCCAGTGCAACGGGCTGAACCCGTGATCATCCCTGCGAGAAACAAACACGCCAGCATATTTACAGTCACATTTATCACATGAATACTTATTCCAAAAAAAATTGTTTCAGAAAGCATGAAATATTATTATATATACAGCAGTCAACATCTGAAGTGAATCAAAAACGTCCATCAAAGTTGTCCTGAAACCTAAAAGCTAAATGCTATATATATATATATATATATATATATAACATTGAATTTTCATGTGCAAATGCACTGCATTAATCATAAATGTAGGCATGAATATTTTTATAGTGCACACTTGCTTGGAAATAATGACAGAAGCTTGTTTTTTTGTGGACTATCCTTTTAAATCAAGGCACTTTTTTACATAGTGGTTGGTGGTAAACTGTCTCCAGTCAGGCTAGTGATCCCGCTCTCAGCTGTCTGTCTCCAGCCAGTTAAATATAAACAGCCGTTAACTGGCCCTTTCCTCTAGATTATGTATATCCCCTCTACCCCCCTCTGTTTGAGTCCGAGATCCGTTCTCAGGCATTCCTATTTCCTTTTCACAACTGCAGTAAAACTCACACTTACAGTACTTCAGGTCGATGGTGTAAAGTTACAATAACAGCACTGATCAGATCAGAGCCTGTGCATTAGCGCTGCTACTGGGAGCACACGTGAATGAACCACATGGGGTTTTACTATTAAACCACTGAAGGCAACTGCTGAGAGCATGTTATAAATAAACGAAGGTAATGTCTGCAGCTGGTGCTCGTGCTCATCCCCAAAGTAATTACTAGTAAGCTTTTGTCTTCAATAATGAAGTGTTTGTTGAAGGGCTGGGAGTGTCCAGTACAGTAGGAAGTCTCTGGGTAAATAATCAGGCCAGAAGAGTGGCTAAACTTAGGGTAGCTGCTCAAACTACTCACAAGGTCCTGCCGGAACAGACCAGACCACACACACACACACACACACACACAGAGTCAAATGGTGGCTTAGTCACAACTGAAGAGGTTAAAGAAAAAAACAGCAACAGAAAATATTAAGAGAAATAAACAGGAAGTCCCCCCTCCTCAAATAAACGAAATCAAAATTAGAAAGTGAGTCCTGAGCCTCCCAATGGGAATTCTGGAATGTTCTTTATTTCTGGCCAAACTGAACATTTGAAGGAAGGAAGATAATGAAAATGAAAGAATGGAAGCAACCAAGCAAGGCAATAACAACAAATTATTAAAGAAAGTGGCAAAGAAAAGAAACTTAAAAACTTAGAAAAGAAGCTACAAAGGAAGAGGGGGAAAAAATAGAAAAGCAAGCAAGAAAGAAAGAAGGATTTAGAAAAGCTGGAAAGAATGGAAGCAAAAAACTGTAGCTAAAACAGTGCAAGAAAATAGCAAAATAACAAGAAAGAAAGCAAATAGGGAAGGGAGGAAAAAATGAAAAAGAAAGGACAATGCAGAAAGGAGTTATCTGTGGTGACTCTTATCACATCACTCAGCAACGCTCCGACACACAAATCAAGCAGCAGAGGGGCGGACTGAGGAAACCAGAGCGGGAAACACAGGAAACAATATTCCACGCTCTCTCTTCCAGCATCTGTGTGAGTGTGAACGCTCAGGACAATTCACATCCAGATACTTTCTTTCTCTTGTCCTTGTAAGGACGTGAAGCATGACTGTTAACCAGCACACAGAAAGAGAGAGAGAGAGAGAAAGGAACATTTACTCTAACAGGCTTACAAACGTTTAAAGACAGACTGTAAACATGGATACTAGCGTCACTGAAAGATTACGTCTTGAGCCTGATGTTACATGATCAAAGAGCTGAAAAGTGCCGTTATTAAGAGCTTCCTCCGGCCAAAAAGCGTTCTGGGGTTTGCATGCGGCGATGAGTTAAAAGTACAACTCTTTCAGCAACAACCTGTTTAAGTGAAACCTCATACTGAATTAGATCATATACCGCACATCAGTGAGGCGCCACGATCTAAAAACACATCTGAGCTGGGCCAGAATGACGTGACAGGAAATGTAGCTGCAAAAGTTAAAATAATATTGTTGATACCTTCTGATTCAAAACAGAAATCAAAAAGGTTGTACGTGGTGTTGTATTTTTAGACAGTGCAGCTAAAACAAGAAGTTAAAATACAGGAAGTATTCTGATTGTAAATAACTCACTCCAAACACTTTAGATGCTTCTGATTGGCCTGAGCTTCAGTAGCTTCAGTGTCTGGTTTAAAGCCACAGACAAACACAGCTGTAACCTACCATTTAGTTTGTTTCAGGCTTGTGTTCTTCTAACTATCATTAGCTGTTCTGAGTTCTGTCCAGACATCAAGAATGAAAAACACAAAATGTGTCAGTTCCTCTTTGAGAAATGGCATTTGTTACTAGAGAAGCGCAAATGCAAAACAGCTTATGATGTAATGCATTGCATTATCTATTGCTCACAAACAACATACAATAAAAATAATAACGTGCAGGAGTACAGAATTGCACGTTGAAAATCTTTGAACATTTTATTTTTAACAATAAAGTTCCTTAAATTAGTAAATATTTCACCATATTCTTCTTTACATTTTAGTCCATTCTACCCTTAAGTTGTATTTGTTATTGCGTAAAAATATGTCAGGCCAAATTGAAAAATCAATTTAAAAAAAATGAACTATTGAAAACTATTTACATTTTTTATTTGAATTCAACATAGTATTAGTATTATTAACTTAAATGAATGAATGAATGTGAAATTATCTTTTTTTTTATTTTTAGCATTTAAAAGAAATAAAAACGTGTGAAGTCATGGTGGAGAGATTTATAAATTTCCTTCAAAAGACATTTCTTGTGGCTTTATTATCACTATAGTGCTGGTGACTAAATGTTGTCTTAACAGCTTTTAGGATATTGCTTAACATTACTTTTCTTTCAGTGAAACAGGAAGCTCATTTTTGGTGGTAAAGTTTTTTTTACATTTGAATGAATAATAAAATAATAATAATAATAATTTAAAAAATCACTCATGAATTAAAAAGACAAATATTGTGTCAGTTTACTTTGTAATTTGTTTTAAATCTGTATGAATTTCTTATGTTGAACAAATATATAGTGAAGAATACTGGCAACAAAACTGCTCTAGTAAAAAAGTTCTTTATTTAAAATACATGTACTTCATATTAAGTATAGTTCGAATCAAGTAATCAAGGCATTTTAATAAGTGCAAAGATATGAAAATGCATTTGTAATATACTTGGCATGAAATAAATGCTTCATATACATAAAATAGCCAGTTTTCAATTGTTTTGTTTGGTAAACGAAAGAAACCCATACAGGTTTGGAACAACTTGAAAGTCATAGAGTGACATCATTTTATTTTTGAGTGAACCGAACAACGATTTCAAAAGCAACAAGTTCAGGCATAATGGCCAAATGTCCAAGAATTTCCATATACGTTTAACATTTGCATTTAGAGAGAAGTAGATAAAATAGAAGATACGACAAAGTCCAGTTTGTTGATCGACATGCTGTGATCTAAAGCATAAACAACGCCCATGTAGGTCTGCTATTTCCTGTCTCCTCCCATAAACACGTAAGGTCATGACATCTCAAGCCATGCTGAAACTCCTCATGCCCCGTCAGAAGAGCCACTCTTCTCCTCAACCATTTCAAATTGTTTTATTAGGCAAACCTCAACAGGCAAAAGCGAAAGGCGAATCCCTTAGCTGGAGTTTTTCTATTTCTGGAAAAGGAAAACACTTTGAGAAGGGTAAGCTGGGAGGGAGAGAGAGAAAAGTGACACAGAGAGGACTGGTATGGCTCAAGTCAGCATGCTTTGGTTGATGAGCTCATCGTATGGAAACTATTCATCCCAACCATTTCGTTTTAGCCCAGACCGTTCCCTCCTCCCCCTCTGAGTCACAAATTAGACAAGTACTCCAACTCAAACACCGGCCTGAACGGCAGATCTGTAGAGTTTGGAGTAGGGAATGGTTTTGATCTAGTTAAGCTGGCGTTTCCCCTCCCTCTTACTGGTAGTTTCTCTAGTAAGTCAAACATTTCCTTTGTCACGTAATTTCAAAGTCACAACTTCAGCCATGAGCACAGGAAATGCCTAGATAGTGATCTACATCAGACGCTTTAACGCTTTATCTAAACTAGCCTGCAATCTGCTGATTCTGTGCTGAGTCGGCACAGGCCAACCATTCGTCTCTGACCCGTTCCTTTCAGGTAATAATTCTTGTGGCTGACTGGAAGAGAATGAGTCCAGATTCCTTACAAGTTCTTGGAGATCTACCTGGACGTTTTCCTCTCTTTTGTGCTTCCCAGCTGTTCTGGGATGTATTAGTGAAGGAAGGCAGGCCAAGGCTGTTTGTGAGAGGAAGCTTGGCAGAGGTGGAGGTATTTGAAGAGGGTGCATGGATCGACTCTGTGTGCGCTTTACACCATATAGGGCTAGAACTGGAATTCTGGTCTTCAACGTGTGGAATGCTTTTCGTTTAGTTTGTAAGAAACAGATGGAATATTTCAGGTCTTACTTATTTGAACCTAAGCTAACAGCATTCAGTTTCATAGAAGGGATGCACAATATTAAAAAGGAACCCAAAAGAAAAACTCAGTAATATTTATCAATAAATGAAAATAATATGTGTGTGTGTGTGTGTGTGTTTGTGTAAAAAGTGAATATATATATTAGTGATGGGCGATATGACGATACATATTGTGGAGACGATAGAAAAGTGGCTATCGTTCTATTTCTCTTCTATCGTTTCTAACCTAATTTTATCAATTACTAAAGAAAATATTGCATTAAATAGGCTATGACAAATGTATGGTAAATATGGTATGCTAGCAAACTCTACCCTTTATATAAGTGATAATGAAGAATAAATATGAACTTTTTCGCAAAGAAACTCCGTCTTGTGGTTTTGCGACATGCTTTACGCTAGTTAACTCGTGAGTGCTTAAAGATGGAGACGCAAGAGGTTGAAGATCAATGCCCAGAGTCGCAACAAACTGAAACTGCTATGCAGGCAGCAGCCCAAGAAGTACTTTTACTAAAACATGGGGGTACGTCAGTGTTTTGGTTGCATTTTGGCTTCAAGAGCTCCGACACGGAGCAGAAGACAGTCATGTGCAAACTAGGGTTGGGTCAATAGACGATGCCATCGTCCATCGCCCGATAGACATCACGATGCTGAGCCGGCATCGCGATCCTCCGCCCCACCGTAGCAGCAGCAACCAGCTCGCGATAAACACGCTTAATCTATGGCGGCAAATATATGCCATTAATAAGCGAGCGCACCATTGATGCTGGCGAGCGTGGTAAATCATTTCCGCGAGAAGAAAACAGATGTACATGCGAAGAAACGGGGCTGCGAGCTCATTTCAAACCCTCACGCGCAATCACTCCTGCGCTCAATCCTCTCTCTCGTCTGCTCGCGCGAACACTTTTGTCAGTCGTGGGGCGGGGCTTGGTGTTTTAGTTACAACAACTAAACAACAACCCAACCCCCACGCGCCGCCTACGTCAATGATATCATCGTCCATCGCGATGTTTCACATTAGACATCGTACAATGCCAAATTGGTCGACATCGCCCAACCCTAGTGCAAACTCCTTATATCGTTATATAAAATAATCCATATCGTGATATATGATTTTTCCATATCGCCCAGCACTAATATATATATCTATATATATTAGTTGAAAAATTTGGCATTCACAAACAAATATTTAATGTCGACAATTGTGATCAATAAAAAAAAACTTAACTTTAACATCATATTTTAAGTTGAGGATACGTAATATATATTTACATTTTCTAAATCTGTTATGTCTGTTAAAGTTAATTTCAAAAAATTATTTCTAATTAAGAAACACACTTAGCATTACATTTTTGGCGGGATGTTTTGTGTGGGTAAAAGATCTAGATTTTTTTGGTATAAAAACATAAACTTGAACTAGTAGAATTATACAAGAATAATAATTTAATACTGAAGCTCTTTAATGCCTAAAACCATCTGAAAAGCCGTGTAGGCCACGACAATTGAAATAAGTGAATGAAATCCTCAACAGTGATAAAATCTACCCTCATCGTCTTTCAGAGTCACTGCTCTACTGCGCCCAGGGATTAGACAACTGATAAAAGTGCGGGGTGAACTAAGGGACATGACTGGGCAGAAGATCCTTACAAACGGGACAGTTTCTGCACAATACATTTAGAGTTTAGAAAAGTTTTTTGGGGGGGCGTGGCCCCTATTGACAGCATCCAAGTTCATCTTTGAACGAGAATAAGTTAACTGCTAAATCTAGACTGTACAAAACCACAAATAAGTGGTCTCTATAAGCTGTCTGAATTCATATTTAAACACTCAAAAACACACTCACCCCTGGTTTAGGTCATTCTCTGTGTTGTCCAACCAGAGGCGGACGGCTACCGCATTGCCTTCACGGCATTGAGTAAAGATGTCATCCATCTCTGGACCCTCTTTCCTCTCACGCTTCCCAAATCGTTCGTCCCCTACCAGGAGCGTCCTGGGAGAGGCGTCTGATGCTGCTGTACCCTAAAGATGACAGGTGAGGGTCTGACAGAACATCCAGCCACGGGAAGGGTGCGATGGGACAGTCTCTTCACAGCCACAGGGCAAGTGTCTGGTGTCTGCGCTGAGCTGCAGAGAGACAAGAAGAAGGAAGCTCAGATGAGCTGTCTTGAACACGGCACAAAACACACGGTCAAAGTTTAAGTCACTAGGGAACAATGACTAAAACTCAAAAATAACAAGCAGTTTCAAGGAACACTTGACCAGAAATGAAAAGTTCAATCCCCCTATGCTCTTTTTTTCATTCAAATACATGTTATTGCAATTTGTGCATGCAATGACTTCAAAAAAGCACTTCATTTATAATGGACACTCTTGATTTCATATATGATTTACAAGCCACACAGGCGTAGAATGACATGAGAGAGAATAAATGAGAGGATTAAACATTTTTGATGTTCTTTTACTTTACTTCACTTCACCTCAGAGGTCTAAGCAATGGGTTCAAATATTTGTTCATTAAATGCTGATAGGTGATGAATACTAGTGTAATCATACAAGCCTCTGCCTGTTATAACACACATATCACTCCCTTCCACCAGTCCAAAACATCCGTCTGCCAACAGAATGTGTTTCTTTAATACTCTGACATACTTTAGTTAAGCGGCCTTCGCAAAGGCCTGTCGTACTGGTGAAAAACTACTTGTTTGTTTTATTCAAGAATTAAAGAAAGCCTGTGTTGTTAAAAACATGAAAAGAAATTAAACTTAAGAATTTAGGTTATTTCTTATGTGAATGTTTAAGCACTGTATATACTTTGTTCAGTGTGTTGAGTCGGGATACAGGAGAGATTATGTACAAAAACAACAAATAGAGTTAGAAAGGGAAACAAATGTGTTCACTCAGAGAAAATGACAGGCAAATTAGATAAGAGAGACAAAAGCAGACATTATATTATTAGATATTGATTCAATTAAATATGCATCCAATCACAAAGACACTAAGAGGTAAACATGATACTTAATATTTAGAGAAAGAGGAAAAGAATTAGACACACAGACATTTACTATATTGAAAGAGATGGTTATAAATCGGTTAGAAATGTATGTTTAGAAAGAGACAAGTAAGTTCAAACAGAATGGGATAGATAGATAGATAGATACATAGATAGATAGATAGATAGATACATAAATAGATAGATAGATAGATAGATAGATAGGTATCTTCAAATATACAGATAGACAGATGTATGTTCAAACAAGAAGCAGAGGAGTATTTGTTCAAGAAAAGCAAGACAGGCAGATCAAGAGACAGACAGACAGATAAATACATAGCTAGGTGTTTAAATATACAAATAGACACGTACGTTCAAACAGAAGCAGACAACTAGCCAATTTGTTCAAGAAGCCTGACAGAAAGCAAGACAGGCAAGTCAAGAGAGAGAGATAAGATAAGTTAGATAGATAGATAGATAGATAGATAGGTGTTCAAAAACGCAGAAAGGCATTTACAGCAGACAGACAGGTAACGTTACACACAGTAAGTCAGAGAGACAGACAGGTAACGTTACACACAGTAAGTCAGAGAGACAGACAGGTAACGTTACACACAGTAAGTCAGAGAGACAGACAGGTAACGTTACACACAGTAAGTCAGAGAGACAGACAGGTAACGTTACACACAGTAAGTCAGAGAGACAGACAGGTAACGTTACACACAGTAAGTCAGAGAGACA
>JAUMHI010000051.1:7696584-7709081 GCA_032359435.1 Enteromius unitaeniatus
ACAGACAGATACGTGTGTTCTCTCAGTAAGAGTGACATTAGCCGCGCAGCTAACCGACAATTCAGTCAAAGAGTGACTAAAGACTCTTAACTACGGGCGAACCAAAAGAAAAAAAACAACTGTTTGAATTATAGTTTGCCTAACAATGTACAATAAAATATTTTTTTGACTCCACGCTTTATTTATGTCTTTACGACAGTAGTTTTGTAGTATTGTGAGCTAGTGCGCTAATGCTGCTAGCAGTCATATACGCCCACAACCACTGAGCTAACTTACACGATCAACTCTCGATTCGTGCTTCCCTCACATACAATCGATCATAACAACCATCATTACCTGGGTATACTGCCGCTTTTAGCTGGAGTGGACCAACGGTGATGACTGGGACAGTCCGGACCAACACTCTTCCAGCGTCCACACCCTACAAGCGCCCGAGTCTGAGACCTCCTCCCCGCCGACAGACACTCACTCGCTCCCCGCTGATCATGCCCCGCAGCGCCCCCGGCTGGACAGCGAGGAAAACAAGCGCCGCGGGATACCATTTTTTTCTTATTCAAAAATTGTGCCTGGAGTTATGAATATTCCATAATGGATTTACCAAAAATGATCCCAAACATAGTAAATATGCATGGTCATTTCCTTTCGTTGCTGTTACATCAGTATTAGAACCAAATAAAGGTCTGCTCTACCACACATGTAAAATACAAGTATATTACTAATATGAAAATATTATTAGTCACTTGTCAGCAATAATTTTATTAAATCAATTCTACAGATTCTGAAAAAAATACAGTGGATCCTGGATCATATTTATTATAAGCTGGTTGTAAGGTAGTTTCTAGTAGTGTAGATTCTAAAATGCATCTTGTTTTAATATATATATATATATACACAGTTATAAGCCCCTATGAAATATTTAATCATTTTTCAAATAATTCTTTAGTGCGTTTTAATGGAGTGACAATATTTACAACATAGCATTCTGAACATAATACTTTTTTTAAAAAAGCTTGTCTGTAGTCAATGGTGTATCCCTTTTTCTTGATTACAGCCATTAGTTGTTTGTTGTAGTTCTTAACAAGTTTCAGGCATGTCTTCTAAAGAGTTGCAGCCCACTGCTCCTCAGCAAATCTCTCAAGCTCTTCCATATTTGTTAGTCTCCTGGTATTTTCTTTTTAAATCTTTAAAAAAATCTTCTAATAGTATTATGTTTTCATGATTCCTTTGACCCAGACAAGATACCCAGCTCCAAAAGAAACTGAAACATCCCCACAGCATCATACTTCCTCCTCAATGTTTAACTCTGGAGATGGTGTTCTGAGCGCTTGTCCCTTCTTACTCCAAACATCTCTATGGCAGAAGAACTCTAGTTTTATCTCATCTGATCAAAGGACATGTTTCTAATGTGCTCATTTTTCTCCAAGTTGTCCTTTAAACATTGGTCTAGCTTGGAGTTGTCTTTTCTTCAGAAGAGTTTTTCTTGGTCCATGTCTGGGTCTCTAGTGTTTGTCTTCAATGAGACATCAGTCCCACACTTGACTGAATCATTCCCTAGTGTCTTAGTTGTTTTTAGGTATGCTTAGAAACCTCTCTTAATAGTTTTCTTAAAGTTTTTAAAAATCTTTTACTTCCTGCTGCTGTTCACTAGCGTGGGTCTCTTTAAACTTCTTGATAATACTTCTTACATCATTTATTAATGGGGCTAAAAATTTTAACCTTAGCAATTTTTTTTATAATTATTACAGGCAAATTGAAATAAAGCGTTCTCCAAATATAATAGAAAATAGTATGTTAAAATACTTTGGAAACACTTGAAAATTTCTAGGGGGGGCTAATAATTTTGTCTTCAACTGTATATATTAAATTAATCTACTTAAAAAAAACAACTACACTAGCATTTAAAACTATAAGCATGATTACTGTAACAAGTAATAATAAATAAAATGTTAATTACAAAGTTATTGTATTTATATGTGCAAAATAAATATATAATAGTAATTATGTAATGCGAAACAGCTTTAAGAAAACATAAAAAAAGAACCCAAAAAATCTTGTGTGGATAACAATCATTTAATAAAACATTTTTTTTACTCATATACCTGCTAAATTCCAAAAACTCTTATCCCAAAAATGCATACATACACAAAAGAGATTGAATAAATAAAGAAGTCAAATAAATGATCTTTCAATTATGTGCTTTTATTAAAAGACACATGTTAGCCACCAGTACATAGTTATGTTTTAGGAGAGGTATTTAAATATTTATGAAACCCATTCCGTGGTCAACGGTCTTAAAAGGCTTTTGTGACTTTTGGCTGTTAAGACTTAATTTGCAGCATAAACAACATTTCCTAGACATGGCAGAGAAGACTGCCATGTCTCAAGATCAGGATGGATTTTGGGGGCTCTGTCCTGCTCCTCCTTCAGACCGTGTTTCAGGGATTGATGTGGTTGTAACACTGCTGGACTTGATATTGAGTTTTTCTACTGTACTCAAGATGGTGCCTCCATCTACTTTAGGTACACTTGAAGATGCGGAGATCACTGGTGATGGTGCTACTAGTCCTTCTAAAGACTCATTTGTAAAGGTTTGTGGGTTGTTTGGTACTGTGGGCACATCTGACACTGACTGTCCGAAAACTGAGACATCTGTCTTGATATCTGATGGATTATCAGAAACGGAAGGTATCTGTGAGCTCTCAGGCATTGGTGTTGTGGTTGTGATGGCAGTGGATGGATTTTCTACTGATGAAGCACCTCCTTGTGCTGCAGCTTCAGCTTTTGCTAGTTCTGCAGCTTTGCTCTCCATCTCCTGCATTCGTTTCTGCACCATCGCTGGCATCAGCTGCACATACGTGCCCATTAACCGGTGATTGGTCCTTATTAACTTGCCTGCACAACTGTCAGCACATCGCTCCTGGTAAAATAACACAAACAAAAAACAGAAAAGGGAACATTATAGAACCATCATAGTAAATTAATGAGTTGTTAAAAGGTACTTCCCCAGTGTTTTTGACTTGTTTTACCATGCAAATGTTTAGTGACTTTTAAATCAAAATGATGGTCAAAATGAAAATAGACTTGCTTTGTTCCATTTTCAAGATTTAATTTTACATTTGAATCTGAAGTAAGTGTATCTTGATTTATTGATGCATGGGTATTTGTTTTGGAAAACAAAACAAATGTGTGCAACATTTAATGCCATGATGTTCTGCTCTGATTTAAAACCACATTTACCTCCACATCCAGAAATGAATACCTAAATACCTTTACACACAGATGGAAAAAAGTTAACCCTCTCTTAGTTTATTTCCTAATTATTTTGTTAAATTATTATTTAAACATGTATGCTTGCTATGTCAGTATTTATATCATCATATCATATTTTTATGCAAACATTGTTACATTATTTCTTAATGGAAATATCTTGTATTTTAGTTTATGAGCCTATATTTTATTTAAAATCTTGCTCCTATTTGATATGTTCCTTGCACACACAAACATATAACGGAAATCTATAAATAACACCCCTGGAACACATAAATGAATGCATTTTAAAAACATTTTTGTAAATTAAAACAATAGGTACATTATATTTGCCTCACCTCATCCATTGTCAGAGTTCTGTAATTGAAATTGCTTGTGCATCGCTGGAAGCAGATTTCCGTCATGCGATTGTAAACGAGGAGGAAGTCCCGCAACTAAATCACAAGAATAGTACAATTAAATCATGATTTTATAAAATATCCATCACATTCATATATGCATGAAGAGGATTGCACGCGCTAGCTGTAATACGTACATTTCGTAGCTGTGCGGCGTGGTCCATGACAATATCGTTGGCAGTATATATAAAGACAAACGTTTATAGAACTGCAAAAAAAATGCAATTGTAAAAGATGAAAATAAGAAATGATACCCAAGAGCTATCGCATGACTTTCAACAGCGCGCGGCCATGTTTACAATCACGTGACTACATGAGCAAACGTCACGATTAGCTGCGGCGGAAATGTGCAAAAAGTCCTCGCCTCGCTGCTGTAGTGTCGCATCTTTCCTGTCTGTTGTCGTCTTTCTTTCATTTCCTTTTATTAACAAATATTATTAAGCAGTGTAATAAAAGCACCTTTTACAAACTCCCTTACTATTTGTTCATTTGACAGGTCTAGCAAAGCTAATTGAGAATATTATACGCTAGACCGGTAGAAAATTGTATTTTTTTACGTCTTTAGATATTCTTCAAAGCCTTTCAAATAAAGAATTGCAGGTAGTACAAAAAAAGAGTCACCAAGACATTTAATATCAAGACAAAGCCACAGAAATATTACAACAACTGAATAATAGCTATTAAAGCATTTTATTTTTCTGTGCATGGGTTCATCTCATCATCAGTCAGCCTTATTTGCACAAATATACATTTATAGCCTATTTTTTTAATCCTGAAAATCTAAAAAACAGCATAAAAACTAGCAGATAAATATTAGTTAATATATTCTTCTTAAGTACAACAGACAGACCAACTTTCAAATGCAAGAAACAAGAAAGCACATTTAAAGTGGTAAACTCATTCGGATGTGTCTCGATTGGACACAACCTCAGAACAGATAACTGGTCTCCTCTGCATGCTTTCGAACACACAGATATAATGTTTTGTGGTAGCAATGAGCTTTAAATATCACAGCTGTTGACAGCACCACCCCACGGTATCCTGTGTGTTTTTTAAGACGATAAAGGCGTTTTTTTTTTAACACCACCTGTTAACTGTCCTGTTCTAGACTTTGTCTTGATCTACCGAGGGGGTGATCAAAGCCTTCATGCATATTTCTGTGCATTTCAAACTCTCTCTCTCGAATATCATCTATTTCTCTTTCCATTTCCATCTCCATCTCTCTTCCCCTCTCCCTCTCCCTCTCTCTCTCTTCTGCCTCCAGAGCTACTTGATGACTGTTGAGGTAGATGCTGTGACGTGAAACCATTAGGCTGCTGCTCCGGGACGGGAGGGTGATGTCAGCCTCGTCATCATGGTCTATGCAGTTCTGCTGGGATGTGGGTTGAGGATGTGTCTGGGCCTGGTGAGTCTGAGCCTGTTTTTGGTATTTCCTCTTCTTCCTACGCTTTTTATTGGCAGTCAGATCCAGAGAAGCATAGGACACGTCCCCCTGCTGGACCTGTGAGATAATAACAAACTGTATTTTCATGATACAACATGTCCAATTCAATGAAAAACCAAACAAACCAAACCCAAAAACCATGATGTTACATTAGCTTAGTGTACCTTGCCTCAGTTAAGTTGCAACTCAATAAAGACAATATCGCAATAAGTTGCACAATACTAGTATAGCATTTCGTGTTGAAATAGACTAAAGGCATTTTTCAGATGTGTAGATTATTTGCTGTGTTACTCAACAGGGACCTAAATTATGACAATGTTGCAGTTTCTTTTTGGTTCAGTTCACTTTTATATGGCAACATTTCAAATCAAATCATACAAAAATCACATCTAAGTAAGTTTGTCCTCTCATTGGTTCAAACGTTTATGAGTGTCATCCATCAAGGCTATTTCTGTAGCTATCACTATGCACACATTTCTATTCCTGAGTATGTCACCCTGGACTACAAAACCAAAGCAATAACCAAAAATACATTTTGTGGGTCAAAATGAATGATTTTTCTTTTACGCCAAAAATCATTAGGATATAAAGTAAAGCTCATGTTCCATGAAGATATTTATCAAAAGCTTTTTTTTATAATAATATGCATTGCTAAGAACTTAATTTAAACAACTATGAACTAGTTTTATGAATCAGGATTTATTGCAACAATAAGACAGAGCTTAACTTTCAAGTGTGTGTCATCTCTACTGCGCCACCAGAAGTCTTTTAGACAACTTTAAAGGCAATTTTTTTTGCACCCTCAGATGCAGATTTTCAAATATTTGTACACTGTAAAAAATAGTTGAAATAACTTGATGCCCCGCTGCTTAATTTTTTTTAGCTTAGTCAACTAACATATTCCAATTGTCACTTAAATTAACATCAAGTAACTTAAAATTTAGGTTGACGAAACTAAAAATCTTTAGGCAGCAGGGTAACAAGTTATTTCAAAGTTGAAACAACTATTTTGTTTTTTACAGATTGATAAATGGAGGTGCAGCGCACTAATTTAGAGTGTATCTTAACCAAATACTGTCCTATTCTAACAATTTCCAAACACTGACCCTTATGTGGTCCATGGTCACATATATAACATTTCTCAGTTAGGGCAGGAATCAACATTTTAAGACGAGTAAGTGCTCTTTGGTTCTAATATGCATAAAATCAGACTTTGCTGAATTTCTTTGTCACCAGTTCATGTGATCTTAGACCACTTGTTTTGTTCATATGCGCCTAAACAAACCAAACTAGGAAATAAAATTTGCCAGTTTCAGAAACAATGGCTCCAAATGAGCCAGTGGGAAAACAGTATACAACTCAACACTGAATTTTAAAGTTTGAATTCAATAAACGATTACGTCCATAGGAAATTGATTTGATTGTTGTCATTACTATGTGAGCGAGGGAAGAAAAGATGTTAATGTCCTGCCTTCACGCCAACAAGCACATCGTCAGAGATTCTGATTAAAGATTGACCCTTTTCACATTACCAGAGTCAAACATTTGACTTAAATTTTAATCTTACCAAAACTACAACAAAAATCATTTTTGCATTCTCATTTCCCCCAAAAGCAAAATACAAAAATCCACGACAGCATTTCTGACTTTTCAAAAGAGGAAAAAGATATTGTTGGTCAAAATAGAGAAAGGTGTCAAATTTTCTGTCACTCCCTCATACTTTGAATTAGAAACCCCGACACAGCATACACAGCACAGTTAACTAAACTTTTACGTAACCCTACCAATACAAAGTATACAAAGTAGATGAGGGGACATGAATTAAAAAATAATAATGATGTGCACAGATAAATCATTTGTAATAAACACTGCAATATTCATTTAAAAAAAATCTCAGTTGGCAGTGACTTTAACAAAAAAGGCTCAATATCTTGCAAAAGTATGTCAATGCACTTGAGAGTTCAGCTAGCGAGCTATTAATGTGGCATAACAATGTTGCTTTTGACATACATACTGCTGTACAGTGGTCTTAGTAACCTGACCACAGCTACGTTCATTAAAGACCTGCTTCTACACATGTGCCTATTTTCTGACAAATGCGTAGGTGTGCATGCCTGAAATAGTCATCAAGTGTACATTCTCACGCAGCCCTTCTCTGTCAACATCTTTAATTTAAGCCATTAAAGTGATTCTGAAAAACATCACACAGTACAGATTGATATATAAAGGTGCATATCTTGTAATTTTGAGTGCGCTGAAAATACTACAACACATACAACAACCAGCTGATTTTACTTTAAAGTATATATATATATAATTTAATAGTTGCTGCATAAGAGAAGACAGAGAACCTGAAAATAAAATCCATAGATTAAATGTTTCAATTCTGTTCAGAGTTAATATGCAATTTGGTAATGGTTGGACATCAAATTACCAACACCAACCAGCGAACAAACCAATAAGCAAACAAATAAATAAATAAATAAGGTTTGGAATATCAGTTAAAGTGGAAATTGCATGTTTTTCATAAAAACATTGATTAGGCTTGTAAAAGTTCAATGTTTTTGCGGTTAACTGATAAACTCATCGTTTTACTGTGTGTTTTTATATGAATAATATGCATTGATTAGCTCTATATATTAGCAATTTCCATGAAACTTGTTGAAAGCATACCTTTAATCTCTGCTTTGCTGTGTTTGCATGTGACATTTGTTCATAGCACACCTCCGGAGACATTTCAAAAGCTCCTGTACAGAATTAACAGATATCAAATGAATAGCAATGCCATCATAACAGCATAATTATTAGCTTTAGGTAGCAGACATGCACTGCATTACTTTGTGAGCTAGACCTACCTCCTCCATCTAAACATATATTTCCATAAATCGGATTTTCCTGTCTTTCCATCTCATCATCCTCAAATCTGCACAAAACACAACCAAACGTATTTAGATGATTCATTGGGCTGTTGCTGTGGAAAATAATTTTGACATTTTAAAATCAAACCACTTTTATCATTTTGTGAGAATGCACATAAAAAAAGCACTTCAACAAATATGCGGGTGATTACCTGTACGACCGAAGTGAATCTTGACGTAATGGTCCATCTTCATATTCAAACATATTTTCATTTACTGAAAAAAATGTTTATATCTGTGACCTCAAGTTCTTGTAGATTTGTCACTTTTATATGTTCTATAAAAGTTAAATGTATGAAGCATACCTGCATATTTTTTTTCCTTTCTTCTTAGTAAAAAGAATGCAACATTTAAGCACACAGAAATCAGAAGTGCAGACGATATCAGACCAATAGCAACATGTGAATTTCTGCAGGTATCTGGATTTAAAGAAAGAATTAACAGATGATGATTGGATAAATATTGCATTAGCTTCCCATTACATCTTATTATTATATATTATTTTTTGCAAAATGTTATAATAATTAGTAGCCGTTATTTTGCCTGACTAAATTGAAACAACAACCTGTGCAACCGTTTATTTTTAATTCTTTTCAAAACATTTATATTTCAGTTTTATTATAAAGTGTTACAGATAGTTTTCTTATTTTTAAATTCTTAAAACTTTCACTAAATATTTTAATATTTCAATTTAACTTTTTATTTATTGATATAAAAATGGTTGCAGTCAGATATAATCTCAAATAATGTATAAACATAAATCTTTTGACAGAAAACATTTGAGTTTCCGTAGACATCATCGCACTGAAATAATAATTTCAAGAATTTCTACCAATATAATCGTTATCGTTCATATCATTAATACGCTTCATTAATTGTTTTATGTAGATTATTTTCTGTATAATTTACTGTATTATTCAAAGAAGGGTTTGATTTCAATCTATCACTATTCTAAGCCTTAAGAACAAAAATGTTGAGAAAAGCTGTGAAAAAACTGTTCTAAAAAGAAAAGTAAAAGTATTTTAAGTCTGCCATTAACATGATTAACTACTGATTGAGACAAAACAGCTTTCATTGAAACACAACGTGTTATAAATACCGTCAGTAAAGAACAATCCCATACTAAAGGGATGAAGCATTTTTCTTCTTACCTTTATCCATGATTTTATAGGGTCAAATGTCCAATAAGGCCTCCTCTGATAAACTCTTTCACCTGTACGTGAGCATGTTCAGACAGAAGTGCATCAGTGTTGCTGCTATTTTTATCGTCTTTAGACGTTTTCGGTTACAAACAGGAAATGTGGCGGCTACCTTATTCGTTGCAGTCGTTCACATCACAAGAAACACATGGAGTCTGCCTTGTGTAGCGTCATGAACCACACTGTTGTCGAGATGTACATCGAAAGCATTTCATTTCTACTGGGTCACTGTATTTATTAAAACGTAAGAGCAAAATGTTTCAGAAAAAAAGTGCGTCTATAAGGTTCCTTGCTGTGTTTTGTAAAACATGTCAAATCTGTTTTGTTTGTTACCTCATATTTTTCTGTTAAAAAGTACATCGCCTTTATGTTTTTATCTTTCATCTACTTCTTGTGAGCAAACTGGAAAATTAGGTGAAAAGAAATCAAAGAGGGCCTTAACTACCATAGACACTGAGAGTGTTACAATATTTCGATAACACTTGATGAGTGTGAGTTTTCAATGACCAGATCTAAAAATGTAATCTTTTTTGCCACAATTTTGAATTTTTGGTGACATGCAAACGATCAAATAGTTTGTTTTATATACATTTTATTGTGAAACAAATCATCATTTGAATTTATACATGTAATATACAACTAAAATATTGCTAAAATCAAATAATTATCAACACAAATGTTTTTATAATTACAATTTATCATGATATTCATAATACACAGTATTCAGAACCAAGCAATTCTGTTTTCTGCATATATAACTGTACTTGAAGTACATACTGTACTTTTTTTCCGTGATGCAAAGATACAGAATACAATTTTGCAGTTTTTTATTTTCTTCTCATACATTATTGGTCAATTACCTTATTAGTACACATCATGAAGTACTATAGTACACTGGAGACTTGATTATACAGTGCATGATTTAACAACTGAAACAATCAATCCTTTTTTCTGAATTTTCCATTTCCGACCACAATAGCAAGAGCAGGAAACGTCCCTCTGCATAAACGTGTCGCTGTTGTAGCAGAGAACCACAATGCACAAAACTCTGTACAAAAAGCATCTCCCTCTCTCTCTCTTTCTCTTGTTTTCTAGTCTTAACACACGTACACACACAGGTGTATGTCACTGTTCATTAATCAGGAAAGCCTTTGCATCTTCTCCCACATTTAATAATAAAGGCTTGTTCTCAAGAGTAAACCGCATTTAAAAAAAGCAGCCTTAACAAAACCAGAAATTTAGTCTTATGTTGCTTTAAAAACCATATAAACAACCACCAGCTGTGCTGTTATAATTTGTATTAAGTTGTAATAAATGGTGACCAGATCTGGCGTTTGTATTTGTAGATTAGACCAGTAGGTTATGGATACATACTTTCTCTGTTGGTCACTGACTGATGTGGTTTTGGCAGTTGGTTTGTTTCGAGTCTCTGAGGTGTAAACTGAGGTTTTATAAGGCCTGAAACAATCAGCTGATAGCCTTTGCTTTGTTAGCAGAACACACAGCCACAACAGGAGATCAGTGTTAGCATACAGGCTTCATTGCTAAGATATTTGATACTAATAGCGCTCACTCTTTGCGTGTCTCATCTATTAAACAAATAATAATAATAATGATAATAATAAGGAAACTCTAAAGCCAACTTATAGGCCTAGATATATTTCATATCTCTGGAATTTACCTAGTTTTTAACCTCACCCCCACACACTTTAGTTTTTTTGTAAATTCACATATTTAAGGGAATTTTCTTTCTTTTTTTTTTTTTTTTACATATGATGTAGGAGTTTTATAGGAGTTTGAGTGCTACGTAAAACTCTCAAAGATATTTGATAATATATTTAAAGCATAGTTAAGCAAACTTACCAAAAAATATTGTGTACAAGCTATTCATTCATACAGACACAATAACAAAAAGTACTTTTAAAAACACATAAAAAGGTGATTTTATATGAATAAAAAATTGCATATATATATATATATATATATATATATTCCATATGTATGGATTATATATAAAATAAAATAAAATAAAATAAAATAAAATGGTAAAAAAAAGTCACACTCAAATAAAATTTACAAACATGTTATACAAAATATTTGATGCACTAGTCAATGTGAATAAAAACTTAATTTAACATTACATTTAATTAAACTACTGTAAGTGATTCATATGGGTTATATTTATAACACCTTCATGAACTTTTTGAAGCATCAAAGTATTGATTGCGTGGAGTCCGTGAACTTTCAATGGAAAGACTGAAATCTCTCAGGTTTGATTAAAAATATCTTCATTTGTGTTTTGAAGATCATGAGGATGAGTAATTCATGATAAAAATGTCATTTTTGGGTGAGGCCTTTAGGAAGAAATCTTCCTGTCAGCATGTTTATGGCCCACGGTTTGTGATACATTCACACTAGAATATTAGTCAGAGGGACATGGTTCCTCACTGATGTGTATTTCACTGGGGGAGGTTTCAAGGGAAGTGGCATATACATTCTGAAAAAAAAGAGTCAAATCAGATGAATGGACTGGAAATATGTAGGATGTGTTTATGTAAAAGGACACTGGATGTGCTGCTGATTTTGGTGAGTCTCACTTTTTTTTGGTTCTGGTGTCTTCTGTATAAAAGCACAATCAACATGAGCAACAGCAGCATAATCGGGACAGCGATGAATGCTGAGTTTATTGCAGCTGAAAGAAAAAAAAACATATGCATGGAACATTCTACCGATAACAGGCCTGGTTTCATAATTAGCCCAGATCTTGAAATTCATATTCTGTTCATACTGTCATGTGCATGTTCGGTTTGCAAGCTATTATTAATCTAGGTTTTAGCTAATTTAGTTATTTTTTATTATTGCCATAACATTTCAGTGTTTATCAGGTTTTAATGCATTTAGAAAGCAGCAATTACCCTCATAACAATAGACATTAGCAATAGTAGTCATCACATCTAAGCTTTTTGGAACTGAAACATTTCCTTCACAAATTAAAAACACTACGAAGTGGCGACACCTGCTGGTCAAATCAGTGTCCATGAAACAAAAGGTAATCGTTTACAAACCAACTGTTTTAATAAAAGACAGATAGGGACTCATGTCACTGTGGGAACCTAAATAGAGGTTCAATGTACAGCACAAAGCTTTTTTGTAAAAGTAGCCGACTGAAAGTTTCTTGTGAAATGAAATGAAAATTATGAAATGAAATGACGTGACAAGTGGCCAGGTATGGTTTCCCATACTAGGAATTAGTGCTCTGCATTTAACCCAT
>JAUMHI010000051.1:7711695-7727158 GCA_032359435.1 Enteromius unitaeniatus
CTTAAAAATTGGAGTCAGATTAAAACGAGGTAAAATATAAAGGTAAAACTTAAAACCTAAAGTAAAATTAGAAACCTAAAATTAGGAGACCAAACCCAGGAGTATAACCGAGAGGCGAGACTCGTGATCTCCGCCCAAGTAGGCGGGACCTTACACAGAAAAACCTCAGCTTTGTTTGATTTAAACTTGAAGATGTCTTATACAAATGAACTACCTGTTACCCAGATATTCACATGCCTTTGCATGTGCCATTTCCATTCCTCAGGGCCTCTGGGGTCTGAAACTCATAATCATTGTCTAGTAAAAAAAAGATCAAAATCACATACTATCAAATAATAATGAAGCAATGAGGGCTGTAAATGGGGAGGGAATTGAAGGCTCTATTCGATTCTTTTGGAGAGGATATAAGGGATGTAAATAGATCCATGAATGTGGCACTGATAGCAGCTTGGGGAGATATAAGCTGTAAAACATAAAATCAAAGCTGCATCTTGATAATTATGTGGAAATGTGAAAAATAATACTGGGGACATGTGTGCTTTAAACCCTTTTGGAGTTTTATTTTAGGTTTCGATATCCTTAAGAATATATATTTACGGGCATAAGTACAGAAAAACCATGTATATAATAAAATAAATATACATATAATGTCTGTGTGCATGTGGGACAACAAATACTTTTACAAACTGTAGTAACAATCTTGTCAGATCGTCCATCTTTTGAGTGAGCGTGTAAACGTTACATGTCAGCCGATCTGATCTAGCCTGTTGAAGTTAACCTTTTTGACATGTTTCTGTGATGTTTGGGGGTTTGTGGGAGGTGCTTGGGGTGGTGACTGAAGTCGTTGACTGAGTATTTCACATTGTGTGTATTCTACGGTGGATTGACTGTTTTTAAACTTAAATGACCTCAGGCCCCTAGACCTCAGTTATTATGAAAAAAGCCAGGAAATTGACAATAGAGTTTTGAAAATATGGGACCTTCAATAAAGTCATAAAGTATTTAGAGAGACAGGCTGGATGCTACTGAGTGACAAATACGAATAGATCTGTATAAAAGATCTGATGTCCTCAAGTCAAATTACTTCAAAAGGTCAAGATCCACTGTCGTCTGTAATATTTGCCAGTCAAAAGAACACACATTTGAAACTTTGTTGTTTTTTGCCAAAGGACTAAAAATATCCTCTTTCATTATGGGGCTCAGTGAGCAAAACATTTGATTCAGAAATTGAGTAAGTGTCTGATGTAATCTATATACATAACCTCTAAAATATGTGTTTGTGTGCGAGTCTGTGTGCCTGCCTCTGAGCCAAAGACTCGGGGAGAAATTCAGTAATGCAGCCTTCATCATTTTAATGAATAATTTGATGAATAAAATTGTGCAAATCAGGTAATCAGGCAGTCATGCACAAAATATTCCTGCTTGTCGTGATCATAAATGACATGAATGTCTTTGAGCTTGTAAACAGACAGAAATTGTACCCAGACAAGAGCAGTGAAACAAATGAAGTTGTGATGTAAGTTTCATCAGATGTTCAAAACGGAACAATCACTACGAATACATAAAATCATGTTTATCTTGGCTGTAATGAGGCTTCAAACTGAGTTTCAGTGAATTCACCAGACTGTATCTTATCTTTAGCTATGTTACAATATGTGCTTGTACCATAGTGGTTCTCATCTCAAAAACTCCCACAATATCAGAATATCCCCCTTTGCCAGTGCATGATCATAAAATGCACACGTGTGCATTACGTGTGCATATCTTGTTCAAACTGATAATAAGAGTATTTATTGAGCTGCTTGTTTTTTCCCCCGCATGTCTAGGCCATAGAACCTGATAAATGTTAGGAGCAGCGCAGAGCTGCAGATGTCCTCCATGAAAACCTGCCAAAAAAGTCCTTGGAGGCTGCCACACTTCTGTTCAAGTGAGCCTTGACCCCCAGAGGTGAGGGGAGATCAGAGAACTCATAAGCAATGGAAATGGCATTTACTATCCCCCGGGTGAGTAGTAGCAGGAAGACCCCTCTTAGGGGCACTATAGCAAAAAAGCAGTTGATCCACCCTTCTCCACAGGGCAGCTCTGTGGATGTATGTTTCCAGTTTCCAGGAGGGGACTTAGAAACATAACCCGTTCAAGGGTAGAGAAATGCTTTGGCCAGTACGGGCACAAAGTATAAGTAGGAAGGGGCCACTGAGAGGGCCTGCAGAACTTTCTTAAAAGAAGAAATTGCCAGAGGGAAGGTATTCTTTATAGTAAGATGGTGATCAGATATATCCTTTATAGGCACCTACAGGGAGCATCTAGTACCACAACCAGGTCCCACGGAGGGATGTGGAGGGGTGAAAGATTGTCTAGAAGGAAAATCAGCTCATAGAACCATACTCGACACAGAACAGGGCTATTATTAGCAAGCGGACACTGTCCTGGTGCACTCTCTCCAGAACTCCTGGGAGCAGGGAAATTGATCCACCTAGGGTGACCACCCGTCCCTTGTAGCGCGTGCGTGCACAGCGTTTGAAGCCCAATTCATGCGTCCCGCAAATTGAGACCGTGTCACGCATAATCAATGCTTGTTTAAAAAAAAAAGTCGGTCACTCTATATCCTCGAGCCCCAGGCAGCCAAACGAACATTACTTGACAGTTCAGCACGCTACCGTTGCCACACCAACCCCTCACTTGAACTGCTGACTAGGTCGTCATCAACTTTTTCGTTGTTGTCATGACAGCGCTCTCACATGCATACCAGACACACTGGGAAGGAACTTTTAGATGCGCGCTTTCCAATAAGAAAAATGGAGAAAGAGACTGAGTCTGAGGCACTGCCATCATCAATTAAACCGAGATAACTACAATTATTGAAATAAATACGATTACTTCCTGCTAATCCTACAATTTATATTCTAATTTATTTAAAGTGAATAAATGTTAATGAAAAATAAATAAAATGAAATACAGAAAAAGTTAATCGTAAGTGCATCTGTCAATTCATTGAATGTTCAAAACATTATGAATCTTTATTTAGAAAAAAATACAAATTGGTTGGCCTATTCATGCTTCATGAATCAGCACTTACACATGTTTAGGGAAATAGGGCATTATTAATATAACATTTAAGGTGGTATGTGCTAGAAATGGCTAAACCACTATCAGTGAGTCTGCTTGTGGGGTGGGGGCACCACCGCGGCAGGCAGTGTCCCACATTGTCCCTCAGAAACATATCCCTTGTCCCCCCTTGGGCTTATTAGCAGGTGTTCACCCTAGATCCACCCCTTTAGTTATTGTTGTTCATTTGGACAAACAAACTGACTTACAATGACAGTTGCAGTGTGAAAACCTTGTCCCACAATGCTTTTGCATAATTTTGCCACAGAAGGCCACGAAATGTGAGTTATTTATAAAATATTGAAAAATAAATACGGTGGATAACTGGAAGCAGGGGTTTGCGAATCAACAAGCAAGCGGAGAAGTCTCATATTACTGTTGGTCATCACGTTCACGGATCCTGGATTAACACTGTTCATATCGCAGGGTTAAATTAAATGTAAATGAAGGTGCATTAAACCAGTTTGATATGAAGATACGGTGAAATGTAGACCTTCGTTTGTGTTTGCAGAGGAACCAGAGCAGCATCCACACAATTCATGAAAGTGAGAGAAAGTGACTTGCAATGTGGACAAACACTCAAAGCCTACAATGATGCCCACTCTCCCCCTTATGCTTCGATTTCTCCCAAGCTTTAGACATGGTGGAGCTTCTAAGTGGACAAACAACACTAAGACTCACAACAGAGAGAATGACAGAAAGCTGCCATGATTAAACTGTGGCTAGTGTAGCAAAACCATGGTTAATTTGTGGTTCCCATGATTTAACTATAGTAAATAATAAATATAGTAGATTTATGGATAACTACACTGTAAAGCAATTTTCTGTCATTTAGCACCAAATAAATTATATCTGGCACCAAGCTGTCCAACTGACCCTTCATGGTGATTTTAATTTCATTTTAATGTGACATTTTAGGCTGTCTCACATGTCCAATGCTGCCATTATGTATTCAGTTGTATTTTATTAGGACAGTGTTTACAAGGCTGGTCTGACTAGAGCTCACTTCCTCAGTTTGCACGTCCATCATTTATTTTTGAATCTGGCATATAATCAATGCACACACCCCCTCTAGTAATGAAAGTCCATTGCCATAAACACATTGAGTGGATTAAATTAGGGCAGCTTGGCAAATAACTGTGAACAGCAAGGTATGAAGTATTAAACAAATAACTATTTCTTACTGTGCATGAGATGCTTGTTTTTACACAAATTGTCTAAGGATGTATTCATTTATTTCAATTATGTTGCTGTTTACTTTACATTATGTATTTTTTATAAATATGTATTTAGGTATGTAGGCATTTATACATAAATATAAAAATGTATGTAGTAGTATGTAGTATGAGGAAGAAGTTAAACTGACATTGACCTGTGTCAACAATACAATCCCACTCAGCCCACTGAGCTGCTGTATTGTTTGAGTAAATAAACCTTGATGGATAACCTGGTCACTTCTGTTAAGCAATGACTTTGTCTCAATCAAATACTCCCACATGTGTAGTTGCTGTGGTCCTTTTCATTAGGCTGTATATGTGGTGCTCTGTTCACAGCAGGATCACAGTTTCTGCAGCATTCCAGAACACTCATAGAGAGGGGCCAGTAAAACGGTCTTTCTGTCAGACAGGTCAGTCTCTGGGGGGCTGCAGCACCTCTCCTGCAGTGATCCACAGCCTACCAGCCTCTGCACATGGAAACCTATCAAACCCGCAGCAGTATATGTGCCAATATCAGAAAATGCAGTCAACCCATGGTATAATAATAATAATAATACATGTTTTTTATTTACTATTATTAATATTAATAAAACGTTTCTAGTTTTAATATATTTTCATTTATTAATAAGAATATACCTAATGCATTTGTTATTACATATTTATACACAGTATATATTAATATTTATTGATAAAAAATATCTATATACTGTATGCGTGTAATTATATTAATTGAATAATTTATTGATTTAGTTAATAAAAATAAATAATAAATTGTTTAAGTTATTAATTATGTAATAATAACAATTTAACACATTAATTAATATGTAATTATTCATGTATTTATTACAATTTATTTAATTTAATACTTTTGAATATTATTTAATATAATAATATAATTTTATACATAGTAGTCAACATTTGAAGAAAAAAAAAATTATATATATATATATATATATATATAAAATGAAAATAAAAATCATAAAACTTGTCCTAAGAAAAGAAAGCATTTTGATTTTAGGTTTTAGGAAAACATTTGAAAATAGGTTTTGATCCACTTCAAATGTTGACTACTGTGTGTGTGTGTATATATAAATATATAATTATTGTTTTTAAATAATATAAACAAATGCATTAGCGCACTGTTAACAATAGTAATTAAAATAACATTTATTTATTTATGCTTGCATGCATTTATGTCTGTCTGTTATTGAGTGGAGATTTATTTGGGAAAATATCTATTACAGGCACATCAAAACCTGTGACGTTTTGGGACTGACATCATATTGGTATTATGTTAAAATTTCTGGGAATTCAGTTAATGTTGTGCTCCAGCTGATCCGTAAATGTTGTCCAGGTTTATGTTGCCATTACACAGATCCTCACACAGCTCAGCTAAAGCTAGGCTTGGCCTTCAGCCAGATATGGTTTGGCAGGCATTGGGTGTAACGGGCTGAAGCAAGCTGGACAGGCTGCTCTCTGGGGTGTCATGTGGCTCTGAAGTCCTTTTAACTGGCGTGTAAAAAGAGGATTCATTTAGAGCCTCTGTCTCTTTAGCGGCTGACAGCGGAGCTCAGGGGAGGATCAGAGAGCAGCTCTCCCTCTGCTGAACCTCTTAATCACATCTATATCTATAGAAGACTACAGGCACACACTCACGCACACTTTCTTCTGGAGCCAAGAACACTTGGACACTTTTAAATGCAACCACTCAGAAAAGCATATTCCAATGTAGTCACACACAACTGCTTTAGGGGAACTGACCACTTTTTTGACAGACATCTCAAAGTTAGAAAGTATCTATACCTCAAAAAACCTGTGAAAAAAGTTTTGAGTCAAAAGCTATTGCAGTGGTTTGTATGTTGTTTTCAAACACCTATAGGGCCAATTTTACTAAACAGGGCAAATTAGCGTGAATGTCTTCCTCTTGTCACAGTCAGCAGAAGTGAGAAAATTCTTTTTTATTACTTTTGAAATATGGACATTTATCTTTCAAAGACGCATGGATTCACTATAGGTGTCAGAGTATGTTTTTGGTTTGTCCTGTGTTTTGATCCCCATCTGTCCGCCCTTGCCCATATTTGATCCTGTGTTTCCTGTTTTAGTTTAGTTAATTGTCTAACCCGTGCCAGCTGTGTTCCCCATGTGCCTTTAGTTCTGTCCTTGTTAGTATGTGTATTTAAGTTTCTGTGTTTCAACCCTCAGTGTCATGCCTTAAATGTCAACCCTTGTGTTATCTGTCCTACGTTTGAACTTATCATTAAAAGAAGTATCATTTGCAAGATCTCGGCCTCGTGTGATCCGTTATGCTCGACCAGAGTGACAGTGTGACAAAAGGACTGACCATAACCGAAAAGGATAAAAGGATCCACCCTAACCCCAACGGAGAACGATCAGCCCTGAAGAGATCCTCCATCACCTCCTCAGTGGGCTGACACCTCTCCCCACTCATCTCAAGCAACAGCCTGAAGGCCGTCCACCGATGCCGGCTTTCGTCTCACCATTCGGCGAATCCCGTTCCCGAGAGAGGCACCAAATGGAGGACAATCAGTGGCAAATCCCCGAAGACGGTTCCAGTTTTCCGCAGATTCCGCGGTGTGGTATGAATCCTGAGCCGTTCCTGAGTCCAGTTCCTGATTCACGGCCGGGAGAACCGTTCCTGAATCCAGTCCCTGATTTAAGGCCAGGAGAGCCGATCCCGATTCCAGTTCCTGAATTACGGCCCAGAGAGCCGTTCCTGAATCCAGTTCCTGATTTACGGCCGGGAGAGTCATTCCTGAGTCCAGTTCCTGATTTAAGGCACCACCATGGCCGGAGTGCCCCCTGACTTCACCTCCAGCCTCCGAAGTCAGAACTCTGCCCGGTCAAAGTTCATCCGCCGCCTCTGGACTCCACTCCTCCAGCTGCGCCTCATCCCTCCGTCCTGCCGGCTCTGTCAGACTCTTCCCTGCTCCACCATGGTCCTCTTTCATTCTGGTTCCGCCATGGCCTTCTGGATCCCCTCATCCACGTTGGTCATCCTCCAGATTTTCGCTGTCATCCTGGCCCTTCAGCTCCCTGTTTTCGTGTCATATTTAGCCTAGGTTATATCATGATAAGCGATATTACATGAGCGGGGAGAGCACGCATATGACTGCTGTTTGTCCTAAGTATCACAAATTTAAATGTGATTTCATACAACAGTTCATTTACATTTACATTTATTCATTTAGCAGACGCTTGTATCCAAAGCGACTTACAGGTGGGGAAAACATCAAGCAGTTAGTCCTAAAGAGGCAAAAAATATTTTTTATGATGTCAAATAAGTGTTGAAAGAGATGGGTTTTCAGCAGTTTAGTAAATAAGAAGTTGATATTGTGTTATATTTTAAACATAATATTATGTGTTTATTATGTGCATTTTCAGAGAACATAATTACCTTGAAATCCATTGTGTGTCTCCGAGCAACACAATGGTATTTAGTTTCTGAATGAATTCATGTTTTGAACTAATCCAATCAACCAATGATTCAAAGACCTATCCCAGAATCAGCCGCTTGATTTAAATAGATAAATACATCAAAAAGACATTTACCGCCACCTGCTGGCAGGTGTAGTTTCTTATTTAGAGAATAATTTAATAAAAAAATAAAACAAATAAAACAACAACAACAACAACAATAATAATAAAACATTAAATGGACAGTTCATGGCAACAATTTAATTCTGTCATCTGTTAATTCTGTCAAACCTGACTTACTTTCTTTTGTGGTATATAAAAGAAGGTAATTTGAAGACTGTTGGTAACAAAGTTGTTCTGTTTACCACTGACTTTCATTGCATAAACAAAAAGTACTGACATGTTTCTCAAATTATAATTTTTTAATGTAGTTTATGTTAGGATGTTGTAGCCTAAATGTTTATGTGTAATAAATTTTATGTTAAGTCAAATAAAATATTAAATTAATATGTTTAAATAATCTTTCGTAGGTATTTTTACAGTCAATTTTATTTTGTGATTAATTAGATGAATAAATTGAAACATCATGTAAATAATTAGATAAAAAATTATAATTGACTGACAGCTCTAATTTTTATAAATGTTTTGTTCACTTAATTTTCAGTAGCATATTTTTGATACATATATATGTATATATATTCATATTTATACAGCAATTTGTAACTGCAGTTTATAATTCAATTCAAAAGTAATTTTTAACTGATTTGATTCTTATTTGATCATGTGTCATATCAATGTTTTGTTATGTTTAATGTTACACATTTTGAGTTTCATTTTTGTTTGTCATTATATTATATTATATACCACTAGTAAGTCAACATATATTTGCAAAAATGTTCTATAAATATTCTATAAAATTATTATTTTTTTTAAACTTGAATGTATGTAAGATTAAAATGATTTTATTTCAGTTGCTATAAACTGCATTCATGTCACATATAGATCCTCAATTTTTCTTTTCTCAAGATTACACATGAAGTGTACTTTAAAAATTAATTCAACACTGACCTTTCCCCATGTTCTCTATTTTGCACACATCTCGTCCACAGACCACCTGCAAAATTTCGATAGCTAAAATCAATCTCATGTTTTTTTCCCTCGCTTTCTGCTAACATGCCTTTTTCTGCATTTCATTCTCTTCCTTCCTCAAGGCGGTCTGGCGCTGTGGCGTGAATCCGTTTAATGAGCGCTTCATTAAAAGACCAGACTTCTATTGGTCTTGTGCCATCCCCAAACCGTCATCATAGCCTTTAAGCATTGTTTCTTCTGTCCGACAGGCAAATGTTCATTCCATTTTAACTGTATGAAATTGAAATTGCATTAAACACGATTTCATAGGCTATTATGTTTTTCACGCCTCACTCTCTGTGTAATTGGCTTGTTTATATGCAGCCTTTAATAATGAGTTGGTCTTCGTTCATTCAAGAGAAGTTTGGAAATGAAATTTCATTCTTAATTAAACCCCTGATGCTGCTTCCAGCTTGCTTTGGAGATTAAATTGAACCACCCTCCACATGTGTAATGCTACCTTTGAAGGTCTGAGCATTGTTTCCCTCGTACTATCTGTAATTGAAAGTCAACGTCAGACTCAATGACGTCCACTAGTCTGAACACGTCTGCGGTGCGCAAGTGAAACGTTCTTGACTTTTGTTTACACTGAATAGAGGGTTGGTGTCTTGTCCACAGGAGATTGTTTTAATCTCAGCCTATATCATTGATTTTTTTCCAAAACTGTAATTTCTGCTGGTGTTTTAACCCTCCATCTCACACTGTGTGGTCAAGGTGACTCGGATTGTGCTTGCTTGCTTTAATAATTGACTTTCAAGCTGTTTACTTTTGATGAAAAAGATCTCCAACCTGCTTGCGTCAGTAGCACACATTGGAAATTTCAGTGCACAGTGTAACTAAAGAGATGATTTGTCCATCACGGAGGAGCAAATGTGCATAAGGAGCTCTTACACCATGTCACTGCTCGGGGACGAACAGATCCCGTCATGAAGAACAGCCTGTTGTGACATCATTGTTGTGCATGAAGGATCTTCAGGGATGTGCTCATTAATCTAATGACTGATACTGGGCCTGTAGATGTTCCAGGCTATGCTGGTTACATAAACAGGCTCAAGGCTTGGAGAAAGACGCCTGTGGTGACAAATCTTGAGGTTAGTGTAAAGATTTGTCACATAAGCACGCTCAGAGATGCAGTTCCATTAAAAATTTCTTTAATTTGTTACTCACAATCTCTGTTTTACTTTCCAAACAACGTAACAAAAACAAAAAATGAATTTGTGAAGTGATTGAAGAAATGATTTCCCTCCACCCTCTCCTAGAGCATGTTGCTTTTGTATTAAGATCTACACTTTCACGCCACAATGACACATACAAGGGACGAGCCTTAACCAAGTTCACGCCACAGAACAATAAAAAAAAAATTCTTAAATCAATAAATCTATTGAAAAACTAATTAAATCATAAGTTTAAATATGTCTCCTACAACGTCCTTCTAAGGATTGTGTCATGCATGCCTTCGCTCTGCAAAGGCACATGGGTTAAAAGTCGAGGGGCACGTACAGGTTCCAGGATTGTGCTTTAGAGATTTAGTGTATATCATGTAATTAATCAGGCTTTAAATTGGTTCCCAGCTGCAAGAGGACATGCTTAATCTACTGAGTGCTTTAAAGTAGACCAGTTTGTGATTAATTTAAAAGTGCAGTGACAGTGTCCTTACATATTTGCGAGACCTTGAGATTGTTATTGTTGTTGCAAAGTTTGAGGACTTGTTACTGGGTCTCATACTACTTTATTTTTTGCTAAAGAGTTACAAAAAATACTACCATTCTTGGTTTAATAATAATAATAATAATAATTTAAAAAGAGGAATAAGAAGACTACTACAAGTACTACTAAAGCTATTACTAATAATACAAACAGATGTTATTTTATTATATCGTCATCATTGTTTGGTTATTCACTTGAAAACTAAAAAATAATTTTATATATATATATATATATATACATACACACACATTCACTACCAGTCAAAAGTTTGGAAATGGTAAGATTAGTAATATTTTTAAAAGATGTTTTTTATGTTCATCAAGGCTAAAATCATGGGTTTCTATTTTAATATACTTTAAATATCATTTATTTCTGTGATGCAAAGCAGAATTTCTATCAGTCATTAAAGTGTCACATGATCCTTCAGAAATTATTCTCATATGCTGATTAATTATTATAAATTATTACAAATTTCAATTTGTAAATTAAATTATTATTTCTATTTAAAATAGATGCGATAATACTTTACAATAAGGATCACTAATTAACAGTAATTAACAACATTAGTGACATGAACAGAGAACAAACAATACTTCTACAGCATTATTTAATCTTAATATATAATCATTACTTTAATCTCTAACTAATGTTAACTAATGGCACCTTATTGTAAAGTGTTACTATAAATGTTTTTCTTTTTAACATTTTATTCATTTAAGAATCCTACAATTCACAGGTTCCAAACAAATATTAGGCAGCACAAGTTTCCAGCACTGATAATAATTTCTGAAGGATCATGTGACACTGAAAACTGATGCTGAAAAATGATGCTGAAAATTTAGCTGCGCATCACAGGAATTCATAAAATTCTAATGTATATTAAAACAGAACATTTTTATTTCACATCGCAATAATATTTCACAATATGATTTTTTTTTCCAAAAGTTTTTTATCAAATAAATGCAGACTTGATGAACATAAACATATTTCAAAAATATAAAAAAAGTCTTACTGGTTCCAAACATAATAAAAACAATAATTGTTTTGATTTGTTTGTTAAAGATTGGGATGGGTGGATGAACACACAGTCAAAACTAGTCATACAGGATTGAAATGACATGCGGGTAAATAAAACAAGACAACATTTTGACTTAAAAACTGGAGAAAGTGGTGTTAGCTGTGATTTAGTTTTGTGAACGTTTTCCTGGGTACTTCACAGCACTCTTCAGTGAATAATATGCCAGCACCCCCTGCAAGCTTCAAGTAGCTAATTGTTTACCGATCCTCAATAGGATGCCGTCCTCTCAGAATCCTTGTGCCACAGGGACACCCAGGAGGTAAAGCAAGGCTCTGAGGCTGCTTCATGCTGATCAAATCTCACGACCACTTACTGTAGCAGAGTGCCAGAAGCTATTAGCAGTATCCTGACGAAGACGCGCTCAGACAGGGGCTCCTGCCATCACAAAGATGTCAATTAGCATCAAGAAGGACAGGTGCCTGTAGCCCAAACAGCATTTACTTGTATGCTGTGTGTGGCTCTCAGTGAGGGACAAAAGAGAGAAAGAACCAGAAATCCGCAAAGATGTGTGCTTTTACTTCTGTTTTAAACCTAGGAAGCTGCATACTGCCTACAAAGACAGCCGCATACTGAGGCAACATACTAAATGAAATCAAAAACACAAGCGACTGTTTTGAAACGCTCTACATACTGCGTCATACAAACAGGGCTCTGTACGCAAAACACAGGGGAGACTTGACTCACAATTGATTTCTGGATTTTTACTACAGCTTCTGTACTGTTGTTGTTTTTGCTAAATCTTGACATTGCAGTGCTTCTGTTATTGTTGTCTCATATATAATAAATTACTTGTCACGTTCCTCATGCTTTTGATCAAAAACACCCTGAAAAGAACAATTACAAATGTAAATTTTAATATAGCAATGTAATATTCCAATAAGCTGAAAAGGACATACTCTTTAGTGTAAAAGTATGCTGTTTTCTAAATGAGTTTTTATAATACAGTTCAGTACAGAATAAACATTTCACTCATCTGTCAACTGGATTTACTTTTACTCTGAGATTGCAATGCATTATAGAATTGTGTTCTCCATAAAAGGTGATGCTGCCTAAGAATACTGTTTTGATACAGATAAATAGATGAGAGGTTTTAAGAGGATTTATATCAAATAAATGCTGTTTTGTTGAATAAACATGATAAAAAATATTTCTTGACCATCAAATCAGAATAATGATTTCTGAAGGATCATGTGACACTGAAGACTGGAGTAATGATGTTTAAAATCAGCTTAGCTCACAGCAATATTGCAAAATATATTCAAATAGAAAAAGTATAATTTTCATAATAATGGTCACTTTTTTTATATTGAGATGTATACATCATCTGAACGCTGAATAAATAAGCTTCATCTGATGTATTTGGTTGAGAAATTTGAAAAGCTGGAATCAGAGGGTGCAACAAATATACAAATATAGAGAAAATCTTTAAAATTGTCCAAATTAAGTCCTTAGCAATACATATTACTAATCAAATACTAAGTTTTTAGATATTTATGGTAGGAAATTTACTAAATATCTTAATTAAACATGATTTTTACTTAACCTAATGATTTTTGGTATAAAAAAAATAATTTTCCAATTGGCTATTGCTACAAATACAACCATGCTAGTCCTATTTTGATAAATAACAAAAATAAATAATAAAAAAAAAAAGTATTGACCCCAACACTTGAAAACTTGTTAACATCAAATTAACCTAAAATATGAATTTAAATGGGACTTAAATAACCCAACTCCCTGTTGTGTTTGCAATAGTCATGTGCAAATATACCAGCATATGATAATAAGGTTCTGTATCTCAGTCAGTCCCAAATGGGAATAACACTCTTCTTCTGGATAAGTGTTTGACATGGCTGTCTCAGTAAACATCCAACATCCCAAAGAGCACTGCAAACACGTTCCATATTCAACTGCAAACAGCCTCTTTCAGCAGCGTGCGTTGTGGGAGTCTATCCGTGACTAATGAGTAATGACTAATTTCCTTACTGAGAGACAGCTGGAGTTCTCTAGAGAAGCCCAAAACAATAAAAGTGTTTGTCTATGGGCTTCAAACCAATACATTTAACAAATGTACCACACGTAAAGCTGCCGTCATACAAATCCCTCGCTGGAGATGAGAGTGTAAGCCTGGTGACTTCACTACCCCCCTTTGAGACAGCAACATGGCTAATACCCAACGAAACTGATCCGTGACTCAACTCGTCTCGATAGGCCGTACCTGAGCGCAGGACTGTGGGGGTGTGAACCAGTGTCAAGCCTTTCCAACAGATCTGTCGCTGGAGAATATGAGGCGTCCCCGCTGTCATAACAGAGAGAGAGAGCGAGAGGAAGTGGGACCTCCACTGAGAGTCTCCTTTGATGGGCCATTCGTCTTGGCACACTCAGCTGATGTCAGATCAGTATTAACCCAAGTGTGAGTGGTAATGACTCACTGAAACGCTGGTTCAGATACTCCCACACCTGGAGAGATGGATTAAACAAAGAGGGCATGAGACGGGTTTATCAGGTGTCTGTAATGCAAAGGCAATGTGTTGTAATTAATCACTATTAGTGCAAGCTAATTTGCATATAATTTTTGCTCTCTACTGTTTGCTATTAGAATCAAGAGCAGTTCTTTTTGTATTCCTTCTCTCATTTTTCGTATCTCTTACTTCGTACATTTCTTTTTTGATGGGTGCATCTATTATTTAGTCACGAATGAACATGAATATTCTTATTGAGGGCTGACTGTATTCACCAGGTCTCATTTTGCTGAAAGAGTTTTGTTGTAGTAAGGCTTTATCAACTATCCTTCAACAGCACTGTTACTTAACTGAAATACATTTACAAAAAACTAATATTAGCTTTTATTTGTATGTATGCATGAATGCCACTTGTGTTCATTTACCAAGTTGCTATGCCAACTGCATAACTTCTTCTCTAAATATTCAGTTTAGTTGTTATTTAATTTACCCTCATGGGTTATGAAAGGTTCATATGTTGGTTTTGGGAGTCCCAAACAACAGGTTAACATTCATGCAAGGTCAAAAACCACTTTCATTTTCTTATAATGTGCATTTATTTTATCTTATTTGTTGAACGACTCCCAAACGATTGATTCAATTATTAATTTTTCCAAACCTCTCCAGTGATTGGTTGATTTCATTTAAGTTTACTTGAATGAGTGAATGAAAACTTGTGAGTGAATGCGGACACTGCGTGCACCAGAAGGACCGTCGCTTTTGCATAGTTTGCTTGCTGCTTCATAATCATTTGAAACAGGTAGCTCCAGTAATACGATTAAAGGAAATTATACAATGGCCGAGAGCACTCAATGCGCTCAACATGCTGCAACTTAAGAAAACACATGCATACAGAAAAAAAACACGCAAAAAGAAAAAACACATGCCAACTGAAAACTCTCACAATGCAACCAAACACAGAAACGCACTGCAAACACAGAAATGCGCTGCAAATAAACAAATTTGCTGCAAACAGCACGGACCACAGCAGAAATATTTCAGGGGGGCATAAAAAAGTGACTACGTTTTTGAAAGAAAACTTTATACATGGTGTACTTTCAGATTAATTTGCAAAGATGTTTTCTTTCACTTGCTGTGTTTTTAGTCTTTAATTGTTTTAGGTAAAATAGAAAATCCTTTTAGAATCTAAAATTCTTTAGCATAAAGCTAAAGTTATAAAGCTTATAATTCTTTGCATAAAGTCATACATTTGTAATTGTCACGGATCGCACCTCTGTGGCCCTCTCCAACGAGCAGCAGCGGGAACCATCTCCCGAGTATTAGTTCCCACC
>JAUMHI010000051.1:7727258-7750121 GCA_032359435.1 Enteromius unitaeniatus
TCTCTCGGGTATTTAAGCTCGAGCTGGACTAGAGACAGACGCGAAGTTTCGATTTGCCTCGGCCATCGTCTCTGAGCATTTTCCTTGAGCTATTTCCGATTTGCCTGTGTTTGATTTTATGCCTGTTTTCTGACTACTGATTTCTTCCGCCTGCCCTGACCATTTGCCTGTCCCTTTGACTACGAACTGTGTTGTACTCCTCTGCCATTGTTTCCTGTTGTTTGTACCACTGCCTGTACGACCACGAACATTAAATCGTTTGCTTATGGATCCGAACGAGTCCCGAGAATCATTACAGTAATCTTTAGTCTAATTCTATGCAGTAAGATTTTATTTTTTTCTTCAGCCAATGAATGCTAAACACATATACAACCAATCAGAATCCAACTGTCCGAAGAAGATATAAAAAACTGTAATGACCACTTAGAATAAACACAATGTTACAGTTCTCTGGATGCTAATAAAGTCAAATGCAAACCTTTCCAAAACGTTGTTTTCTTGTTTTTTCTATCATCTCTATCAGCTCAACACAGCAACAGTGCATCAACCAATGACAGGAGTTTGAAGACGATTAAGTCTGTTTGGCAAACCTGATTGAAATATTTTGTTTGTTTATGCAATAGTGACTCATAAATGACACACCATTGCTCCACTCAAAAGCACACGTCTCAGTTCAACAGTTTTGTAAACCCAGACCACTTGCTTTAAATTAAATTTGTCAAGTCAAATATGACAGCAAATGTTTTATCTGAAAAACACAGAAATTAAAGAGGCTTGGAATTGCATGTGCAAATTATTCCTAATGTGAAACGAGCCTGGAGCACCAGAATGCTCTCCATCTTGTTTTCCACATGGAAACTAGTTCTTACTCCACCAACTGAATCACAGTTGCTAATTACTTGTGAGTGAGTCATTGAGGTGAGTTGGTAAGTGCTTTCTGGCTGTTTCAGGCCAAAGGCCGCAAAGCCGGACATGACTTATGCAAATTCCTGAGTGCTAAAATTCAGAGCGTAAAAACAAAACAGTATTTAAACAGTGTGGCATGTGCATATTCTTAAAAGCAGTTAGACCTAGTGAACCCATTTTTTATTTACATGACGTGACATGTTTTAGGGATTGCCTGCATGTGACTACTATGTGTTTGTAAGTGTGTTAGCATGTGTGTGCATGTGCATGTAACAGTTATGTGGTGTCTGTTAGACACCATTTGACCTTGTCCTCAATTACTCATCTGTTCCTCTGCTTTTACCTTACACTAAAATAAAACAACAAAAAAAGAGAAAAGGTGGATATATCAGGGTTGACATAACAGGACTTAAAACAGTTTCAGCGGAAAACTGCCTTCAGGTCTTTAAAACTGTAAAACAGTTAATACAGTATATGAAACATTCACATTTATGCAGTTGTCAGATGGTTTTATCCAAAGAAATGTATTAGATGTACATTGCATTTTATGAGTTAATGCATTCCCAGGGAATCAAATCTTGGTATTGATTTCACATATTGTAATATTCACATATTGTATTTCCCATGTTGATCTTCCTCTTCATGTTGAGTATAGAGTTATCTTCATAACAATCTTTAAAGTGCAGGATCTGCAAAGGAATGTAGGAGGTTTAGGAGGAGAGTTTCTATGCAAACAACCCCTAAATCCATTTTTTTTCTTACAAAAATCAAAAGACGTTTTATCCTCAGGGAATGAGCTGGACTTTTTTTTCTGAAAGCAGCCCTTAAGCATTTTTTTTGTGTGTGTGACCCAAATGAGATACTGCTATACCGTTTATACTGGTTTATGTGTGATTTAATTTGACATCAAGCAGAACATTTTTTTAATCCATCTATTCTGTGAGTTGAAGCACTTCAAGTGTAGGAAGGTTCGTTGATAGTACTGGGGACGATTTAGATTTGACATGTTGCAACATTACGCAACTATTAGTTGTTTTTCGCTCTAAAACATTGAAAACTGTATTTTCAATATGTTAATTAAAACATTACCTTTCTTCATTTAAAATATTTGAATAAAATTTTAAGAGATAGGTACGGACTTCCTTTGTGATCCCTAAGCTTTTTGAAGGCGAGTAGCCTTGAAAATAAAGAGCCGACTCATATACTGTAATGAAGCGGACTGACAAGGAGGTAAGTAGTACAGTTTATTTACAGGATGAGTTGGTATATCAAATAAACAGGTGAGTAACAGATCAGCAGACAATTGCTGTAGAATAATGAGTGGAGAACTTAATGAGTCTTCTTGTTTGCAGGCTGCAGATGAACATGAGGGGAACAGACGAGATGACCACAACCACACACCACTTGACCCATGCTGACATGGAGAGGAGACAGGGGACCTGGAGATACACAGAGGTTCAAGGAGCACACTAGGAGAGATCAGGTAAGACAAAGGGTAAGTATAGCAATGCAATACTACTAGAGTCTATAGTACTAGACTCTACTTTCGTTGCTACGAGCTTGGACGCTGACTGAAGGAGTGTGTGTGGTCGTGATCAGTGATAGCAGGTGGTGGTGACAGGTACAACTGATTAATACTCGGGTGATTGTGATCTTTGTGAAGAGGTGAGGGTGGAGCCTGGTGTGGATGTAACATATACACTCCAACACACAATGGATGATGTGTCTCCATTTTGAAACTGAAGTGTCTTTTGCTCTAAAGCAAGCCAGTTATACTTTAAAGCTCTTCAGAAGCCATTCTCTCCTTTAAAGATTTTGTTTTAAAAAAGGTGTAAAAATAAATGAAAAATTACTCTATGCCGACAAGTGATTGCATCAACCAGAGACCAGAACCGTGGATGAAGAAACAAGCATTGATGATTGTAATGACCATTTGCTTCTTTTGAATTTTGGGAAATTAACTTTTTCTGTAGGTAAAGATGATTTAAAAAAACATCCAAATTGATTTCTATATGATCAACAATTGCTGCCATGTCTTTAAATCGAAAAATATTTTTTGTAGATGTTATCAAGAAGTAATCATGGGTTTCGAGTCAGCAGTAGATGTATGAGTCAGACTCTTTGATGAAGATGCACATCAAAAGGCAAATCTGAACTTTACATGATCAAAACAGTGACAAAAGAGAGTATGATGAAACTTTTGGAAAGAGATAATCATAATTGTATTCATTCAGCATTTGATACGTAAATAACCGGATCTAATTAAACCCCCCCAAAAAAGAAAAGCCAAACCAATTTGCAAGTCACTGAATAGGAAGTGCAATATGATCCAGGTTGGAATTGCTTGCTAAATTCAGGTCGGGTTCATGTTGTAAAACCATGCCTCTCAATTTCAGATAACGTTAGATTCACAGCTGTACAATAACAGCCTTTTTTTCATTTCCAACAAATCCCTGTGAGCTATGTTTTATCTGTGATGGGCTTTATCATTTAATTATGTTCAAAATACAGGCTATTATGTGTGACGCACGTTGTGAGACAACTGACGCAACATTGCTTGGGTGAATCATAAATGTAAACCAGAGAGTTTGAGTGAGTTTTGTACCAACAGAGGTTTATCATAACATCCTTTAGTCACTGAAACGAAACTAAGACCTTAATACCTCAGTACCTTATCAGGTATCTGCCACCAGCATTTGGTTGTAAAACCGCAATAAAAGTAGATTGGACTTTTCTTAGTTTTTTTTGTCTATCGCATAAGCTAGTGTGGTATTGGGTTTACTGGCATGTGGTGCTGTTTTCCCCTCTTCTTCTGGGTAGACTTTTATTGTTCTGAGCATTATAACATTCTCTAGAGCAGTGACTAAAATATGCAGTCAAAGTAATGATCTTCCTTTGCTGAGATCAGCCGAGCTTTTACCAGAGGTAAAAAGCAAAACCTGTGCTTGTAACTTCCATATTTCATTTTCAAAACTTTCATATGGAGTTGCCTTATGCACCTTGTTCAGACAGAGAGCTGTTTTGGCCATAAAGCAGTTCATTCACTTTTCATCAGAGTCATTATGGTGAGATGTGCTTTCGTAGCTTTCTCCTGCACTACAGAGAGAAGGCGCATTGGGGAAGGCAGCTGACATGCATATCCAGACATATCTCCCCCGGAGCAAGGCAAGTGAAAAAACATTCATGCTCTCTACTTCCACCTTTCTTGCCCATCATTTCTTGCTTTCTCTCTCTGTCTGCACAATCCAACTTCTCTACATGAAGAACTATTTCTGAGATAAAAATCTTTTCAAATATTAGACATAGGCCAGCAGAACTAATCTAAAATATCTCGAAAACTGCACTCTTGACAGCATTCCATTTAGGTCAGCTCACACTGTGACTATACATGAAATAGCTGGTCCTAATAAGATGCATGCTATAGTTCATAGTTTTCAGCTCGTTTTGAATATGATGAGGTGAGTGAAGACAGACAGAGTGATATTGAAGAGTAGACCTACTCTAACAAAAAGGCAAGTTAAGTTCAGGGGTGTCCAAACCAGCTCCTGGAGAGTTGCTAGTAGATGTCCCGAAGACCTTGATGAGCTATTTCAGGTTTAATTAAGTTCAGGTCCTCCAGGAGTGGGATTGGACACTCCCAGTCAGAAGGGGGCACTGTTTTATTATCAGAAGGGTGGCTAGAACATCCTGTTCCAAAGTGGTTTAAATATGAGACATTCAATTGTTAACAAGCTACAAGCTTACATTTACATAACAAATATGACATGCAGGCTATCACACAAAACAATGGTTTCGATATAAATTGTAAAAAAGCAATAATTTTACAATCGAGGAACAAAATCTTTAATTATGACTGCTTTTTATATTCATGAAGCCATGATCAGTTAAATTCATGTTTTTCTCTTGCTATCTCACCCCCTCTTTCTGTTTCTACACCACTCATTTCCTCACTTTCTGTCTGTAAGTAGTCACTTTAGTGAGCAGAGTCAAGAAGAAACAGTCCTGAAGAACAGAGTTAGGGAAAAAACATGTCCTTTGGGTTCAGGGCACTGCAGGCATGGCTGGTTTGTTATTGGTTAAAGGGCCTTGAGATTGGCACTTCCAAGTGATTGTATGACAGTGTTACCATGGCATATTCAAGCATTTAGCAAACCTGGGAATATCACCTAAACTTTTTACTTATCTATTCATGCTCTGAACAGATGCGGTCTACTAGAGCGAATTGCAATAGAATGCACAAATCATGTGAGTGACAATTACCAAGGCTGAGAATGCAGGATGAATACTAAACTGGGCCCCTAACTCAAGTAGGAGCCTATCGTTATTTAAAATGCACTGAACTTCTTATCGTCCTCTGCTTGTGAATCTAGTTAACTCTCTAGTAAAGTGCCTGAAACAAAACTCTGAAACTTTTATGTTAAAACCTGGCAAGCTTTGATTGCTCCCCAAATACAGCCCTTGTATTAGCTTGACTTTGCTTCCAGGTAGACTCCAAAACACCTTTGCACCCCTTACTTTTGTATGGAGTTAAAATTGTTTCATAATTCCAAATAAATATATTATGATCCACAAGTAAATGTAAAGCAATTGACAAAAAACAAGCATGTTCACAAAATAAATAGAGTTTAGAGTTCCACAAACATGAATTTTATTTACAAAAAAGTAAAATTAGATTTACAAATAAAAAAACGTACTCAAAAATATTTATTTTATTCTACAAACACAACTTTCCTGGCATTTATATGTGAACCGCGTCCTGTGCATTTGTAGATTGCTGCCCGTATTTGTGGAATTTTAAAACATTTCTAGCCTCAAGACTCGCACTAATCCACAAATGGATGGAATCCACCCACCTTTTACTTAATGCCGAGTTCAGACTGCACGGTTTTCAAAGTAATTGCGTCACAGATCTTTTCACACTGCATGTTTATCCGGGGTAGCATTCAGTGGCTGCTGTGTTCACACTGCATGATGGATCAGTGGAATGTGGTTTAACATTGCATGACTTTGCATCAGGAAGAATCAGGGACAACTTTGTCTCACTGCCAAACCCACTCAAGAAGTGACATGGAAACAACGCGAGTTCTCACATGAGACTGGGATTATTATTAAAAATAATAGCAAGCAAAATAAGCTTGCCATACAAATTGCATGTGCGCTTATTTGCAACAAAAAGAAGATTATAGAGGAGGTAATTTACCTTCTATACCTTCGTAACTCCCCCCCCAACGATCCGCTGCCCTGGATGTTGTTCTCTTATTGGCTCTAGGTAATCGCCAATGTTATTCAGTCCCACATTCACAAGGCAGGATTTTGAATTGCAGACAGGTCCAGATATTTAGCATGCCAAATATCTCACGGGGGTCGGCGACTCATCTGCGATTCTCTCAGATCGGGTCTTTGATAGTTCACACTGTGTGATTTTCACTCGCGTGCACGAGCACCGATTTGCCTGTGATTCTGGCTTTTTTTCTGCAATTTCTCAAACCTGTTGGCAAGTCAAAATCGGGGCTAAAATCGTGGAGTCTGAACTTGGCATAAGTCAGTCAGATACCGTCCACGTGATGCTGACCAATTGGTGCACATTCTTGCTCCAACCAATCACGTTTTGCCTTTCAATCAGTGCGGGACCAGCCATAATGGACTCTATGCAGGGCAAGAGAGATTTCTGTGAAATCTCAGGGGGCATAAAAGTTTCCGGTCTGTATTAGGGCATAGCGTAAGTGCATTACCAGCTGTAATCATTTGTCAACGAATGATTAATACAAATAATTATAAAAAATAAAGGCAAGTTACATGAATATAGAGAGATATGAAAAGATGATGAAATAACAATATTAGACAGTCTAATTAAACCCCTATCTAAACAGGACCACTACACCACTAACAGGACCTGGCTTTACTCTCTAGGCATAACAATGGGGCATTTTAATATTATTAAAGTTTACTAACTATGTCCTTGATTTAAGTTTTTGATAATTACCATCGTTTTAAGTTTGTGCCAGCTGTACTCCACTTCAGTGCAGCTCTGTACAGGAGGAATTGCACTGATTCTCAGTTCTAAATAGTGTGTGCTGTCTGGTACAGTGCTGCAACAGTATGGATGGGAAAGTGGAGCTCAGTCGTTAAAATCACGTTTTAGGTAATCGGTTGACGTCTAGATTGATCTATCAAAGAGCCATGGAGAGAACCTTTTTTGAGATTGTAGATGTGGGGACAGAAAAGTGAAAGGTGGTGGAAAGCTATACTGGATTAATGTTCAAAAGCAACCTGGTGATCAATAAGAAAAGAAGAAAGGACCAAACCCTAAACCCAGTCAATCCCAGTAATGAGAGTTCAGGTGAAGGAATCTTTTCAAATCACAGTTGATAGTTGTATAATTGTGACATATAGTTGCAGGATATAAAACAGAAAGCCAGAAGAAAGTCAACCTGAACTATTTAATCAAGATCTCTGGGAATGATAGAAACTAGGCAGGTTTGTTGGGACAGGTCAAAGAGAAAATCTGGAGGATATTGACCCACCAGAAGCCCGATTAACCTGTTGAGCGGTACGGTCCCACATATGGGATTTTTATTTCCGTGCCCCTGGGAGTACAGTCCTACATATGGGATTAAGAACGTTCTGTGGCGTCGCATAATGGCCAAAGTCAAACTGAGCTGAAACAATACATTTAGAGCTTGTAAAATACACAAAGATGTCTATGGAAGCAACAATAACAATCCGTTCAAATTTAATTTGCCGATGTATTTTATTCATATCAGATGCACATACTGTAATTAGCTATAAAGTTCACTTTATTCTTCACTCAGTTCACCAGCCACTTACTGGCATGTATTTCGAAAAAAATTTATGAATTTACGTGCTGTAAATCCGCATGACTGGTCTCTCTGAACTGCGGCACAAACATGGTGGTGCCCATCTCATGTTATAGATCACAAAACACAAAACGACAAAACACACTCATTTACATATATTTGTGAATCGGAATATCAGATTCATGATACGCGAGTTTGTGAATATTTAAAATTAAAAAGGAAAAACTAAATAAAACTTACAGCGTTATTGTGCTTGCAGTGTGTCATGTGACAATCAAGACGCGAAACAGGTAACAGGTAAAACACCATGGAGACAGTAAGGGAAAATGGTCTAAAATAATGGTTGCCTAAAAAACTCACTCTGGAGGGACCGCTAGAATATTTTAAACTCACCACTGAAAAGGTTAAACACCACCACAATGTGTTATGGCACTGTTTTTTTTTTAATTTGTGAAATGTTTGTAACCAGATTTTGATACAGGCCGACTAGGTTTCATTTCTTTGACTGCAGCTTGTTCCAAAGCTTTGAAAGGCACTAAGTGAGACTTTCAGGTAGTTTCTAACATCAGAGCTCCAATTTGTCTTCTTAAGGTCTGAAAAGGCAGCTATAATAGATAAGGGTAGTCTGAGTTCAGAAGGGCAGTAAGGCAGAAGATCAGAAAAGATCTCATGGAGGAGAGGGAAAGAGATGGGTGCCAAGGAACTGTTTAGTGCTAAGTGAAGATAATGTCACCTGGGGTTTTCTTAAATTGGGGTCAGTGTTGTTATCCTGGGACCAGGTTCTCACCTGTCTGAAGCAGTACAAGTATCATCAAGTTTCAAAACATGCAGATCTCTTCATTTACCATTTTTCCACAGCATGTCATTGCTAATGTTTGCTCAGCATGGGATGGAAGTAATTTGAGTGGCATGTCATTTGCCAGCCTAGAGTTTGACGTTTCTAGCACATCAGCAGGGTTTTTGGCCAGCTCGACTGGCACTGTTTACAAGGCAAAACTCCATGATGTCCCTGCAGTCTAAACAGAGACATCAAGACAAATTCCCAGGGCCTTTACACTTTAGGGCTACACTGCTAAACTATCATTAGCCAACATACTCTTGCCAGAGCTTTTCTTCCTACTGTTTGTAGCTTTAGAGCTCTCTTTTGATTTTGGGTTAGCACAGCTAAGCAGAATTTAGTTTCCACTATCTCTATCCACCCCCTGCTGAAAATGCCTACTTTTAAAGTGAACTCTGCATCCAGACTCGTGTTTGGAGTTTATCGAGATGAACATGAAACAGTGTTTATGCAGCTTACCATTAAACACTCTATGTGTGTTGATGCTGTGGCTGAATAAACGGTTTGTATAGAGTTAATAACTCCTGCATGCAGACGAATGATTTTGTGACTGAAATATCTTTGAGCCATGCTTTACTGCTTCAGGCTTAGTCAATTTATTGTAATATTGTGGTTCAATGAGAGGAAGGCTTTTATGTGAATATGTCATTGTTATGTCAGTACAGCCAATCCTCTCTCCAGGCCGTTATAATACTTTGCTCGATATGGGAGGCAAAAATAGAGGCATTTTTGGATTATTACTGTCACAGTGTCAGACTTTCATCACCTCAGTTTACCTCGTATTTTGAGTCATATGTTCTGTGGTTATCAGTAGCCGGTTGGTTTTAAAAGTGGCCTATTTTGTTGGTTGTAACAGCATGTTTGGATAAGCCATTCCTATAAAAGATTTAGTAGCTAAATTCTCAGTAAATCTAGATCAGGTTTTAATTCATTAAGATTTTAATTAAGAGCTATTAGCTTATACTTTTTTCATTCCTGAATGTAGGTACTCAGATGTAAATTGACTTTTAAAGCACTAAATTATATTGTAGTAATATATATATATATATATATATATATATATATATATATAAATGTAGTATACTATAGTAATCTGTTGTCTAACCATCATAAACATAAAATATTTGCAGTGCTAGTTTGAAGGATACCGCAAAGCAGTCATTGCTGCATATTAAATAGAATGCTATTAAAGAACAGATGCATGCAGTGATATTGAATTATAAAAGCATTGATTTGATTTGAGTGGCATCTTGTGCTGTCACATGACTTTGAAGTGGCCTTAATACATATGCAAACAAAGAAAACAAAGCTGGGAATGTCTTTGTAGTGTCATTCATGCATGTTAAATATTAAGAATAGATGTTTTGGAAATTATATCTTATCTGATTTTAGATTATTGTTTTCTTGCATCAGCTGAACTTTGAAACAGTATCAAGGTTGGTTGTGTCTTTTCAATTACGGTTTGAAGTCTAAATCAGGTCAAATCAGAAGCAGTTTACCCAATTGGCAAATGTTTATTTTTTTGTTGGTGTTGTTTGCAGATCCATCCAAAGCAGAGTGGATTTGTGTTTATACGCTACAAAAAATAGATTAACGAGAAAAGAGATTTTTCTATTGTTTAACACTAATGTGGTGTAATGAAAAGACACAGGAACCAAATAATTGGAAAATTTGTTAATCAGCTATCATTTTCCACTGATTTTAGGCATACATTTTGGGTATGGTTATGTTTAGGGAATTAAGAACTCAATTTTTATTGACCGCAAGTACTTATAATGCGAAAGAAAACAATGTAACGGTTTGATTGCTTGGAGGGATATTTTAGGCCTGTTATATTAATATGGAAGGGGGGCCCAAATGTTTAGTTTTGCCTATGTCACGAAAAGAGGTAACTCTGGCTCTGAATGGCACCCCCTAGAAATGCAGTGTTTATGCTGGTAGTACACTAAAATAAAAGGTATAACAGCTTCTCTTGCCTTATGCACATTTTTTCCTCCTCCGCCTTCCCCAAATAACCAAGGAAAGCACTTTTGGTGATAGAAATTATTGTAAATGAGCGTAACCCCCTATGATCTGCCACGCCGGTTTGTTTACATCTAGCTACCCCAATTCTTTGAACTCAGGCAGTTTGGCGTGACTTGCCTGGAATGCTACAAAGTTGTGAGTGGTGGTTTGAAGCTGTGACTTAGGGGCTCAAAAACCTGCCTGGAACGCAGCATACTTTCACAATTTTCAACCACCGCACAGCAAGCTGACTCCCTGTTTGAGCTGGCTTTAAAGGTTGTTGTCTTTAACTTATACTTACACCTAGTGGTGTGGTGCCGCATTGCGTAACATTCTCAGCTAACAATACTGTAGAAGTGCATGATTCGACAATTAGCTATATTTAATTTACTTCAAGGAAAATGGAAATGATTCAGGAAATGATTGAGTCAAGTTGCTGTCATGTGCTTTTTAACAGAGCTGGCTGAAAGGAGGTCAAATTAGGCTACATTTTGGCACAAATCCTGTAACTGGACATATGCCTGCTCAGATATGACGCAGAAAACAGATTAGCAGAATGATCCGCCCAGATGAATGTCTGTGTGGTAAATTCATTTGACTTATTTCACTGTTTTTGATGATGTCCTTTGACAGTTTTTAAACAATGTCTCAACTTTTCCACACAGAATTTGTTTAGATATCACTTTTTTCTGTAACCTTAATCTTCGTGTTTGCATGACAGTTCCTGTAATCCCTTTTTTAGAACATTAAACTTCCCAGATTGAGTCAGATTGATCAAATGGCTTGGAAAACAAGATTTTCAGAGCAACAACATGACAAATAACTGCAACAGTATATGATCTGATCTGATAAAACACCCTTCTTGGAGCCGAACAAGAGATTTAGATTAAGGAGGTGCGTATGGAACAGGGATCAGGTAATGGAAATGACAAGACTGTTTCAGTGCCACTAAGCAAGTCAGACGCTATTATGGCTTTTAACTGACAAAGTGCAAGGTGGGCAAATGCAGATCTGATGGTGGAGTGATGTGAAATTAAAAACCGCAACTCCACTAATTACTCATTTTGATTTCTGTTGTAATATATTATTATTGCAGAGAGCAGAAAAAAAAAATCTGACATTACAGACAACAGAAGAGCTTCCTTCAGACATTCATCTGCCAAAGTAGCATACTTTCTCATCCGTTTGTTGTTGCAAATTAATACTGCCACCTCCGGCATTTGTTGCAATACAGTTCAACTGTAATGGCACTGGATTATACGCTGTCTGGGAACATATATGCTTTTCATAAATGCCAACTCAGTTGAGGTCTGTACTGAAAAACGAGGCGGGGGAGGAAAGTGTCATAAGAGGTAAAGTCAGAAATCTGCTGATTTTGTGCATTCAAAAGAGGATTCGCGAATAATCCAACAAAACACATAAAAGGAAATAACTATTAAATTGAACAGGGCCGCGTCTGTCAAAACAGTTTGGAAATTGTGGTTGTTACTGTGTGGAATTATTGAAAAGAGGGAGGTGGATGGTAGGAGACATCTGAGGGGGAAAATGAAAAAGGCTTAAGACAGAACGAGTGGGAGAAGTTAATGTTTTTGGGCATGTGACTCCTCGGACTATCCCGTGCACTTTCCTATTCTCTCTCTTGCCTGTTTTTGGCTGTCTGTTTTTATAGGCCTCAGAGACGACCGCACGGACACATCAGGCTATTTTGGGGGAAGCTGGTTTTGTGATTCCAATGACGTCGAGAACACTGCCCTCCTAGTTTAGGCCGATCCCAACTGATGAGCCTCCAGCACTCTCTCTGGGTCCACACTGAACTGGCCCTGCTCCATTCGTGGACAATTCCCTACTGCTCTGAAATACAGAATAGATATTGCAGAGTCCGCTGTTATGCATGACTGGCTCTGTATTTGTGTGTGGATGTGCATGAGGAGAGAAAGAGAGATGGAGAGAGAAAAGAAAAACTTGAGAAACTTGGGTATGGGTAAAAGTACATATACTCAAACAGAACAGCCTTGTTGTAATAATGGAACACAAAAATGCTTCAAGCTGTTGTCCTAAAAAGTTGGAAGAACATAGCCTTCTAAAAATTATACATTTTCAGGTATAAAACTAAGTTATTTATTATTATGATAATTGTTTTAAATATATGAATTTGTTCATTCTATTCTATTAAGATGGAAAACAATTAATTTAAATTTTACACATTTTAGTAATATTAATGTTTTAATGCATTTTGCATCAAATAGCCTTGGTGAGCATGAGATGTCTTTAAAAAACAAACCAACAAAATCAAATTATATATTGATTAGTTTTATGAATCAATAATATTATTTTATAATATCAACACATTTAAATTATGGATACAAATCCATCACAAAAATAATAAATTATTAATATTTAAAATTTGATAGTATTGCAGCAATAATAAATAACTACATATTTATTTTTATGATGCTGTAACAATTTAGTAAATGTGTTAATGACACTTTCACACTAACTGGTTCCAAAATTAATTGGTGTTAGTAAGCAGTTTATAAATACAGCTATAAATGCTTTGTTCTTGAGCATATGTAAATTGTTTATTAATTGTTATTTTATACTTTATTAGCAAAATTATTACATTATCTACAACAGGGAAACACAACATGTACAGTTGTGTACATTTTATGCATGTTGAAATAAATATTTCTGAATTTTGTATCCCTCTGTGTTGTGTTTGTTTTTTTTTCTTTTTTTCTTTTAGAATGATAACAAAAATCTTCTTTATAGTAGATATGCTTATAAATGTCACGAAAGGGACGAGAGGCGTTCGAGTTCATATGCAAAAAAGTTTAATCAAGCTCAGAGTCATAACAGGCATAAGTAGATCGCCAACAAGCAGATTCAGGCATATCCAGAGGCAGAAACATATACAAAGCAATGGTCAATACCGTGAATCAGTCCAGGGAAAGAGACAACGAGAATATCCAGGAGACAGGCAGAATTCGGCAACAGGTAATCCAAAAGACAGAACACAAAGAACACGAATAAACAAGGTTCAGGTTGATGACCTAATGATTCATAGTTACCAATTGTTAAGGAAGTGGTGTGCAGAGCAGGTGTGGTTGGTTAATACTCAGGAGAGGGTGCTCGCTGCGTGTCTGTGAGGGTGCAACACCTTTTGGCCCTCAGAGTTTAAGGAACCGATTTAAACAGTCAATTTAAAACAGCTCTGCTCTACAATGTCAAAGTCTTTTTCTTTAAAATATATCTATAAACGTGACAGACTGTGAGTTTGCATGATGCGTTTATGCATCATTACATGCTTATTTGTCTGAGTTGTGCGTGTGCTTGTCATCACTGTCTGTTCTTGCTGTAAAATGTAGCAGCTCATCTTAGTGTTAGTGCTCCAAAGCAGACTGGATTGCATAAGCCCTTCACAATCCGCGCTTTAACTGCAGGATATGAGGATGACGGGCTGGCTCATGGCTGCATGGAGAAATGAATCAAATCTCTCTCCTGACGGAGGAAAAATACCTTTTTTGGATTTTTGACAAACACTTTTTGACAAATGAAATCCTTGCCAAATGGGGTTTGGTGATGAAAAAGTGCACATTGAATCTAATAATCTCGCCCTGGGATTAAAATTAAATTTAAACGCAAGATGGCAAAACAGTGGAAATCTTTTCATCACTCATTTGCTCAGTGATTCTTTTATGGATGATAGTTTTTCTTCAGATCTCGTTCTTGAGCTATGCGGAGGCACAGACATTATTTAATACCTATTATAGATTTTTACAGAGCTAAGAATGCATATTTAATCGTGTCTTTTTGCCTGCACGAAAATCTAATGCAATTGTGTTTGTTGAAATTTCAAGGTTGAACTCTTAGGCATGACAACTACTTGATAATCAGCTTGTCGACTGCTGAGCAAAGCAATGTGGAATGGCACTCTCTGACCTGAGCAATCCAACATTCTGGTCCCGAGGCTGTATACGTCCTCAATGTACATATTCTGTCCTTAATGGCAACTGGCACTGGAACTGCTCACTGGGCAGCACAGATGCACGTTTCAGCACCTACATGCCATTCAGTCTCAATCAGGATCAGTTTGCACTAGGTATTGCTTCAGGGCTTTAGTTTCCTGTTGTATCCCACCCAGGAGTTAATCTTTGACATTTTGCTAACATAAAGATTCACTGTACCCCTAAATACTTTCACTATCTGTCTGAAGTGACGCACACATATTTTCAGCAACCATCTTCTGGGAATTTTTGTGTTAAAAACATACTTGCTGTGCTGCAGTGTGTACAAATAGCTTATTTAGCAGCTTAGTACAGAAACAAGTTCTTAAATTCTGGAGCACACTCTGCATGAGTCCATTATATATGATCAAAGATCTTCACATCTGCCAGTAGAGAGAACCAGAGTAGTGTTCCCGAGACTTCCTGGGAAATATTCCATGCTCCGCAGTTTCCATGGGAACCTTCTAGCATTCCAGCTTGCTACATCCTGCCTGAGGTTTTTATCTGTTGATGTGACATGGAAGTCCAAGGGACTCTCTCTCCAAACCACATCAGAACAAGTAGTATCTCTCTATACAGCTTGACGGGTGTGTTTATGCATCATATTGCATACATTTACAGAAAATACTGGAAAGTTTTATTAAAATATAATTATAAATAATATTCTTATTAGTAGTGGTTAGCACAGCTGTTTTCCCGGGAAGAGCAGAGATGTTAACCCCGTATTACAGTGCCAAGCATGTGTAAAAGGGATAAATGCTTATGTAAAATATAATACTAGCACCATTGTGTAAACTGGTCTTGTGCTGCTTTCATCCAACCACCAACACTGTCACTGACATTGCGCAATTATTCAAATAAGAACATTTAGGGTTCACAAATGCATCGAATCACTTCAGAAAGCCTTTATTTTTGGAGTGAACTGTTACTTTAAGCTAAACATTCCAGGAGGACTTGTCATCTCACCCTGACTGGTTAAAGGTGTAACTGTTATGTACTTGTGCAACACAACAGCATGACAATTTTTTACTTTGATGAACAAACCGTAGCATCTCACAGAGGGGTAAATGCAGTCAGATATAGAGAAAGAATATAGGAGCTCAGGATAAGGTTCAGGAAAAAACGTGACAATGTGTGGGTTGAGTTGATCCCTTTTAAATACTTGTCATTCAAGCCTCAGTTAGACTGACTTGATGCTGCTAGAAAACAGTGTGAGGTGAATTATTGAATATCTTTAGGTTTTCACCATCAAGGACAAAAATTGTGGCCTTGAGAACAGAGAAAAAAAATATTTCACTTCTCTGTAGTGCGGCTTTAGGTTTAGGTCATATGCTTAATTTTTCCCTGTTTCCTCTAACGTCCATGTCTGTGAAGTTTAGTTGATAATGACATGCATGTTGGAACTCATGAAATGTGGGTTTAATTAATTTCTGCAGCAAAAAAGTTGATTAGTTAGAGGACGTTGTTATTTTGAAGATCCTTCTCAAAACACAATGACTGTTAATTAATCTGGTGTATTTATGTTGGCGACGATCTTGATTTGAAATGGTTCTGTCTTTAATAAACACAAATCAAAGCACAGAACAGCATCTAGAAAACACACCGACTCCAGCTTGAAAGGAACATTTGAATTTATATTATTATACAGTATACAGTCTTGAAAACATTGGCATGGACAAATTCTAACTAAGCAATTACCATACGTTTTCAATCATGTTGATGCCATCAACCCACTTCTATGAGCCCTTCACATTAATGTCAGTCTGACCAAAATCCTTACAAGAAGAAATGCATTATTAAACACAATTATTAATTTGAAAATTCAAATGACTTAATACACACATATACATTTTTGTCAGGATGCCCAATGTCCTTAATTAAATCTTTAATTAAGTTGGTTTAATCTTCAATTATAATAACAACCCCATACCCATTACAGACACTTTTATCACTTTAGGCTTTCTTCCATGCAAAGATGAAAACACAGTAAGTGTCTTTTTGTCAATGTTGAGCTCTCAGGTTTGGCTCATCTCCAAGAACACAGGCTACCTTGAAGGAGCAAAACTGAAAAGACGAGGACACTGAATCTTTCTGAGAGATGTGCCGTGTACTTGTTGCTCAGTGACTCGGCACAATTTAAATAGTAGTAAATGCACAATCAATATAACATCACAAATGTCAAAACCTATTAAAGTGCCCCTTTTATGGGTTATGAAAGGTTCATATTTTGGTTTTGGGAGTCCTAAACAACAGGTTGACATGCATGCAAGGTAAAAAAAAAACATTTTTGAACAATGTTAAAAAAAAACATGTTCAACGATTTCTGAACAATCCATTGAACATTTTTTTTTTCCAAACCTCTCTGATGGTTGGTTGATTTTAATTCAAAACACTGTTCCAAAGCGGCACCTAGTAGCAAAGAATGAATATGACTTTTCATTCAGACCAATGCTAAAAGACCAACAAGTGGGCAGACAATATGCTAATGATTCATTTCGATATCAACGTGAAGTGGCTTGGGAATCGTTTTTAAAGCAAATCGTTTCAGTATTCAAAGTCAACTCTTTCTTTTGGGAGACAATAACTTTATACATGGCGCACATCCGATTTAAAATTTAGCAGGATTTTTTCATTAACTTGTGATACAGACTGCATCAAAGGTCATTTTCAAAAATCCGTAATTGGGACACTTGAAATCATGTCTGTCTGCAGTGATTTCTTAGTTAAATGTTTCTGTACTGTATTCAGTGCATCCTCAGTATCAAGAACGCATGCATTATTGAGAATTGAAACTAAATTTTAGCAGTTGATGATGGCATAGAATGTGTACACATGGAAACAAGATCTCATCAGAATGCATACAGAAAAATGGACAAAAATCAATAGGCCTAACACAATTCTTATACTATTGGCTTTGTAGGGCAGTTAATCAAGATATTTTATTTGCATTTATATGCATTTTTCCAAGATGAAGATCATCTTGAAGTGTTTTTAGGTGTTTGCCAGAATAGAAAATATCTCTTATGTCTTTCACTCACTTGTTCCTCTTTGTTGTTTATGATAACGGGATCCAATCCGCTCTTCAAACAGTCTCATCTGCTCTCAGCCCAGCTCTTCCACTCAGTCCATTCATCTACAAACACAGCCAGTTCAGCTATTGTCACTTCATCCCCATCATGATTAGTGTATAAATTCTGTTTTTAATGCATGTCATTCATGATTAAAGCCTGTTCACACCAAGCACGATAACTATAAAGATAATGATCACAATAACTTTGTTTGCGTCCATTTGCATCTGTTCAATCGTGTCTGCCGCTTCTGCTGGGACTGCTTCCAGTTTCAACAGACAGCAGACGTGAGAGAAAACTGCTTATTAAGTTTGAAATATGGATATTTATCGTACAAAAATGCATGGATTCACTACAGGAGTACTTTTTTCACCCCTCAGAGCTGTGTGAGGGACGTTTTATAATGAATACGTGTACGTTATTTCACGTTTTCTGAAGTGTAATGCTATCACCCATTTAAACCTATTCAAAGGCTTGGAGGGGTCTGGACAATTTGCATTATAACTCCGATTGGATCCACAACTTAGTTGTGTAGGTTGTGTTGTTTGCATGGATGTAGACACACAGCACCATGAACACTAGAACACACAGCAGAACCAAACACACTACAGCTGCTCTGTAGTTTCTGTTCTTTACACAATCACTCCCTGTCATATTTTTACCTATTTATTCAAATAATCACAGAAGTGAAAGTGAATTACCTGTATGTTGAAGCAGCTGGTGTGTGTTTGACTCTTTTCTAAACAGACTCCCTCTGTCTTTGCCCTGAAGCTCATCCTGCTCACACATTTATAAATAACCTCAAATATCTCTAGTCCATTATAGTCAGACATTATAACATTAAATGTTTCTTTGTTTAGATCTGCTTTACGTGTCTTTACAATCTGATTCTATTTTTATCAACACTCACATCTAAACACAACAGAGATTAAATAAGTTAAGCCAGACTTCACATGATTAGTGAAGACTATGGTAACCCATATTCAGATTTTGCCCTCTGCATTTGATGATCAGTCTTTCCTCAAACTTCCATCTACATGTTGTGAAGTTATTAAAACCACATCTGATATTAGCCTTTGTATAACCAGTCACACTGAGACACCTGTGAAGTGGTTCTCAACCATTTTGATTCCAAAATCTTCCATTGTCCTCAACAATATTCATAGCCCAACCATGCCCATACAAAACTAATCAACTACAATACCTATCACCAAAACAAAAATGATCAAATTTCATAATTTCAGAGATGTTCTTCAGGGTTCCCTCTCATTTTAACCAATAAATAGGACTTTATTACACACTAAAAAAACAGGCTTCCTCAAATATCTAGGTTTTTCACTTGTGTAATGTGAGTTGAGTTAAGGTCTCACAAAATATGATGACTAGTTATTACAAGATCATTGTATTATGGTTAGAATTGCTTTTAAATCATTTGTATTACATAAGCTGGATATATTTCATGTTGGCAACCTTGACAAACAAAACAAAGCTAACAAAACACCAAAGCAGCTCACTGGACCGTACAGTATCTGACATCTGAGCTCCCTTTTATACACAATGTATCTTTCAAAAAGTCATATAAAAACTGCCATATAAAGTAAATTATCATCCTAGTCACCTTTAGGGCTGCAGCTATCAAATATTTTAGTAATCGAGTATTCTACAGAAAATGTCGTCGAATAATCAAGTAATTGGATAAAACGTTTTTGCTTAATTAAAATCTTAAATATAAATATGCAAGAGAAAATAAGACAGGTCTCTTTAAAATGAACAACTAATTGGTTTCTTCTTTGGAAAATAAAATCTAAATTTTATTTATTGATTATTGATGATGATGACGGGACATGATTACAACAATTTCTTCAACTTTTAGATTTCAAACTAAAGTATCAAGTATTCATCCAAGCCATGTTTTTTATTTTTAAAAAGTATTACCTATGTTTAATCCTAAAAGCCATGTACAACTTTATTGACAGTAAACTCATTCCTTTGAGAATAAGCCATGTTATAAGCTGATAAATATCCCGGTATAGTGTAGCCGTGCGCTCTCGCTGCCCTGCGAAGCGGTGGACTGCATTCTGACTGGTTGCCGCCGAACAGCGTAATAACTCCTTACCATAAAGTTAACCTTGATTTCAACTCGGCGTCCATGACGCGCCATCTCTACATTTAAAATGAATGAATTCCGTCTACGCTCTCGCCGTCAGTGTTCCCTCCACATCCGTCGTGCAGTATTGCATGGCTTGGATAGATCAAAAATCATTGTGAAAAAATGTGACATGAACTTCAATAATCAATTATTAGAGGCTTCGAGGCAGAGGATTTTTTTGGAATCCAGTTACTCAAGGAATCGTTTCAGCCCTAATCACCTTTAGAATGTACTGTCTACTATTTAAAAAAAAAAACATTGATAACAAAAATTATGTTCATGTCAAAAATATTTAATAGCACTTAAACAGAAAAGAAAGTAGTCCAACAAAACTTAAATAAAATGAAACATACTTCAAACAGGCTTGATCCTTCTTGCTAATAGACCTTGGTTAGGTTAGATACCATATTGGAAATTATATATTGAGGGATGATAGAAATTTTGTTTACTTAAAGTTTTATGTTGTTAAACAACAGTACAATCCATTGAATGCACTATACTGTACTTCTATCCCTTGCTTTTTTTTTCATTTCTATGAAAGATTAAATATGATGCTACTCTGACTGCTAGATGCCAAGTCCACTGTGTGACACAGTCTTACGACCAATTCACACATATTCATACGAGGTGACTGGTATTCTAAACCCCAGTGACTGGTAGGTTTAGGGGCGGAGTTAGGTATAGGTCCTTCGTACAAATTCATACGAATTGTCATCTTGTAAAATACATACGATTTAGCAAAAATACAGTAGTAGCCACCTCGTAAAATTTGTCCGAATTGCCGTGAGACTGGGCTGGACATGTCATGTTTTAAAAACAATAAATCATGAACGCAACCGCATGTCCTGATTTTGCGTGTTCGTCGTGTTCCTGGGTCAACATTATAATCCAAAATTTTAGTCTTGACCATATCTCTACACCTAAACCTAACCCTAACCATGAGTAATGCCTATAAGCATATTTAATGATAGATGACTGACCCTGATGTGCAAGCACCAAAAACTGACTGTAAGCCTTAACTTTACAAAAACTATGAACTGTTTCTTCAAATCTAATTACAATGTTGTTCCAAGGTCAACAAAAATGTTGACCCAGAGACATGTCGAACTCAGCAAAATCAGGTTCTGCAAGGCAACCAACAATGTGTAAAATATAGTTTAACAATATCACATGTAGCCTATTAAAGCAAAATGACCACAGAGACAGGGTGAATTATTTGCCGTGTTACTTTGTTTATAGCCTGCAGGAACTACTAGTAATCTGGACCATTATTTTAAAGTGAAAAACACCATAACTACTCATTAAACATTCTTCATTTAAAAATGTTAACAAAAACAACTCTGCTGTGGGGACTGGTGGGCCGGGCGGATTTGGGACAACGGGGGTGCTTATGGAGGTCAGCGAGGGAGCTGACTCCAAAGGAGGGGGTATTTTGCCCCTTCCGATACTTTCCTCCCCATCCCTAATGCCTCCCCTCTCCCGCTCCAACACTCCAACATACAGGTCATTCAATCATTCAATCATTCAATCATCATCTCCACCTATATAAGTACTGGTTTGTTTGTCTGTCTGGTCACTGATCATTGCATGTGGCTTATCCCGTCTTTGCTTAGTCCCCTCGCTGCCTCTGACTACGTCTCTGCTTCGCCCTATCACCGCTGTTTGCTAATCGGCCTGTTCACGATTGTATGGACTGTGAGTACGTCTTAATAAATACCTTGCAAATGGATTCATCTGTCTCTGTCCCGGTTCATAACAGAATGATCAGCCAGCAAAATGAATCCAGCGGGTATTTCCATGATGGCTTCGACCATGATATGGATGTCATGAGTTATCTGCTCACGCTGAGTCAACAAGGGCGCGACATAGAGCAATATGTCAAGTATTTCATCTCTTACAGCCACCTCGCTCGCGCTTCCGAGGACGTGATCAAGCACTGTTTCTACCGAGGGCTCGACCCGCAAGTGCTTGACGAGGTGGATGAGAGGCTAGATGAGGACTCAGATTGGAGCCTCACAGAGCTCATTGAAGCTGTTCTGGTCATTCTCGATTCCCCGATGACGGTGTGCGAGGTCATTGAGGAGGTTAGCGACCAGCAGCTGACATCAGATCATGAACACCAACGTGACACCACCTCGCTGCTGAAATGGAAAAAAGCAGAGTCCAGAGCCAAGTCACGGAAGAGCGTGGACACAAAATGGTGGCTGTAGCTCCAGACGGTTCTCAGACAGTTCTCATCACACAGAATGAACCAGTGCACACCGCACGCTGGAACCAGGCTCGCTCACCTGGAAGGTGGACTTTGTTTTCAACAATCGCTGTGAGAAACAATCGTTTGGGCATCAAACATTTTTCACAGCAAGAGGGGCTGTGTGAGGTACAGTCAATCGCGGTCACACAGGCAGATACACAGTCACGCCTGCCCGGGGTTTCCTCTCAGCAGTCATCGGGACCACTCCCGAAACACGACAAGAGGAACCCTGTAGGGCTCTGTTGGTACCAGTCTTACAGCCCAAGAGGCTATTTTGGGCTCTGTCTAGTCTCGCTGTACAGCCAGGGGTGCTGTCCCGAGCCCAGTTGATTCAGGCTTCCCAGCTCAAGGAGCTGTCATTTGTCTATGCCAACTCCGAAGTGCTAGCTACGGGCCCTGACATCACCACTCAGCGTGAGGGGCTGCAGGTGTGCAGTTCGGCCCAGGTACGCAATCAGTACCCGAGCAACACCCACAGAGGGCCCCGGAGCTATCACTCAGTGAAAGGGGCTGAGTGAGGTTCAGTCAATCACAAGACGACAGCTAGGGGAGCTTTCTATCACCTCAGTGGTTCCCGAGTTGCCCACAGAGGGCGGCGATCCTTTGACTCAGCGTGAGGGGCTGAGTGACGCTCAGTCAGGTACCGAGGGACAGCTGGGTGAACTTCCAATCACGTCAATGTTTCCCGAGACGCCCATAGAGGGCGCTGTTCCCAGCACTCGGCACGAGGGGCTGAGTGGTGTCCCGTCAGTCACAGTACGACAGCTGGGGAAGCTGTCTGCTACATCAGAGTATTCCGAGTCACCCACAGAGACCGCTGGCACC
>JAUMHI010000051.1:7750221-7772399 GCA_032359435.1 Enteromius unitaeniatus
ATCGGTTCCAGCCCAATAGCACGACTTGAGGAGCCGTGTATTGACATGTCGGGTTGCGATTTGGGTTTCGTGTGGCCGGCCAGCAGGGCCGGATCCACCAGACCCACTCAGTGATCCAGACTCTTTATGGCCGGATCCGCCAGACCCGGTCTGTGATCCGGGTCTCCAGTCAACACACTCACCCGAGCTCCACGAGTTCTGTGAGAACCCATTGCCTGAACCTCCAGAACCGGTGTGTGGAATGGAGACTCAATCGTGTCCGCCAGAGACCGCACTACCGCTGGGGATGTCCGCTCTGGTCGTAGAATCCCCAGAGGCCTCTTTGGTAGCTGCACAGCCCGTGGAGAATCATGATCATCCCAGAATCATGGTTCAGCCGGTTCCGGAAGGGCATTGTTCCTGTCGGCTCAGTCTCTAAGGGCGTATTTCCTTCCTGTCTGCTCGCAAAGAGCATATTCACTCCCTGCACGGGCTTGAAGGGCGTATTCACTTCCTGCAAGGTCTTGAAGGGCGTATTCACCTCCTGCCTGATCCCAAAGGGCATATTCACTTCCTGTCGGGTTTCAGAGGGTGAAGTCATGGCCAGCTCTGCCTCGGAGCGTGCGCTCCCTGCCGACCAGGTTGCAATAGGTCTTGACTAGGCCTGGTTGGTCTCCAAGGGCGCAATGGTTGTCAAGCCAACCAAGAAGGGGTTAACACCACCTGTTCTATCCCTGAGGGCACGTTCACAGTCAGTGTGGTTCCCAAGGGCCCATGGTTCGACGGTTCGGCTTAAGAAGGTACCTGCATTGTCAGTCTGGTTTCGAAGGGCATTAACTCAGGTCGTTCAGACAACAAGGGTGTCCCCCTTGGTTGGCCGAACCGTAGGGGTTCTGCGGCCATCCGCTCCACCCAGAGGGAGGGACCCGCCACCTGCTATATCCTGATGGGTCTCTCTGCTGCCTGCTCTGCCCAGAGGGAGATCTCCGCCGCCTGCTCCGCTCAGAAGGCCTGCTCCGCCCAGAGGGAGGTCTCTGCCACCTGCACCACCCTGGAAGGTGTTCCTGCCATCAGGTCCACCCAAGTGGCTGTTACCGCTGCCTGCTCAACCCAGGTGGGCGCTCATGCTGCCCGCTCTGCCTTGGTGGAGGTCATGACAATCTATGACTGTACTATGTGTCAGATATGAGTTATGTTAAATAACTTATTCAATTACTTAGTAATTACTGAGTAGTTAAGGTGTTTTTCACTTTAAAATAATGGTCCAAATTACTAGTAGTTCCTGCAGGCTGACAGAGTAACAATGTAGTAATTCGTGAGGGGTTGATATATTTTTCACATTAAAACTTACGTGCTACTAAGGAACTACTAGTGATCGGGACCATTATTTTAAAGTGAAAAACATGTTAACCCCTCTAATAACTGAGTGTGTAAATTAAAAAGTTGTTTGACATTTTATATATGTCTTATACTGTATAGTCATACATTTTTGTGAGGTACTAGTGATATTTCACCATTTTGGATACATGTTAAATTGATAATTAAATCATAAGCTTGTCAGGATCACTTCCTAATTAAGTTTGTTTAAGTAATTTATTGTTTAAGTTAAGTTATTTATCGTTATTATTATTTTATGTTTAAGTTTGAAATAAACAGAGAACATCCATCTTTTGGTAAGAGTAGTAGTCACAGTTTCAACCTGTAGCTGAATTATTTGGGGGATATAAAATTCATAAATGAGTTTCCCCTAAGAACCCAAGTGTTCACTTTTTTAAGACGTTACTGTTGTGATCAGGAGGTAATTGGTAATTCTTTATTAATTGGTCATAGTTCACAAGTAGTTCTCAATGAGGATATTTTTATTTAATAATTATCAAACATCTAATACAAATAACCTTCCTTTGTCTTAAATTTGCTACTGCTTACTGCTTAGTTAATCTTACTTCTCTATTAGTTATAAAGTATTAAGTGCTAATGTAGAACTGCATAGTTACTTGTTAACAACTGCCCATTATTCTAAAGTGTTACTATGTTTTGTTTTGTTTTTTATCAAAGAAGTGTAATTATCTGTGCTCTGTAGTGGGTGGTGTGTGTTTGTCTCTGCCATGAAGTCATGATCTCTCACACAATCTGCACTCTCATAGATATTAATCTCCATTCTCTCTCTTTTGAATCCCTCAGTCTCGGTCCCGATGACATTGCCATAAAGAGTATCAGACATCTCTGTTCTCCAACACTATTCTGTGATGATGTTGAATGTTCTCTTTGTTTCATTTAACTCACAGACTAACTAAAATAGCTAAATGCAATGAAACTGGCCTGTGGTAATGGTGTGAAGTTTTAAGATCATGTGATCAACTGTGTAGCACATTTAAGGCATTTTGTAAAAGATCTGCAGCAACAGGCTGGCAGCAACAGAGTTCATTATTGATATGATACTGACAGAGACTCATTTATTCTACTAATACTGTACAAGTCATGCCAATAAATCTCATTTGAAGTTGAGTAATTTGTTCAGTAATGATAAGTTAATTTTGGTTTTTGAGCAGAAGACACAGGACTCACTTCCTGAACATTACTAGAAGATGCTGTGGCACAGCTTACTGTAGAATTTGATCTTTATCAGACCACTAAATGTAAAAGTGCCTTCAAAATCTAGACTTAAAAATGTGTAAAAGCAAGTTATTCTAGGCAAAAGTGTCAAAATGTCTTTCCTGTCAGCTTTTTTCTTCTGTTTCAGTACATCAAGTCAACAGGCCCTATGCCATGCATAGAGAAAAATGTAGTTTAATTAATGAAAATACATGGTAATATTTAATTGTTTATAAGTTGTAACATCCACACCAGGCTCTACACCAGGCTCCACCCTCACAGACACGCAGCGATCACAATCACCAGAGTATTGATGACACACACCTGTGTTCCTCACCTGACACCGATCCCCAGCACAATCAAGCCCTCCTTAAAACCACACACCACGGTTCACTCACTGCCCGAGCTCATATGACGAAAGTGGACTCTATCCTATGCTGCTTTACTCACCTCTGTTCCTTACCTGTTCTAACAGAAGGCTCCTTGACTCTCCAAGCTATCTCCGCTCCAGGAATCCTCTACTCAGCTCCAGCAAATGGTGTGTGGTTGAGGTCGTCTATCTGCTCTCCTCCGACCGCGATCCTGAAAGTTAAAAGACTCTTTAGTTCAGTTATATTTCCCAGTCATGGAAGAATTTAAGTTTGCTTACCTTGGTTTCTTTATCATTCTGTTTAATAAACTTTGTTACGTTTTTTATATCACTTGAGTACGTCTGCTTCTTTACATAAGTACAAACAGTGATGAATAAACTATGCAAGCACTAGTCTTAATTAAAAGTTCTGTTTGCAGTAGGATGCTTTACATGCGGCAACAAAACGATGACTATGCAAATTAATTACCCTTGTGTGCCGTGGCTAAGATGAAATGTTTTGTTTTGAAATGAGAAAGATTGAGTTTGTATTGCCTCTGATAATAGGTGTCATTTAAGATGCAGTCCACAGCTCTAACAAGGTCTTGAAAGTGTTTTGGAGCCTTGAGGAATTCTAATGTTTTGAATTTCTTAAGAAGTGACCTATTTACACTGTGTTAGAGAATTTAATTTCCACTAGATTCACACACACACACACACACACACACACACACACACACACACACACATTTTAGACTGCCCACTTTAAACTAAGATGTGAGTTACTAGAATGAATTATTATGCAGTACTTAAAACAAACTGAATTAATCTGTGTCTCTAAGAAATAACCTCTATTTTGGCCAACAGTGCATCACAGAGTAGAGCAACATAACAGTAGAGCGTCTAGTGTGAGGGCAAAAAATTACCCCACAATTTGTTTTTGTTCAAATTAGTCATGTGTGTTGGCTACAATAACCAATAACCTTTTATCAAAACCTCAGATCACACTTTTGCATTTTTGTATTCCTGCTGACAGTGCATTATGGGTGTTGAGGTTTTCTTACCTGTTTGCAAAGAACTTTTACGATTTGTTTTTTTATTACTTATTTTTTTAGTCATATAGCACTGATTAAAAACAAACCTTCCAACAAAAATAATTATACTGTGAAATATATTGTTATCATTGAATAAAATGACATAAATTGCAATCTAGAATTTTGGGCATGTTGCCTACCAGTATGTAAGAGATATACCTTTTTGAGAGGTGAAATAAGAAGAGAGTCTTGGCATCCCATTTCACCCTTGTTGCCCCCTATCCTTTAGTCACTGTATCTCTGTCTTTGAGAGTGTGTTTGCCACTCATTATTTCCTCTCTCTTTCAACTCTAAGACTTCTCCAGGTGTTGGTCTGCCTTTTAGCAGGTCGAACAGCCACCTGTGGGTCACAACAGCTCCCTCTGGTCCATCCCCACCATCTGCCCGACACGTGAACACACACACCAGCGCTTACATACCAACATGACATCTGATGAATACAGAATATCTGGTGCCATTATTTTAGGTATGTTCACTGAATGTAAAATATAGTTTGAAATGTTGTTGTAGCTTAACTGAGCTGTGCAAACAACATTGTCAGTTCAATTCTCACATAAGCGAAGTGTTTATATGTTGAAGAATCTGCTAATCCAGATGTTTGGTTGATATATATATATATTAGTGTTGTTTAATTTCAGTATATTAAATCAGGGCTTTTACCTATTAAACAACACTTTTTCTGTAGATGTTAGTGGCAGAAGTGCCCTACATTGAAGGATCATTGCTGTGAAATTATCACAACGCTACTGATTAACAGACTGATTGCTCGATACTGATTACTACAGCACTACTGATTAAATACACAATACAAAAGCACAATTAATCTGATTACGGTCTCAGAGGACCGTGGGAGACACCAAACACTGTCTCTGTCTATAAACAGCACTTTAGTTTACAACCTTATACAGTATATGCCTAAATTAAATACTATCAATTGTAATTTCTGCCTCAAACTCCTCTGTTACTTCTATTGTGGAATAAAGGTCAATTCACTCTGCACAGACAAATGCTAACAAACACCAACAATGGGTGCCATCGGAATGAGAGTCCAGATAGTTGATACAATAATCACAATCACTGATACAATGATTACAACAATCCCATTATACAAAAACTGTTCTTAACAAATATGTTGTTAGATTTTTTTGTGAGAGATGATGGACTAATATTGTGGCCACTTTAAAGCTGAAATGGCTTATTGTTTTGTTTTTTCCAAACAAACACACAGCTTTTCAATTCACAAGACATTAATTGATGATGTGAATTCCTTGTGGATTGTTGTGATGCTTTTATCAGCTGTTTGGACTCTCATTTTGATGTAGGAAATGAGGAAATACTACATTATTATCCATGTTGAACTGAAGTATGTAAAAGTTTAAGTTGCTCTTTTCCGTAGAAAGAAAGTGAATGGGGACCAAACTCTGTCAAGCTCCAAAAATGCACCCTAAAAGCATCATAACAATATCATATAACTTATATTTCAAGTCTTCCATGTCATTCTATAGTTTTGTGTTACAGACTAAAATTCATTGTTAATCTTCCTATTCACTTTCTATAGAAAAGAGCAACTTAAACATTGTGCTAAACATCTTCTTTTGTGTTTCAGAGAAGAAAGAAAGTAATGTGAGTTTCATAAGGTTGAGTAAATGATTTCAGAATTTTCTTTTCTGGATGAACTATTGCTTTCACTTCAAACTAGTTTAACAGGGCAGGTAAGGTACCGCGAATGAAAAATTGAAAGAAGGAATATCTCAGACACTGTATTCTCTTCAGGGCCCCTGAAGGAAGGATGTAAAGAAGGGGAAAAAAACAGCTCCTTCTTAAGATGTGCTGTTTAATGGATTTTGGGGAGCAGAATCAAAGAGGCGGCAGTGAATTTTTTTTTTTTTTTTTTTTTTTTTTTACAAAAGAGTGTGTGTGTTTGTGTGCGTTTGTGAGAACAGCTGAATATGCACCTCTATTACTTAGTTGAGGACAATCATCCGTATTACGCTCCTAAGTCCCAAGGACATTTCCCTTGAAATATAAAACAGAAATTCTCATATCATTAAAAGCAGAACGAGACGCGCATCAGTGAGAGGCTTGAGCTCAGTTTTGTGTACCACACAGACTAAAGCCAGATTTTACACTCGTATTCATCTCGCTGTGTTTCTCTCTACTGCATTACAGGATTTGGTCTTTAGCATTACTATTGATTTTTTTTTGGCTCTTTCATGAAACTACAAAGCAAAAAACATTACTGAACTCTCATAAGTGGGTTTGCCTCAGTCCAAGTTTGCAGTTCTTATCCTTTTTGGGGCCCTTTTCCCTCCATTGTGTTTTTCAACTTGTTTCTTTGGTCTTAGTACCAATTGTAATGATCTGGCATACATGATGGTTTGTTAAACAAGATTCTTCATCTGTTGTTTCTTTGACAACACAGACTCATTCTTGAGACTTTTACAAAAGGAGCATGTAGGCACTAGGGTGTTTTGTTTTCTAGGGGGCTGGTTGAGTCTTTGTGCTTCAGCACATTGTAAAAATGATTCTATCAAGTAAACAATGCTGGAAAATAAGTACTTTGTTACTTTGTTGTTATTTTGGTTACAAGTTATGAGTAATGCATCACAATATACAGCACTATTTCCACATTGAGAGTTCATGTTCAGTGGTTTTAAATAATTTTAGTCTTTGGTTCACTCAACTATTCTCAATCCCCCTCAATTAAAAATGAAAAATCACTTAGAACCTGCTAGCAATTTTCATAAATAGTTACAAAGACACAGCATGGGTCATGAAGCTGCGGTGAAGTGAGCTTCTTCCAGTGGCACAAAAGACATGGAGGGCAGAAGTTCATTTTAAAGAACATTTATTCAAAATACACAAGGACAAAACTGAAACGAAGCTGGAGCAACACGAACCACATACACTTAGGGAACATTAATGATCGACTTCCAGACGCGCAAAAGACATATACAGGAGGGAGGTAGCTAGGAGGTGGAAAAGGTCACACCAAGGGGGTGGGAATGGCGGGAATGCCTCCATGACAGAGCAGGCAGCAGAGAGTTACACCTGGGCGGAGCTGACAAGGCGGATCAGACAGAGGAGCAGCCCACTTGGGCTTACTGGGAACCGGTAACGCTCTCCTGAGCCGACCTGAAAGTTCGGGCACCCTCCAGGGTTTGGCAGCAGCGGGGATGACCACCTGTGCAGACCAGTCGGCAGGAATGCCCTCTGTGACGTTGCAGTTGTCCTCCAGGGGGAAGCAGGCGGTGAAGGCGCCCACCTGGGGGGAATCAACGAAGGCGATGCCCTCCAGGGTGGGGCAGGCGATTGCAGACAAAGACCAAGACCTTCTGGTCCGAACAGTCTGTAACACCGCACTCCAAGGCGGAACGGGCCGTGGAGAGACCCACCTGGACTCACCAGACAATTACAGTGCCCTCCTGGGCCGAGCAGTCACTGATAATGCCTGAGTACAGCACTGAGTACGGCTCCTCGTACCATACTACGGGGTTGGGAACCATTACGTGCGGGCTTGGAACCGTGAGGACTTTCTGTAGCTTCTCAGGCTGCGTAACTGAGACCAACTGGGAAACACACGGCTCCTCGTATCGTGAAATGGGACTTTCAACCGCTCTCCTGGCGGTGACAATGGCACCGACTGGGCTTTGCAAAGCTCTCCTGGCTGTGCAACTGACCAAACACCACCTAGCCCTTCTCGCTGTAACGTGGTGTCAGAACCCATCACTAGCGTATCAGGGATCGCTAGTATGGGTGACAGCTCCTCGAGCGGAAAAACCTGAACTGACTGAGCAGAAAACAGCACTGCTGGCTGTATAACTGGGACAGAGCTTTAAACAGCATCTTAGGCTGTAAAACCGGGAACAACAGGGCTGAACACAACCCCTGTCGCAGTGAAAAGGGACTACAACCAGACTTAGATGGTTTGGGTACCACGGGTGTTTTAGACGGTACTGGCAACCGCACTGCGATTTTGAACTGGCGAAATCCCCGCGGTGCTGGAAACCCCGAAGCTGGATCTGCGTCTGCTTCTTCGGCCGCCATCTTGAGTGCGAGTGCACCTATCTTCATGATTCTCCTTGCCTCCTCAGAGGAAATGATCGCTGGAGGTGTAAAGTACAGCGGCCTGAACCACAAAAACAAATCTGTAGCCACGATCTCGGCGGACAGCCAAACGGCAGCCGGGTAGCTGGAGGTATCACTGACATGGTGTGAAGCCCGCTGAGATGTGCGCGTTCATTGGGGAGAACGCCATCTTTTTGTATGGTCGATTGTTCTATCACGAAGCTGCTGCAGTGAAGCGAGTCGAGAGCTTCTTCCAGTGGCACGGAAGACACGGAGGGCAGAAGTTCACTTCAAAGAACATTTATTCAAAATACACAAGGACGAAACTGAAACGAAGCTGGAGCGACACAAACCACATAGACTTAGGGAACATTAATGATTGACATTTGAACATTTCAAAAGACACGGTTTAAATACAAGACACAATCAAGGATAAAGGGGAACACCTGGACACACACGGCTGGAACACTAATGAGCGGGGTGGAGTCACAAACAAGGGATAACATGAGGATACAAAAGGTAAACACAAGAGCACATGGAACTAGACATAAGCAAAAACAACATTCGTACAAATTTGTACAAATTGGCAACTCGTAAAATAAGTAAGATTTAACAAAAATCGTATTGATTCATATGAGTGAGGTTGTACGTATTTGTACAAATTAGCCACCTTGTAAAATATGTACGAATTGTCATGAGACTGGGGTGATCAAATCAGCAAATTTTAGGTCATGGCAACTTGACATTTTCAGTTTAAAGGTTGAAAGTTAAGTTTAAGGATAACTAATTTTGAGCTCTACACACTGCAGATTGGATATTTGAGGGATGTGATGCCCACATGGTCAGTCCCATCCTGCTGTGCTTGCAGACAATTGACAATTGAAAATGGCAAAGCCACAAGTGGTTTACAGAGACAATCATCAGTGACATTAAAAGAGCGCCATGTCAAAAAATCTCATCTTACACAACACGCAGCAGAGGTGTTCTCTCATCTGCTTTGTCCCCACCCTCATTCATCCCAACCTTTTTTTAATTTCTCCACTTCTGTGTAGGCACATCGTTGTAGTTGACAGTCAGAATAAGTGGTGTCAGCTAGTAGATTGAAAAGTTATTTTCAGACGTTGTAATCTTTTGTTTCCTTACAGGAAAAGAAAACCCAAAGTCTGGTTCACACACAAAGCCGATTATAAGCACAGTACAGGGACATTTCATCAGGCAGCAAAGCTGTCCATCACAGATGTATATGTTTTGACTGGAGTCCCTCACGTATTGCTGCCTGATGGTTTGAAGACGAGGTCATGCCTCTCAATAAGTGAGACATTAGTGAACGTATCAAACTCATTCACTGTTGCGATTCTTACATAATGACTTTATTTTATGTTCCAGGAAAGCCACATGTAGCAAGACCGTTTCATTTTACAGAATGAATGCTTTACATTATATGTCCTTTTTGCACTTGCTTGGCTTCTATTGAACAAAAACATTTTCTATTATTGTGTTTGTTGGTCCTTTACAGAGATGGCAAATGAACACACATCCTTTACTCAAGTATATGTATAGATACTTGTGTTTAATAATACTTTGGTAAAAAAAAAAGTACTGACTACACTTTTTTACTCAAGTTAAAGTGAGGAAGTATGGCTCTGACATGGACTTAAGTAAAAAGTACCCATTACTACCTGTTTTATTGTCGCTGGTAACTATTGGTACATATTGACACATTAATAAAAAAAATTACATTTAATATTTTGTTAGATAATTGGTGTTTCATTACTGAACAACCACCATGTAGAACAGGGCAGAACTGGGACAAAATTTCTGAAGGAAATCTCACACTCATCCAGGCCACCCCATACACCCACAACAAATTTTGAAACCACTAATAACTTCAGTTTAGTTTAGAGTAGACCATTAATCAGCTGCTACTGCTAAGAGTTGCTAGCTGTTTGATTCTTAAATACGTAAACAAACACAAAACTACAGCGTATTTACTGATCTGCATTTTAAGTCATGAACAGGCCAGTAGTTTTCCCTGTCACTCCATTCTCCAGTCTCTTGCATTGATTACTCCAATGGAACCTTTGACGAAGATGAAAATGCACAAGAAGAAGCATGACTAACTGATTCATGAATTATTATAAATTTGTCATAGAATGGTGATCCACCAAAACACCAAAATGTAAGTATAGATATTTGAGTACAAATGTAAGGAGTAAAAGTAAAAAGTAGTCTAAAAAAATAAGTAAAGAAAAGTAGATGCCACAAAAATTAACTTAAGTACAGTAACAATGTATTTGTACTTGTCACTTCCCATTTCTCATCCTTTATGTGCTTTATTTCTGTGTCTCTACTCTTGTACCAATGTAAAACCTTTACTGTATATTATTTAAGTGCCTTTATATTTTATCCAACAATTCAGTATAATTTTTAGATTACATACTACATTAATGAAGCACTTTACAGTAAATGTGTTTGGAGGGCCAAAATCAACATCTCTGGCATAAATAATTTTGCAATAACATAGCATCCTCCAAAATCAGTTTATGTATTATTTAATGCACATGACAATTCGATGAGACAGGGAGAAGGAAAGCAGGGTTTCACAAATAAATCATGACTCATGATGACTTTGAATCATGACAATTAACGCTGTTACTGAAGCATTCCAAAGAGGCAAAATTGCTCAAATCCACAGCACACATTCAGAATGAGATTAGGGTGTGACGTTTCTGGACACAAAACCACCTCTGCTTGGATGGACTGAGAGGAGGCGTTTGTGCTTGGGAGAGAGTAGAGAGCTATTCTCCTATTGTCACATATTGAAATATGTGAGAATAGGAGAAGAGGGGGTGTAAGTTTCTTTGCTGACGTCTTGCTGGTTTTCTATAGAGTCTCCCACTCTACATTATGCAACTATAATGCTGCAGTTTTTCTCCATTTGTTGTTCAACTTTTAATCTTATCTTCAAGATTTGATATTAATCATCATTAATCAGTAATTGAATTGATTTAACATGGTCGATGAGTTGATATCACAACTTCATTTTTGAGATTTGATGTGCCTCCAGCCTCTCTAAAAAATTCCAACTGAAGTCTGAAGCTGTATGTTGATGCTCAAGGAACTTAAAGAAATGACAGTAAAATTCAGATAAGACTCACTTCATAAAAAAACACCTACGCACATTCACACAGACGTGCAAAGTCAGCAGTTCAAGGACAGATATGATTAATCTAGTAATATATGTGGGAATTTTAGCACTCAAAGAAAATCCAACTCCCTGAGAACTGGTGAAATAATTTGAACCTTCTGAGCGATGAATAATAACGCTAACAGCACATGACAACGATTCATACATCATTAAAGCTTTTGAAGTTGTCTTTGATATTAAATCCTCAACTTAAAGTTTTCTTATTACTTTGAGTTACATGAGTCTCTCTCTCCATTCCTATACATTGGCTGCATATAAATGTATAAGGCACTATGCATTAAGGTATGTAATTCTGATTTTGAGAAAGTACAGAGTCGAATTTGTGTGTGACCGACTTTCAGCATTTGCATTGTGGTGGAAGTGTTAGCAAATTAGCTTATCAATAGGATCTTTTAGGACCACACTAGTATGCAAATATGTCATAACTTGTGTCTTGATATCACAGATGGCCTTCATTTTTACATTTGTTTTTACATATATTAGAGGTGAGCGTACATCTTAGCATAGATAAGTATTAAAATCTATAAAGTATGTTACGACAATGAAGTTGTTTCTAACCAGCTAAAACTAGCCTGATCGTCAAAATGGTCAAAACTCTGTGTTTTTTGAGACCACATAATTTTGACATTTGCATTTAGGCTCTAGCATATCTAAGTATAAGCATCTATGAAGATACTTCAACAGTACTGGGACATGCTAATAAGTTAGACACGGTTGAGTGTCCCTGGAATGTGAACAGTGCGCAGTGATTTCAGCTGCATTTGACTCCACAGGGGCAGATGGCGGGCGAGTTGTGACATGCGGCGGGAGTGTAGACCACTTTGTCTGTTGATGTACACTACAACCACCATTTTTGTCCGTCCGGACCAGCACGTGCTTGTGGCGCAGCATCGGACAAAAGTGACACAGGGCCAGAAACAAGGCTAACATCTCGAAGCAATGATATGCCAAAGCAGTCGGACGCCTGTCCAGGGGCCGAAGCTGCCTGCCCATTGCATACAGCACCCCAGCCCGTGAAAGAGGAATCCGTGTTAACCACGACATACCTGGACACCTGTCCTAGGGGCACTCCGACCTTTAGGAAGGCAGGGTCGGACCACGGGCTGAATGGGCTTTCACTGTGGGGAAACACCAATCCGGAGTGTGCCACGGTGCCATGTCCATCTCGGGACTTGATCATGCAACCAACGCTGAAGCGGTCTCATAAGAAGCAAATGAAAAGTTTTGAGAGGAACCGATGTCTTGTGTCTGAAAAGTGGGAGAGTTTGCTCTTCTCTCGGTTGACCTGAAGACCCAAATGGCTGAGGTGCCATGGCACCAGGTCCCTGTGCATGCACAACAAATACCTCAAATGAGCTATTGTCAGCCAGTCATCGAGGTAGTTGAGGATGCAGATGCCCATCTGCCACAGAGGGGAGAGGGCACCCTTCGCTACCTTCAGGAAGATGCGGGGAGAGAAGGACAGGCCAAAGGGTAGGACCTTGTACTGATATGCTCGACCCTTGAAAGCAAACCCGAAGAAGGGGTCTGTGTCGAGGCAAGATTGAGACATGTCCTTCAGGTCGATGGCTGCGAACCAATCCTGGCTCTGAATGCATGTTAGTATGCGCTTCAGGGTTAGCATTTTGAACGGCAGCCTGAGAAGGGACCAATTCGCAAAGCTCGTAGATAGAGGATGGGTCTCAGCCCACTGATCTTTTTGGGCATGATGAAGTAAGGACTGTAAAACCCTGACCTTATCTCGCCTGGAGGCTCTTCAGTAGAACTGCAACCTCTGCACGCAGGATGGCGACATTGCTGTCCGAGCGGACAGTGGTATATAGCGGATGTTGCGGTACCTGGGCAGGCGCCTGGCGAACTGAATCGTATAGCCGAGGTGTATCATCGGTATCAACCACCGCGAGGGGCTGGGAAGCTCAATCCTTGCTCCCAGCTGGGTCGCTAGGGGAATAAAGGGAACGTTGACCGCCGTGCCTGCGGTGGGGCAACCTGTAAGGGGCCAGGAGCAGGGACTGATCCCAGAAGGCTGAACGTCCTGGAGAAAAATCTGGCAAATCTGGGCAGCGCTTCCCTGCCTCCCTGGATCCCGTGCTGGTGACACAGTGCTCCGGGTCAGCATCTGAGGAAACAAAAAAGTTTGGGTCAGATGGGAACCTCTGGACAGAATGAGAGGCGGGTACGTAGCCACCCGCAACGTAGCCATGTACATCCACTCGCAATGAGCGCATGATCCATCCACGAAAGCCGCCTCAGCGTGTTCTTGGCCGCAATCATGTTTGTCCAATGAGGTGAGGAAATTCCCACACCCAGAAACGCACGGTCGGATCGACATTGACGCAGAACGCTTCACCAACCACGAGAAATTGCTCTTTAATCTTGGATTGCCCAGGGAAGACCTATCACTGCAACTTTGTGCACTCAGAGGTCTATGCTCACTGGAATGCAAAAAGCTGGCACAGCCGGCCTTTAAAAGGCCACCAGCCCGCAGGATCCGCTGACAGCCGCGCAGTGAATGCTGTCAGATGAGAGAGCAGAATATCAAACTCTTTTTCAACGATGCTCCACTCCAACTTCAAAACGAAAGCAGAGAGGGTCTCCAGCTCAGGAATGGCGAAGGCTCCGAAGCGAAAAGCTGCAAGTGCACTGCATTCATGCCCTCTTATACTGACATGAGGACTTCAGACCTTCAGGTCCTGATTTTGCTGTGTTAGGCATGTTCCTGGAACAACATTTTATTCCTAAATTTTTGTTTTGACCATATCTCTACACCTAAACCTAACCCTACTCATGAGTAATGCCTAAAATCAGAGGAAATGATAGATGACTTACACTGATCTGCAAGCACCAAACACTGACTGAAAGGGTAAAAACAGATTCACTATTGCTCAAAATAAATAAAAACATTCAAATGCAAATGCAGAATATTATACAAACCTCCAGTAAGTTAAATCAGACAAATTTAATGTTTAATGTTTTATGTCTTTGCTACTGACCTTTGAAGATCCAATTCAACTATACTAATAAGCCAAAAAAAAAACATTTGTTTAATTTTTGTTATTGCTGAATAACATTGAACTTTCTTTCTTCTACTGCATATTATATTCACATTTGGTGTAAAAGGACTTGTACATTTGTAAAATAAAAGAAAACGTCTCAAGGTTATGTATGGGAATGCCCTCAGCGTGACGGCTCTGAATAGTGTGTTAAATCAGCCAATGGTAAATTGAGATAGGCGGGTGACATCACTCGCCAGGAAGCATATAAGCACGTGGAATGTGGCCGGCAAACTAGCTCCTGTCATGCAGCGGAGCACCGGCAGGGGATGCCAAAAGTGTGGTTTCGAGACGCAGCATCTCGTTCCTTCAAGGAACAGGGTTATATACATAACCTTGAGAAGTTCCTTTTCAGAAACTCAAGCTGCATCGACGAGACGCTATGGGAACGAGATGCCCACGCCTCCAGACTTTTAAATCCCTGCCTAGTGTGTGGTTGTGCGCAGCTATGGCGAGAGAATAGAAGAGCTTGTAGTAGCTCAAAGATCCAGTCCACAGAAACGGACGAATGTTTGGGGGGTTGACCACCCAGCAGCATCACAGATATCGGCCATGGAGACCCCTCCTAGCAGGGCCTTGAAGGCCGCCACACCTCATGTTGAGTGTGCTCTGACTCCTAGCCTCAGCGGGAGACCAGAGGACTCATAAGACAAGTTTATGGCATCCACTATCCAACGGCTTAACATTTGTTTGGTCACTGGAAGCCCCTTCTTGGGGCAACTGTTCAGACTTTCTCCACATGGCAGCTCTGTCACAGAGAAGGTTTCCTCCACATGTCTAAGGCACGTACAGCTCGGCGTGACACATTGATCATGCAAAGAGGATTTCCCCTCAGGGATATGCCTTTGTTTCTGAGCCACCACTGTAGGGGTCTCATGTACAACAGGCCAATAGGTATGACATTGGACACAGCTGCCATAAGGCTCAGCAGCTTTTAGAACTGCTTGACAGTGAGTGACAGGCCTTCTTTTGCTCTCGCAACAGCGGTGAGGATCGAAGCTACTCTAGCAGGTGTCATATGAGCCTGCATCGTGGTCGAATCCCACACCATGCCTAGATAAATGGTTCTCTGAACTGGAAAAAGAACACTTTTCTTGGCATTCAGTCTCAACCCCAAACGTTTCATGTGAGCGAGGACGACATCTCAATGCCTGCCTGCTTCTTCCGGCCATCATGCTAGTATTAGCCAGTCGTCGATATAATTCAAAATTCAGATGCCCTGGAGGCCAGTGGAGCCAGCGCTGCATCCACACATTTTGTAAACGTACGAGGTGAGAGTGCAAGGCCGAAGAGGAGAACCCGATATTGGTATGGATCGATACATGAAAGTACACATCTTTTAGATCTATTGTGACAAACCAGTCCTACAACTTGCTTCACTGTGAGCATTCTGAACTTCAGTTTCATGACTGAGTGGTTCAGTAGTCTGAGATCTAAGATGGGCCTCAGCCCTCCATCCTTTTTTGGAACTATGAAGTAGCGGTTGTAGAACCTGCACTCTTTTTCGTGGGGAGGAACCACCTCAATGGCTTCCATCCTCAGAAGAGTTTCGACTTCTTGTTCCATCACCAGAGCCTCTGCTCTACCCGGGGCAATGTCTTATAGACGCTCTCGTTCACTCTGGTGACATTTCAGAACATTGTCAGAATGAACAAACGAGCTGAGAACGGCCTTTTCCATGATCTTGCCACCTCAGTGTGCAAGTCAGAAAAGAATCTAACTTTAATCTAACTTGCTTTTACGCGGTTCAGATTTTACCTCAGCTGGCCACTCGATGTTTCGTTTGGCAACGGCTCAAGTCACCACCTCCAAAAGCTCCTCGTACTGGGGCGAAGAGGAGAACGTGGTCTCATCAGCACTCTCCATCTCTTCATCCTCGAATGCCGAGAGGAGCAGCGCTGCGCCACCTTGGCAAGGGGAAGTAGCAGAACGTGCTTCCCTCCTTGCATGGCTGGCGCTTAATCCTGCAGAGGAGTGAGATAGGGATTCGCCCATCTCAGGTTCCTCATCAGATTGTTCATCGCGGAGACCGAGCTGCGATCCCCACGAGCGCCGCTGCCGCTCCGCCTCAGCGCGAGCGGGACTGGTGCCGCGAGGATCACTTATGAAGACTCCCTCTTTGTTAAAGAGAGCCTTCCGGGAGTGAAGCACACGCAGAGGCATCTGCTCACAGTGTCTGCAACCCTCCTTATCACTTTGTTGGAGGGCTGCTTCAGCGTTCTTTGCTCCCAGGCAGACAACACAGAGTGTCTAAGAATCATTTGGCAAAATAGATGGGCTCTCACATGGGCTTGCACAATCTCTGTATTGACTGCCTTTGCCCCTTTTTGTTTTCTCTTTTGATTTAGACATTTTTGTTTTACAAACACTCTTTTCACTTTCACACAGAGACACTTTTGCTTTTTAAACTGGACAATTCACAATCACACACACAGAGTGCTTCGCTGAATGACGAAGCTAGTTTGCTGGCCGCATTCCACATGCTTCCTGGCCAGTGACGTCCCCCACCTATGATGTCCCAATTTACCATTGGCTGATTCAAGACACTATTCAGAGCCGTCACGCTGAGGGCATTCCCATAGCGTCTCGTCGACGCAGCTCGAGTTCCTGAAAAGGAACTTTTTTTTTATTTTAAAAATAAACAAAGCAAGCCCTGTCCAGTTTAAAAAGTAACTCAAAAGTGATATAATGCATTACTTTCCATAAAAAGTTACTAGTCATATTACTAGTTAAAACTTAATTTTTAAGGAGTAACGCAGTATTGTTATGTTTTACTTTTAAAAGTAACTTTCTCCACACTGCCCATGTATTCCAACATCTGCGTGACCTGTAAATGAATGTGGTACGCGTTCATGACCAAAGCGATGCCAGGCCTGCCAGTGTCCATTTGTCAGTGCATCTGAGTAATGAGTTTAATCTCTCCAGAGACTGTGCATTCATATGCTGTGATTGGGCCTGAGCCACGTCAGCTACAGGATCTTAATCTCAAATTGGCCTTTAATGTTTAAACTAATTTATGCAACAGCATGGAAAATGTGCCTGTGCTGCTCCCACCTTTATCTTTGTACCTCTCTTGCTGAGCAAGCCTTTCTATTATTTTTTTATTTCCAGCAGATAAATGACACAGAGGGTGACCATCTGCGCAAGTAATTCTTCTTCTTCAGTCAATAAGCATGTGAAAGAAGACCAGTTCCAAGAAGAAGCATAATGAGTGGATGATGTGAATGCATATATGCATGCATGAACTCACAAACACACACTCCTTATTTCAATTATCTTGCACCTGTCTGGCTTTCAATATGAGAAGCTTTACTAAAGTAATGCTCCCATTATGGTTCTATTCTTAGATTCATGTTAACACAGCCCTCGTGGCCCTGCTAGGTCAGATAGGTCTGAATGGCACATGCTGCAAACTAATGAGCTCATTCTAAGCGAAGTGTGAGAAAGATATGATCAATCCATCGCAGATATTAGCTTTCTCATATGGACCATTGTGGGCAATTCTGAATGTGGAGGTAATGGACAAATTGACTTGAATATGTTCGTGTATTTTACATAATCATTACAAATCCTAGATATATATAAATATGTACTACACTGTTCATGCATAAAATGTTTAGCAAAATAAATGTTTTATAGGGCCCCTGATGCAAACCAGTTTAAAAATCTATCAAGAAAGTTTACAAAGTAAGGGTGCATGCATATGTACCACTGCATGAGTAGAACTTAATTGAAAACTTCCAGTTTTATTTTGTTATTTTTGGTAGGAAGCAGTCTCATTTTATTACAAATTTTCTGATTGCTGTAAAAACATCTTAGTCTTCATCTTTACTACTGTTTTTTTTACATGAAATAAACATGAATGAACATCTCTTGCCTCATGTAATCACTTAATTAGTGTTTCAACCATGAAAATCATCAAGAAACAGCTTCTATTAAAATATGCTTTGTTTGCATCTTGTTGCATAACAGAAAGTACATTTTCTATAATCATTGAAATAGCTCTTAGTGTGTCATTTGTAGCTGGTTTCAGGACTCAGCACATGGTGCCGTTATTAATATGTTCAATCATTCATTTTTTGTTTTTAACTAAAAGTATCAAATAGCATGAAGAATCACAAAACAGAGAGGACAGAAAGCTCTGGCAATATATTCAGTACCAAGTTTACAATGTATATTTTAGGTCTTCCTCATGTGTATATAACTTATTGCTCATCATTGTCAAAATGAATGAGATGCCAATCAAAGTGGGAAGTAGCCAATCCAAGGCCAAGGAACTACTTCAAACTGACTAAAGGTAAGTGCAAATTCATTATGTAGTTATGGTCCAAATCTACTTTTTGTTTTCTCTCTCTTTCTATTTTTATTTTCCAGTGAATGTAGAAGTGTAGAGGGAGTGCTGTCCTAGAATCCAGTAGGTCCCAGTTGCTTGAACATTACAGACTAAAGCTTAGGCATTTTAGTTGTAGCAGGTGTTATCCATGTCCGTATTTGACTTGCCCAGTTACCTCCAAAACATGAATAGTCTTGTATGTGGATGTAGTGATCTCGCATTCTGCATTTTAATAGCCATTTATACGGAGTAATGAGGCTGTCCAGTGTGTATTTATTGGTTGTTGTTTTCAGAAAAATATATAAGCAACTTATCAGTCTCACAAGAACAGAACGCATAATCCACATTCAGTGAAAGATTTCAAGCCTGGTGTAGTTAAAACTTCAGGGGAATCTGAGGACTTACAAGATGATGTTTTGGAGGGTGATGATATGTGAACTGTAGATGCAATGTTCAGTCTTTCTCAAAGCAGTGATTAGACTTGACAAAAACGTGAGACTAATTTCGCTTTAGCATTGTTAAAATTAGATAATGTAATACATGTACAGCTACAGTCAACTAATTAACATGATTTCCACTGACATTCAGGGCTGTAGAGGTCATCTCTATTTTATTTTATTTTAAATACAGTATTGTTAACCATGAGAGGTGGACATCAACAAGACCGTTTTGGGGACCTATGTTGTAAAGCATGAATTTGCTGTTGATACAGAAGACCTTGAAGATATCGGCATTTTGCTGGAGGTGCTCTCTTTAGGTAATGTAGCATTGGCTACAGCCATGCAACTTGGACCAGTGATGCGCGGGTTGACCCAAAATGAGCGGGTGCCCGCGGTCATCTGCGGTCACCTGAGGTTACGAGTCATCCAAACATATTTTTAATGATATTCGGGTCGCAGTTGGTCGGGTTGTTTGAAATAAAGATGCCAATTAAACTTTTGTAATTTATATAGTACTAGACACAAGCTTAGTCTGCATGTAGAGATGGAGGCGGCAAGAGAAAAGGTGAAGACTGGGGAGTGGAAGCTTCACAAATTGAAAGAGCAAAGTGTTGGCTACCTTTTGAATGTTAAGCGTTATTTACTGTTGAATAAATGTTGACGCGGGACAAAATTCCCGATTTCCCAACACACTGAACTGAGCAATGCCATTGTATCAAGTTACTTTTAAACGCATATAGCTCAGTAATGTCAGTTTTATATATTTTCTGAGAGAGGATGGGATTTTTGTTGGGAATTCGTCGTGGGAGAGACGCACACTTCGATTAGACTGGATAAACACATGCAGCATCTTAATTTAGAAAATTAAACAAAATAAATAAATACATCAAGCCTTAATTACATATTACATTTATTAATGCTACATCAACATTCAGAAAACGAAGTTTGCGCTCCTAAGGGCTTTCACACTTTTCCAAAAGTGGGCTTTCTCTCAGCTGACCTGCTGATGAATTGTTCAAGCAGGGTCGAAATATAAACTTCATGAATAGAACGCAGCAGCAGTTCATCAGTGATATGCATTTAGACAGCTGAAATGGAAAATGATGGGTCGCCTCAAGAACTGACTGCTCTCGCCGTGCGCACCACGAGCTCAGAGCGCAGCACATCAGCGAGTGCACCATTTGAAAAAAATGCGGGTCAGGAAGTGGGTCGGGTACAATATTTTATCTTTTTTTTTGCGGTCTGAGTTGCGGGTGGGTTAGTTGACAACGTCGGTCGGGTTCGGGTTGTTTACGCATTGACCCAACATCACTGACTTGAACTAATATACTCTTTACATTTTAAATTTTATGCTCACTGTTGAGGTGCTCCAAAAATATATTCTGGAGCTGGACTCACATAAACTGTCTGCCAAAGCACAGGCACTGAAAACAAAACTCTTCACTTAGAAGGTGAGCACAGTGCTGTGTTTGAGGCCCCCTTTGTGTTATACAAATTCTCATGTTTGCACTTTTATGAGCAGAGGACATTTTTTAAAATTTTGGATTGTTTATTTAACTGAATATGTTTGCCCTGTTTACAAGTATTAATAAACAAGCATACAATTTATATAATATGTGCCCTGAAGAGATTTTGAAGTTTCTTAATTGCTCATGTAATTGCCATTTTCATGTTAACAGTTAAGAACAAAAGGAAATGCTGGGTTATATTCTCTTGTTGTAAGGAAGCAGACTGAACAACTTGGTAAGTAATTTAACAATGTTTATTCACAGGATTCACATAAAATCCTGAAATATCAATGGTGCATTTACTAATCCATACGGCATCACCAAAAATTCATAGTGCCCAGTGGGAGTGATGAATGCTGTTTTCCATTCATCCCTGTGACGAATCTGCACTAAATTGTAAATCTACAAAGATCCAGCTTAGTGAAGATCTTTGCACCTCTTAACTTCTCCAATGCTGATGGGACAAGAGGCAGAGGGTGTTAAAGGTATGGTTACCTTGTCCAGTGCTCTATAGTTGATGCATGGACAGAGTCCGCCATCCTTCTTTGCAATGAAAAAGAAGCTGGAGGCAGCAGGGGAAGTAGACAGACAGATGTAACAGTGTTGAAGTACCTCTTTTATATATTCCTCCATTGCTTGAGTTTTCGGGATTAAAAGCGGGTAGATCCTTCCCTTGGGCACTGAAGCATCCGGGAGCAGATCGATTGTACAGTCCTATGGGCAATGTGGTGGCAGGCGGGCAGCTCTCCTGGGGCAGAAAACGTCTTGAAAGGCATGATAATCTGGTGGAATGACAACAGATTGTTTCTCAACAGGACTTTCAATAGATGTAGTACATACTTGCAGTGAAAGACGAGAACGAAAAGGTAAGTTAGGAAAGCATTCAGGCCAGCAATGCAAACCCCACTTCAGGATCTCTCCCGAGCCCCAGGAGAGGATGGGATCGTGCCTTGCCAGCCACGGATGCCCCAATACCACATCTATTGTAGAGCCCTCTAGAACCAATAGCCAGATGTCCTCCTCTTGGCATTGACACACGCGTAGATTCACCGGCATCACGCAACGTCTCACATCCCGATCAGACAACGGTTTACAGACAGAATGGACTTGATACCCCAACACGGTGGGCGTGGTCTTGATCCCAAGCTGTCATGCGAGGTGACCGGCGATGAAGTTTCCCGCAGACCCCGAGTCGATAAGGGCCGCCCCTGTAAAGGAGACACCGTTGGCAGTAAAAGTTATGGGGGAGATGAATGAATACATATTTTCATACATGGGTAGAATGGTACTCACCACCGGCCGTGGAGGACGATGAAGGCAGTCTTTCAGGAAGTGGTGTGATTGCCCACAATACAGACATAACCCCATTGTCATCCGACGTTGACGCTCTTTTGGGGTCGACGATTGTCCAACTGCATGGGTTCAGACGAGGGTTCTGGAGGGCTGGGAAACTCTGGCAGATGGGGGTTTAACATTGCAAGGTTCAAGGTTCAAGGTTCAAGGTTGCTTTATTGTCATTTCAACAATATACATGTTACAGTACACAGTGAAATG
>JAUMHI010000051.1:7780398-7798954 GCA_032359435.1 Enteromius unitaeniatus
ATGCTTACATGCACATTTATCTCTCCATCTCTCACCAATAAACTTTGCACATCTTGAAGCTGATTTATGTTTTTGGTCTTCAAAACTCCCCCTCCCATCACACTGTCCCTCCTTACAAGCTTTGAGTGCAATTACTCAAGCCTGGTCAAAGGAACAACAATAGTACTCCAAGGTCATCGGCAACGAGCTGAGCTGACAGTTGGCAGGCCGCACAGATACACAGTAATTTACTCTGTCCTTCAGGACATCTGCCTTTCAGTAACCTACCACACCACCAGAACAAATGCTCTGTCATTACGAGCAACTTCTACTCTCCAGAAGAACCCAGCTGAGTTCTGAAGTGTGTGCTTATTTTTTTATTACGGTGCAGATGGCGTGTTGGTGCACCTGTGGTTTTACATGTGCACTTATGGGTGTTTTGACTTCCAGGCATGTTAGAGCTCTGGGTTTTTGTTTGGGTTTGTGAGGTCATGGTTAGCGAGAGGATTTAAAGTAGGTTTATGATTTCTGGACACAGTTTCACACATTTTCACTCGGTTGGTTTGTGAGTGCGCACACACACTTGCATACGTGCAGGCACACAGTAAGAAGCTATTTGGACTAGTCTCAAATTAACAAGTTAATGCATAATATTATAATATTTCATAATTTAGTACTGTTAATGTGTTTATTCAATTTGACATTGCAACTTGGAGGGATGGTTCACCCTAAAATTCTGATTCACTCATCCTAATATTTTAGATATTTTGAAGAATGTTGGTGATCATTAACTGTATAGTCAAAAATTATTTCTCAAAATATCTTGTATGTTCCACAGAAGAATATGAATTATACCTTTAATGTTCCACCCACACTGAAATCTTATTGACTTAAAATGATAAATCTTTTCATAAATGTACATTAAACATAAAAATATTTTCTGAATGGCAGTAAATGGCATTTGTGGAAATTTGAGTCTATTTAGAACTTGCACAATAGAAGCAAAAGCAAAGTGTTGTTATTTAAAGCTAAAGGCAAATTAAATAGCCTACATATAATACAGTGATATATGTCACACGTGCTATGAAAAAACTGGTCTGTGCGAGGAATACATTTACCTGTGTAGCACGCGTGCGATACAGTTTTGGCCACCACAGCTGCGTGAAGTGACTTTGTTGTGTTTTTTTGTGTGTGAGAGCTTGATTATAATCAGGAGCGTCCGATATGATGATTTTTGATGGTGGATGATTAAAATGTCTCCATTGTCATGAATAAGCAGAAGAGACGTTCGGGTTCAAGTGCAAACTGCTTTATTAAAGCTCAGAGTCAAGACAAACAGGGTCGAACACCGGCAAACAGGAACAGTGAAGGCATAGACAGAAGAGTGAACGATTAGACAAAGCTTGGGTCAACGTACCAGTGATCAGAGTCCATGGGGCGAGGCAAAAGCGAAGATCCAAAGGAAAGCAGAGGTCGGCAACAAGTAAATCCAATAACAAGACAAACTAGGAACAAGGACACGGAGGGAATACGCAAACCAGGTTGATGAACCGTACAAAAACAAACACAGACGGGGGTTTTATGCATCAGGATGTCCAGGCACAAACAAGGTTTCAACAACAACAGTTTCATAATAAAAGTCCGGCAAAATAGTAAAACCAACATGACAAAGAATCCTGATAAAATCATAATATTCCTGAATAAAATGGTGCTATGATATTTTTGCCATATCGCACCCTTAACTTGTGCTACAAATGTTTATAACACTTTCCAGTTGTTACGGTTGTGCAGAGACAAGGCACGGAGAGAATCGTAGTAGCTTACATTCATAGTTTAATCTTCAATAGGTAGCATAAACAGAGCAGATTAACACACACCTAACATTGACAATGACGGACAATGACTGGATCACAGAGGGCAACTTAAGAAGGGAAGACAATCACAGAAAACAAGGTACACACCTGAACGGAATACATAATTAACTGAAACTAGGTCACAGAACGCACATGGGGAACATACGGGCAACAATGAACATAAACAAACATGGGGATGTTACACCAGTGCTATGGGCAAAAAGTTACAGCATACAGCCCTGATATTATATATATAAAAACTTTACATTATTTAAATAAAGCTAAAATAAAAAATAAATATTCAATGAAAAACAGTCTTGCACACAAGAAGCCACAAAGAATCGTTAATGTAAACTAAAGCTAAAACTATTTATTATAGGGTTATACAGACAGGGCTTAGATCCTTTACATCCTGCATTCAATCCTTTCAGACATGTACCTTCTGTAAGGCAATATAGTCTGGTGAAAATAAGAACTACCAGATTTCAGAATAGCCTTTTTCCAGTATACAAATTCTGAACTCCATCATGTAACTTTGTAATTGTATTTTGAAATATGTGTGCTTTTGCAAATGTAATGACAAACAGTTATTAGATGCTTTTATCCAAAACAATTAAATTCACTTGTCAATTTAAGTAGTTTTCTTTATAGTGGTAACTAATGGGTCACCCCTCATGGGGTTTGAAGCTACAACTTAGCTAGACCATTGTTTCAAACTGCTAAATTAAAGCACACCCTCATGATCTGCTCCATGAGACCGCTGAAATGTTCTTTAGTGTTCTCGTTAAGAACAAACAGCAGCTTAGCGTGCCGCATCCACGCCTTTAAGTCATAAATTATGTCTCTTTAGTCATTAGGCTGAAAAAGCGTCAGTGCAGAATTATTTCTCAGCAAGAAATGGATTTGCATAGAAGTTGAGGAGGAAGCTTTTATCGTGTCGTGCGAGATTCAGATCAACATTTGATGGCAGCAAGCTAGAACCCAGGGCGATTGTCTCTCTATGTGTGTGTGAGAGTGTATGCTTGAGTGTTTTGCTTATTCATGCATGCATGTGACATTTCATGAGAAGCCGGTTTACATCAGTGCCTGTCTGTGGCCAAACAGCATTTCCTGTCTGCAGGTTGGCAATTCAATATCACAGTTTCGCAAGCCCAATAACCTCCTTTGTGATTTTGGAAAGACAAGGTCATAAAAGGTGACATCTTTGAGAGCGAGAGCTAGCGAATGTCATGATGTGTCATAAGTGGTTGCTGATCCCTGTTATTTATGACACTTCCTCTTGTGCGCTGTGCGGGACTGAGTGTGTCTGTTTGTGTTTGCTTAACCCTGTACTGCAGAGTGTCACCCTGAGGCAATATAAAATCTTTTTGTAAGCAATTGTTTACTAGATGTTTTAATCCAAAGTGACACACTCATTACATGGACAGTCTTTCTTTAGTGACCTGGGGTTTAGTGTCATGTACAAGGACTCAATGGTGATTGCTAATGACTTGCTCTTTTTTTTTTTTGCTCGTGATAATATACAAAGACATGTACTTCAAAGACAGACAGACAAGTACATCATAACATCAGGCAAGTGTTTCATAACTAAAATAAAAGAAGCTTTACAAAAGACTTAAACACTAATCACCCCAATGGCGACTTTAAGCATACAAGTCACTATAGCACTACATAGAGCCAAAACAACTTTTAATAATAAATAACTAATATTTATGTCATTTTAATAAGTCATGATTTGATCAAAAACACAAATTATTCAAGTGCATCATCAGAACCCTCATCACCTAACGTAACGTAAGGTTTTGGTGTTTAATATTTTAACTATTATAAAATGTTCACATTAAATGGCCTCAAAATTGACTGCAGTCTATACAGTTTTAAGCATGGGGGAGTATTATGTGTATTACATGAGTATGATGGTGGGGGATTATCCATGCTGAGGGTTGTGATGGGCCAGAAAAGGTCTCAGGCTTATTTTTAGTCCCAATTCATCCCTGAACTGTTTTGACCACATGATGAGATGTACTCGACTTTTTGAAAAATAATGAAAATGTGCAAATGTACATGAATACTAAGAGTGTATGGCATGTACATGCAGTTTCTGAAGTATTATAAGTGTCACATTTAACTATAGCAGTTTATAAAAATGTTTTTGTTGTTGTAAAGTGCATACATGCTTGTTTGTGTGTATTTATGTGAAGTACACTTACTGTATTGTTTGAATAAAAGCGGCTGCTGAATGAAAAACTGTAATTTAAATATGAAGGAGTGTTACAAAAGCAATGAATACTGCATAATACCTTGTAAACATCATGTTGCATACAAAAACATGTATTGACCTCCTCCATAAAAATTTACTTTTGGAGCATTGAAAGGGATCGAGGGCTTTTCTCAGAACTGGAATAGTGATTGAGCTCAGGCAGTTTGCAATAACTTACCGACCCATGATAGAACCTGCGATTGCTATTGCACAATCCCATGCATTTTAGAAACGTGCATGAGCGAACATCTTTACATTCATTGATTTTCATCAATGCGTTTCTTTAAGCAAGTATATGTGTGCATGTGTGAATGTGTACAAGTCTCAGGGGCCTTTAAATGTTCTACATAAATGTTTTTAAATAAGGTTTCTGTATGAGTGTGGGTTAGTGTTTGTTAATGTGTTAGAGAGATGAAAGCGAGAGCAAAGGTAAATTAGAAGGGCTTGTAGTATCATCATTTTCCCACAGGGCAGTTTCATCTGCTGAGGGAGCCACTTAGTTCTCTTACTTCACGCTGTGCTATATAGTTTAATTTGAAGTTTAAAAATTACTTGTTACAATATTTACTTGCATTATGACTTTTTTTTTTTGCAGCGGCCGAATAGTTGTGTGTACGTTGCATCGATCTGTGCAAAATCTGTTGACTAGTGTATTCAGAAATCCATGGTCTGATTTTATTAAATATTACATAATGCATGTGATAAACCAAAGTTGCACAAACAAAGGAACAAGTAGCACAAATCTGCGTTATACTATTACAGTACTCAAAGCTTCATATCTGTGTATTGATTCATGAATTAAGAAATGTATTTTTTATCTTTAGGATGTAGCAATTCAGTGTGTGTCTGTGTTTGTTTGTGTTTTAGCTGCCTTTAGATATTTTTGACAGGTTTGTCAGGTTGCTGTGGAACGCAAGAGCTCTGCAAGGCAAGGTGAAGAGAACTCAAGCTCAGAGTCTCTCGGCACAGACACAACGCTCCGACTGGTTCACAGCTGAAAAATCAAACCTGAACATCTTTCTCAAAAGTTTCAAAACCAGTTCTGACCCAAGAAATGACCCACACATGTGCTCTGCAACAAGGTTATTATAGTTAACGAAAACGAATGAAAAAACTAAAACTAGAATTGAAAAAGCCTTTTCGTTAACTAAAATAATAATAACAACGAGAGTTGTGAAAAAAAACAGAAACTAATATTGTACGAACTAATATTGTAACAAAAATGTCCTTCGTTTTCGTCTTTGTAATAAGCCTTTTGGGTTGAATTAAAATCTATTTACTTCTGTCTGTTACGTCACCTGTCCACAGTCTGTCCGTGACGCCGCCGGCTAGCGTGATGGCTGCAGCGAAAGTCGGAAGAAAGCGGCAGAGTCCTTTTTGAGATTTCTTTGATTATGAGTCCTAGGGCTGGGTGATATATATCAAACGATATATTATGCGCATCTCGTCAGTAAAGCCGGGTTTTTGATTAAAATCTCCAAAAAAATAGACAAATCTAGCGACCTCTTGGACAAACCTCAGCGAGTCTCTGGTATTGCCGCGGGAGCCGTTGTTTTCCAAGCGCACACACACCTATCTCTGCATCTGTTCTGTTCAGCAAGCAGCTGAGAGGAGCAGAACTTTTTGTTAAAATAGATATATTATGTTGCTTCTAACTCAATTTTACACGCAATATAGCCAAAATCACAGCATAGCCATTGTCTATATCTTATGTGTTTTTGACTTCATCAGACAACGGCTTGATTATAAATCAAGATTAATCCAGATTATCATCTTGTAAAATAGAGCTAGTTTAGAAGGCCTAATAATGGGGTGCACTTCAGTCACTATTTCATATTCATTCTGTTTTTCTGACAGAAACCATTAAATATATCAGTGAAAGCAGTTATATTACCTGTTCCATAAAACAAGTTTACCAAATAAGCCCGGCTTCTGACAAATATCTTAATTTACAAAAGAAAAAAAAAACGCTAAAAAAACTAACACTGTTACTTAACTAAACTAAAACTAAGCAATTTCAAAATATAAAAACTAATAAAAACTAGCAAATCTGCCTCTAAAAACTAATTCAAACTAATTGAATTTAAAAAAAAAAGTCAAAACAAAATAAAAGCTAAAACTAATGAAAAATCCAAAACTATTATAACCTTGCTCTGCAATCAACGCTTTTCAATGACAAGCACCCACCACTCAACAAAAACAAGGTAGAATACATCATAGATAGAAATTATACATAGATATATTATTTACAGTACCATTAAAAATTTAGTGTCATTAAAGGGTCTGTTCACCCAAAAACGAAAATTCTGTCATTGATTACTCACCTTCATGTTGTTCCAAACCCAGAAGACCTTCGTTCATCTTCGGAACACAAATTAAGATATTTTTGAAGATATCAAAGCCATCTGACCCAGATAGCAATACAATTGAAGTGATCCCAGATCCAGAAATGTAGCAAAAACACAGTCATTTCACGGTCAACAGTCCATGTGACATCAGTGGATCGACCTCACTTTTGCGATGCTACGAGAATACTTTTTTGTGCAAATAAAAATAACATAATTTTCTCCTGTGACTTATGTCTTGTGACATAACCCTTGTGAACTGACCCTTTAAAGTCTTTTAATGTTTTTTTTTTAAGAAATAAAATATTTGTGTGAAACTACATTAAAACAGTAATATTGTGAAATATTATTAGAATTTAAAATAAAATGTTTTTATTTTAGTGTTAAAAGCTATTACTCATTGATTTTTTAAAAAATATTTTATTATTATGAATGTTAAATGTAAATCAAAAGTATGTCTAAAATGATATTACATCTTTTGTAATATGTTTTATAATACTTTTTGTAATATAAATGTCTAAAAGTGATTTTTGATCAATTTAATGTTGCCTTGTTGAATAAGATAGTGTACAACTGATGTTTTGAATTTAGACTTGATGTAAATTATAGTATTTTATGTGTATTCTATGTAAATTTATGTTAGTGTCACTCTATTTAAGATTATTAATTTAGTTATTAATTTAGCAACTCAATTTATTTGAGTTCCTTAAAAATAAGCCTCTGAATTAAGTTATATAATTAGATTAATATGAATTTTAGCCTCTACTATACAGTGTATGTTAGTAGAGAGCACTTGACTGTGAGTGAACTACATTAAATCACAAGTAGCTTGCTGCAAAATAGCCTGACCTGAACCTGACCATGACATATTTATTTCCTCACAAATAATATTCTATACTTGAAAGCCTTGGTGGTTACAACTCCCTGCTGCGGTTTTCAACCAGACTCCATCTCTACAAGCCTTCTGGAAAATGCATTCAGCAAATTGATGACAAGATCACTCTCAACTTGGCCAAGTGTTTATGTTATCAACCACCTCAGTCCACCATCTGCTGGGACTCCCGCCACACATCCCCCATAATTCCCTGTGCAGATGTGGCCATAAGGAGCAAGCTCATCCCAATCTCTCCATGTAATCCTTCTGCAGCCCATTCATACCAGAGAGAGGTTGCACAATCACCAATAGACTTGGCTTTCATCAGTTTGGTTCTTTTCTTTTATTCAGGTCAATGGTGAAGCATGTTCCCACACAGTACAATCACGCCACACGGAACGTCTCATTATGGCGGGAGGATTAAATCGCACGTCGTCAAATCAAGTGAAAACAAGCACAGATAACAATAGTACATTCAAACCATGTCTTGTTAATACTTTCCCCTTTTGCCAGTAACCTTTATCTTAATCGGAATTCCTGGTGCGTTTTACTCACAGATCATTTGTTGAATATATGGTTTCAGAGTCATGCACATTTCCTGGCAGAGTAATAACCCTAAAGTCATGAATGACATTTAATGTTTGAAAGATAAGAGGTGAACACAGATTGAAACTGATTACTGACTGACTGCACGCTGTCACCGTTCATTTTTGAAAAAGCCAGATTTCTCTTTACAGAATCTGCATGAAGTGCTTTTTTTTTCTGAAGGTTGTGCTTTATCTTGCTATGCTGGAAGCTCTTCACCAATTAAGGCTCTGTTGACGTTACATTTAAATTAGGATGCTCTCAGAATCTCATTTGGTTCAATATGACATACTGATTTGGTATATCAGATACTTACTATCAGTATTAACATTTGGCACCTTGATTAAATATGCAGTTTTTCAGAAGTGTAAGGCAGAAGTTCTGAATTGAAAATGACTAAAATATGTGACGCATACTTATTTTTACAACATATATACAACAGACCCACATAATTGTACAAAATGTCTTCAATAAATAGTCATGGATCATAAACAGTCCATAAATAACCGGATTTGAAAATTACTTAATTTAATTTTAAATATAAATGGTGAGATAAATACTTAATAATAGTATTCTGAAATGGATCACAACATCAAAAATAAACAACCAAGGCTAACTGGAAACATGTAACTGCATACATTTCTATATACTGCATAAACACATGTATCGGTTTTGTATACAAATCGTACAAAATCATACAAGTGAGGTTGTACGAAATTGTACGAATTAGCACAAATCTTCCACCTTGTATGAATACGTACAAATTGGTCATGAGACTGTGTTGGTATTGTAGATTTTTGAAAATGTAAGCTATTCTTGCATCTCTCTGTTGTAACTTATAGGACATGTTGATGAAATTAACAAGGAGTCGTTTACAAGGCAGAGAACTGAAACCATTAGTTGCATTTAGTTCAAGTTAATTTGTGATTAATAGACTTCACATCTGAAAGAGACACGTATGTGCATTTCTGTGCTTAAGTTCATTTTATGTACCAGACGTATGCATATTTGAGATATGATCGTAAGATCAAATTTAGGACATTTTCTGTGCAATATTTTACAAATAAGGGCCCCAGGTTCTTTTCTTTTCACACAAACTGGATTATTGATTAATAAAAGGTTTATTTTTGCATGGTTGCTTTTATAATACTATGTTATGGCCTTCGAAATATGTTTAATCATACTGCATGATTTGTAAACTAATATGTTTTAAGATTTGCATTGCATATATTGCTCCAATTGAATGTCTTATTTGACATACTGTAGTAAACTTGCTCTTTTGCTCACCTGGTACAGCATTGCATTTGTGAAGCAGAGTACTCTGGTATGTGTCCTGTAAAACACAAATCCCGACACTCCATAAAATAGCTCAAAGCTTTGAAGCTAAAATGGTATGCCTGCTTCAGCAAATTTTTTTATCTAACATTTGTTTTTCTTAACACTATTCGGTAAGGTTTAGTATAGGTGGTACATTATTTCATTTCATTTCTGAATTGCCATGTTACAAACAATGTAATAGAACATTAGTTCCTTTATTCAGTTGTTTCAGAGAAAATTAAACTTGCTAAACACTGGATGTTTTGCCTTTAAACTGCTGTGAAACAAGCAATGCAATGTAATTTTGCAACTCTTTCATACCCACAGGAATGTAATTTTCATTGTGCTGTGCTGTTTAATTAACCCTACATCTCCAATGGAGAAAAAAATTTAATGGCTAATAGCGCTGTCTGTAGATGCATCACCTGAAAAATTCAGTGAAATGTACCTAAAGTTTCAAGTTTTGCAGAAATTTAAGCACTCACAAATTTCCAATGAGCCAAGGTTGAAAATAAAACAAGCACCCTGAGTTGTACATAATGGTTTTGTAGCATTAAAAAAGTCAAGTGTTCACAGTTCAAAGCATATAAATTTGCTTCATGCATCCATGATGTTTCCTTCTGAACAGTGATTGGCTGAAAACTAAAGTCACTCATTGTTATTGATGGCTGGTGAAGGTTTGCTCCTCATCCCATCTGTGGCGGCCCTGGAGGTCTCAGTCACAAACCTCCGAGGAATCCACATTGATGTCATGATCCGCACATACTCCTTTCGGAAGTTCCGGTTGAGGAGTCCATAAATGATTGCATTGAGGCAACTGTTGAAATAGGCCATGAAGTAGCTGACAACAAATAGCCACTCTGGAATACGTGGAGCCATGACCTCTGGGTCGATGGCCACCACGAGACCGATTAGATTGAGTGGAGCCCAGCAGATAGCAAATAATACGAACACCACAAACATGGTGACGAAGTTGCGCAGGTCGCTGGGTCTCACCCTTGAGCGCTCCTCGCTCTTCACCTTCCTCCTCACCTGTATCACGAGAACCCAAATCCTCAGGTAGCAGAAGGTCACCACCGCGATGGGCACCAGGAAGTGAACCACCACTACCACCACAGTGTAGGAGCTGCTGGCAGTCTGTGTGAAGGTGCAGGAGTAAACACGGGGGTCATAACTCAGCGAACCCACAAAGAAGTTGGGAAGAATAGCGAGAACAGTAAGAGCCCAGATCAGAGCAACTAACATCAGCGTGTTACGGAAGCTGTAGAGACGTCCGTAGGCAAAACTGTGACAGATGTAGCAGTAACGGTTGATGGCGATGCCGGTTATGTTGAAAACTGAGCCGATCACACTCAGGCCCATTAGGAATCCGCTGACTTTACACTGGGTTTCCCCCAGAGACCAGCCATCGTGGAAGATTGCGTACAAGACCAGCGGGTAGGGATAGAAAGCCACCACCAGGTCAGCAAAGGCCAAACTGACAACAAACACGTTGCCTGTGCGAAACAGAGCAAGAGAAAGAGGGCTTGTTAATAATCTCATTTGTGCGAGTACAGATTGTGATGTGATAGATGTTTGTTATGCCTGCTGTGGAAAAATAAAAAAAATGTATTACCTGCACCTGCTCCTGGTGAACTTTTGTTCTGTAAAGATTATTTACAACCTGTTTCAGCTCACCTGGCTTGTGATATTTCAAATGATCCTGAATGAGTTTGATGAGTTTGATTAGCTGGTTCAGGTGGGTTTGATTAGGGTTGGAGCTAAACTCTGCAGGACAGTGGGTCACAGAAGCAGGTTTAAGATATATTACGTGAAAGTAAAACAGTGTTTTGGTTTGGTTTTTTTTACATTTAAAATTTGACACTGGGGCTATATAATTTTTTTATTATTATTCTGTGATTGAATGAATGAATGATGAATGAAAGATAGGAATACCAGTAAATTTTGACCTTGTGGGGACAAATTTTAAATCTAAAAATGCACATAGTGTCCTGTAAAGGTGTAGGACAATACCACATACCGTTTAGGTAACACTTTATAATAACGTCCAGTTGTAAGGCATTTATAAGTGATTAGTTAATGATGAACTAATCACTTACAAAACATAACTATGTGTTCATAAATAATTAATAAGTGAAATATTAATATGTTTATCTATGTTTTGTAGATATGAATTTTGTAGAGTTATGAATCATTTACAAGTGAATAGATGATGATTAACTAATCATTTACAAAACATGACTATATGTTCACAAATTATTAAGTAATGTAATTTTTTTGTTTTTAATGTAATTAATTATATATTAATCTATATTAATTACGAGTTGGCATTTCTGTGGCTAATTCATATGACCGCACTCGTACGATTTGTCTAAAACCCCAGTGATGGGTAGGTTTAGGGGCGGGGTTAGGTGTAGGTCATTCATACAAATTCATTTGAATTGGCAACTCATAAAATATGTTTGATTTTGCAAAAATTGTATGAATTTGAATAATGAATAATGTGTTTACACAACAGGTTTTGAATATTTTGTGTACTGCAATGAAAAGGCTGACTGGTGAGGGTTAGACAGATGTATTCTCTGACACAGATGGAGTATTTTTAACACTATTAGATAATAGTACAATGCTATATAATAACATTTCAATGATTTATAAATGATTAATATATTACTATGATATATTAATATATAATAATATTTTAACTAGTAACTTATTAACCATTACAAAGGATACGTTTGATTATTTCATGATATGCTATTTTCATAAAGGTATTTGTTCATTGTTAACATATTACTAAATCAATTGTGAACATATAGTAAATTATTAGTTCATCATTAACTAATCATTTGTAAATGACTTAATAAAACATACATAAATTGCTAGCATATCACTTATTAATTTCTTATGAATATTCAGTAAATGATTAGTTGATCATTAACTTATGAATGCCTTGCAACTGAACATTATTATAAAGTGTTACCAATGTACGAAGTATATCTTAATAATAATTTTGGATATTGCTACAAATATACATTCTACTTAAGGCATATACATTTATGTGTACAAATATGATTTTATTTAACAGGGATGCATTAAAAAGTGACAAATTACACACATTTTTTCTGGATTCTTTGATTAATAAAAAGTATACATATATTATATTCATAATCATTATAAATTAGCATATCAGAATGATTCTTGAAGAATTACTGGCTGCTGAAAATTCAGGTTTGCCAACATGAGAATAAATTATATTTCGAAATATATTAAAATACAAAACAGGCCTTTAAGTTATAATGATATTTCTCAATATTACGGTGTATCAGTGTACACTGACCACTGACCCTAACATTCCCTAAACTTTCCTGAAACAATGTCAGCTTTACATGAAAATCCTTTTGACGTGTTTTTATGATTCCTATAAGTACATTTATGTTGACTCTGCATTCGAAAGAACCTTTTCACAGTGTACATGTCGCTTTTAATGCCCTGCTTACTGCCTTTGCATTTCCAATCATGTTTTATGCTGTTTAAATTGAATATAGGGCCATGCAAACTCATGTAAATGACAAGCTGAGAACCAGCGAGCAAATAAGAGAGAAAACAAGAATTAAGACTGACAAAGCTACAGAAAGAGAAGAAAAGACAAAGAATGAATCACATCAACTTCAAAAGCAGGATCCCCAGGGAGTGTGAAGCCTTTGATTACACAGTGACAGCAGAAAACTCATCGCTCCATGAAACAATGCGTTCTCTTGTAGCCTCTGCCCTCTCCGATTAATCTCATGCAGTCTGCTGTGTTTAACGTTTTGTTATGTTGACCAATCCATTTATTCACTTTCCCATGTTAAATAGTCACTGTTTACAGCCGATTTAGAAACAGCTGACTGAGTCATCTAATTAGTCCAGATAGCCCTTCATTCCGTCTTACTGGTAGCAAATATCTGCATACAGATAAATTTGCTTTAGATATATTTAAAGTGTCATTTTTGTGTTTTTTTCAGGAGATTTCTCATCAGAATAATAATGATTATTATTATTAATAATAATATTAATTATTATTATAATAATTAACCCCCCCCCCCAAAAAAAAGTTTTATTTAATGAAAAATTTATGCTAAAATCAACATTATGCATTCCAATTAATTTCAATCAAACGCATTTGTTTTGTTTTTTGGACTAGGTAAAAAAATAAATAAATAAATACTAGCTAACTAAAACAATAAAACACTTTAAAACATGATAATAACATAATAATTATAAGAAAAATAAAGAAAAAAAAACTGTTTTTGCAAATAAACTTACACACACACACACACATATATATATATATATATATATATTATAAACACATATTAATACAGTTTTTTATAAAGCTTAAATGATCTATAACTCGCATATAACATTTGAAGACATAAACATTTGGTTTTTATTATGGTAATGATAAAATAAGGAAATATGTGCTATAATAACTTCACTCTGAGTGAAATGTTATCTTGACATATATTCTTGCCAAATTTGAAGAGACTCACCTTTAAAAGAATAAAAAAAGATTGTATCAAAGTCATGAGTGGTGAACTGTTTCAGTGAGGCACAAATTTTCCTCTCATCGTCTACAGCTTTTTAGACATCCAGACCATTTTAACATTCAGTCAGTGTCTTTCCCCCTCCCAGCCCCAAGACTCTGGATGAAACGTGAGGGCCATAAACGTATGGACCCTCATTAATCAGATTTTCCTCTTGAAAGTGAAGCAAAACATTTCATTTGGATTCTGTCAGATATGACCAACAGTGATGCATATACAAGAAATGCTTGCTTTTACAAAAACTAAGAAGGGGGAAGCTGGGTGTTTTTTCTGCCATCCTTTTGTCCAAATGCCCAAAATAATTCCCAGCACCTCTCAGCATGACATTAGAGAGATCATAACCCAATGTTCTCTGCTATTCATCACGAGGGCCTTTTAAAAATGATCCAAAAACCTAAAAACTCTTTTAGTCTGTCATGTTGAAACAACACTGACTTCACTCTTTTCAGCTATTCCCTTTTCTTACATTTTTTCACAGGATAAAGCTAGAGTCTATGAAATGATAAACACAATTACCCTGAACTATCTGAGCTCAACCGTTCTTCCCTGAGCTTTCTTCTCTCTTATTTAGACTTTTATCCCCAGCCACTATAATTCAACCAGAGATGAAGCACATTCAAGGTCATAGCGCTGCTCTGTAGATGAATGTATCATGAAATAACGCACAATGTCAGCCACTATAAATGGCATTTTTGTCTTCACATATGTGAAGAAACCAACCTGTGTGTATCATACATACTTTTAAAATCTCTTAAGCCATTTAATGTGTGAACTTCACTGTCTCGTAATCCTCTTACAAAAGGTTATGTTTTAGTAATGCCTTTGGTCATGATAAAAGCTCCTGTTTGAATTCATATTTATTTATTTACCTTTATATAACTCATCTCTGCATATTTAAACTTTATCAAGGGATAATTATGCAGAATATTGATGTGTTTCAGGCAAAGCTAAATAAGTAAACAATGCTCACTCTGTAAGAACTATAATTACAGATATACAATACAGCATAACAATAAAATAAAAAATAATATAGATATATGACAAACACACAATTTTCTCCAAGCTCCAACTTACTCTGTCTTACAGTAAATATCAAAATATGACAACTACAAAAGCTGACAATTAGAACCTAATGAGTAATGAGTCTGTGTTTGATTAATGGTGTATTTTGTGTGTGTGTGTGTGACAGAGTGAGACACAGCAATCTAGTCTGATGTGAATATGTGCACGTGATAGGAATAAAGTCTAGGTTAAGTAAGAATAGAAAGAAATCTAAACTGCCGTTCAGCTGTGCTCATACGCTTTTAAGACCATGCAGCAGGGTTCCCACACCTTTTGACATAAAAATGTCCATGATTTTTCTTTGATTTTGTCCATTTGTTTGCAGCTGATGGAGGCTTTCAGGTCTTAACTTCACTAAAAAAATCTATGGAAACCTACAAGATGGAGATTATATCTGATACTCGTATTTAAAGAATAGTTCACCCAAAATAGAAAATTTGCTGAAACATTTACTCACCATCTTTGAGAAAGCAATATTACAAAAATTGTGATGATGTTTTCATTTCATAAGATGTTAACTGATGTACTGGAATTGTGTGGATTACTTGTGGATTATTATGATGTTTTTATCAGCTGTTCAGACTCTCATTCTGACGGCACCCATTCACTGCAAAAGGATCCAATGGTAAGCAAGTGATGTAATACTAAATGTTTTACAAACCTCATTACACTGGGCACATGTGAGTAAATATTTTTTTTTAGAAAACTTTCATTTTTAGGTGAACTATTTCTTCAATAGAATATAAATGTCACACATAGAAATATGTGGAGGAAGATTGAGAAAAAAACGCAAGTAGTTAGTTCCTATTTAAAATAGTTGCATTTTAATGAAAAACATCACAGAGGAAGCTGGGGAAAAGTTCTGGAGGGAGAACAGAAGGCAAGGGTTCTTATTCCATGTCTAAGGCTCATTAGAAAAGCACTTGAACAGGGTCAGACTGGGTTATGAAACCCTCAGAGTACAATATAAAATGATATGTGCATGCAATGCTCACCTGTCAAAGACATTAAGCGCAAAAAAAGAAGAGCTACAGCTGTAAGACACATAGACACTTCTGCTTCAACATGACCACAAGACAGGTGGCCTTTTTTGCTTTTCCTCACGGATCTGGACAACCTTTGCAATTTTGTAAATCCATGCCAAACACGATAATGCATCTTGACCCTGCATTTTTTAAGGATTTCTGAGGAAATTCTTTATTGTGTCCAAGTATTGCACACAATTGGTAATGAATGACCACCAGATTAACAGAATAAAATTAAAATTAAATGAAAGTCAGTAAGGTTCACTAGTGGGTCCTTTCATTTAAATGAGTGTTTGACCTTTTATTTACAAGAAATTAAATCAATACTGTGATTAATTCACTGTATTAAAAAACTGTAAAGTTTCAATCATAAATGTAATAATAATATGGAACCTTGTGAAAACCAAAAGGTCAGTGTATAGAATGTAGACAATGAAGACTACATGGTGCTGAAGTCAAACACACTAAATATACTAACACTCAAAATGTTTTTTTATGTTTTAGTTGGTTCAAGAATCTTATGCTCACCCAGGCATTGTGTAATATTATAATTTAAAATAAGTGGTTTTCATTTTAATATACTTTAAAATGTAATTTATTCCTGTGAAACTTAATGTTTAATGAAACTTAATTTTATCATATAACTTACAGTTACCTCCACTAAAATTGGCACCCTTGGTAAATCTGAGCAAAGGTAGCTGTGAAAATAAATCTGCATTGTTTATCCTTTTGATCTTTCATTAAAAAACTCACACAATTCTAACCTACCAATTGAAAATAGGGAAAAATTATTGTGATGAAATAAATGTTTTTTCTCCAATACATGTTGACCACAATTATTGGCTCCCCTAGAATTTTTTAAATATCTCTCTAGTATATACCCATTCATATTCACAATTGTTAGCACTCCAGGGTGATTATGGACATGAAATTATCCAGCCATGGTTTCTTGTTTCCCTGAAATATATATAGGAGGGAAAACTAATACAAAATTCCCTTAATCATCAACACAATGAGGAAAAACAAATAACATATTTATGATGTGCAGAAAAAGATAATTGAGCTTCACCAATTAGTGAAGTTGCTTTAAGAAAAGAGCTAGAGCAGTGAAAATGACCATTTCCACCATCAGGGCAATAATTAAGAATTTCCAATCAACATGCAATGTTAGGAAACTGCCTGGAAGAGGATGTGTGTCTCTATAATCCTAATAATCCTAAGGAGTAGAGTTTGAGTGGCTAAAGACTCTTCAAGGATCACAGCTGGAGAATTGCAGAAAATGGTTGAGTCTCAAGGTCAGAAAACCTTTAAAAAGAATTGTCAAACAGCCCCCACATAAGCACATGTTGTTCAGGAGAGTTTAAGAAAAATTCTCCTCGCTCATCCAAAAACAATCTCCAGCATGTTCAGTTGTCAGACAAGACTGGAACTACAAATGGGACTGGCTCTATGATCAGATTAAACTACAAAATGTGTTTTTAATGTTGTGGGCCTATATTTCTGCAGGAGGTCCTGGACATCTTGTTTGGCATCATGGATTCTATCAAATAACAACAGATAACAAAAACTGACTGATTCTGTTAGAAATCTTATAATGGGCCATGGTTTTGTCTTTCACTGGAACAATAATCCAAACACAAACATCAAAATAAACACAACAATTAGTCACTGAGCACAAAATGAAGCTTTTGCCATGTCTGTTGCAGATTTATTTTCACAGTCACCTTTGCTCAGATTTACCAAGGGTGCCAATATTAGTGGAGGGCACTGTATTTTTGTGGAATGATATGTATTCTTCAGGATTCTCTGATTAATAAATGACGAGAACAGCATTTATTTGTCTTTGCTCTCACGTTTAACACAATTGAACGCATTTTTGCTGAATATTTCTTTAAAATATTTATCTTACTGACCTCAAAAGGAAATGTAGTGTATTATTTCAGATGCAGGAAAGTGAGCTAATTGGAAGAAGAAAGAGGTGAGAAGGATTGACTTGTGCTTTAACTTGTTTCATGTTCCTCTCATTAAACCCCCCCAAAAAACTAACTTTGAATGAGTTTGGCCAAAATAAAACTTCTTGGTCTTTCAGTGAAAGGTGTGAAAGGTGATCCGTGTGTAATTATAGGAAATTAAACCTCTGATGGAAGCCCTTGTTCTTGCTGAGTGTGGCTTATGGTTCACTTCGAGCTCAATTCCACTTAAGTTCAAAAAGTGTAATTACTAATGGAGGAGGATGACCTTGAGGAACTTCACATACAGCCTAATTTATGTGCTCATTAGCACAGCATCAGCGCTGGTACTCATAATTGATAAAAGCTGATAGCACATGGAGACCCCACGACAGCATATGATGAAGGATTAAGGCAAATAAAGGACTTTGTGGAAAATGTTACAGAAAATGAATTTAGAGTCTTGTTGTTGACACAATATAACTGACATTGAATATATTATTGATAGGTTTGGTTCTTTACTATTTACACACATTATGATATGTTTATCATGACTGAAATTAAAGTAATGAACACAGGATGAGGCATGATGCAGAGAAGATAAAAACCTGGATTACCTACAGTTTTCATACTTCGTATGTATAATAAATTAAAAATACAATAGATAAAACAATATATATATATATATATATATATATATATATATGAAAAGTTTTGC